>JABMCL010002894.1:1072500-1147500 GCA_018857735.1 Alviniconcha marisindica | reverse complement strand
TCATCATAGTGTGCCATCTCAAATGTCCAATCGCTCTTTGCCTCAGCAAACTGCAGACCTTCACAGACTGCCTCGGGGAACTTCACTACTGCAGGGGTTTGAACCAGCGACACTGTCACGCCGCTGTGCCGCCTCAGCTGGGTCAGATGCTGGAGAGGCGGGCGGTGGCGTGGTGCGCACGTGCAGTGCGCGAGGCTGCGGCGGATATGACGTTGCTGCAGCAGAGGCAGGAGGGAGAGGAGTTGCCCAACAACACCATGAGGGGATGGTACGGTGAAGAGGCCGAGTTTAACTGCACTTACGGTGAGTGTACAGCACTGTGTGTGTGTGTGTGTGTGTGTGTGTGTGTGTGTGTGGTGTGTGAATGTGTGTGTGTGTGTGTGTGTGTTGTGTGTGTGAGAGAGAGTGAGAGAGAGAGAGAGAGTGTAGTGTGTGTGTGTGTGTGTGTGTGTGTGTGTGTGTGTGTGTATGCATGCATGCGTGCGTGCGTGTGTGTGCGCGAGCATGTGTGCGTGCACGCGCAAAGGATATACATAGAAGAAAAGGACCCTGAGTGAACTGCACACATGTGAAAATGCGTGTGTCCATGTGTATATGTTAGTCTGTGAGCAAGTGAATGAGTGAGAAACAAATTTAAAAGAAAGGAGACAGAAACAGTTACATATCCACATCTTTTATGAAAAGTGTGATTTCTTTCCAGGAGAGGGCAGCAGATTGTGTGTCAGCATCTTCTGGCTGTGTGTAGGATCAGTCTTGGCAAGCCTCCTGGTGTGATTCATCAGATCTGTCACTTTAGCACAGCTGGATATGGATGAATGGAGAGAGTTGTTATGAATAGAAATTTAACTTGTAAGGAGTGGGTTTTATACGCACGCACGTGCACGCGCACACACACACACACAAACACACCTGTGCACACAAAATGTGTACACACAATGTGCACACACATGTACAGTACAAGCATGCACACACATACACACACACATTCTCTCTCTCTCTCTAATGTGCCTCTGCTGGTGAAATTCAAGAGATCAGTGTTGTAGAAAGTTTAACACCTAAGCGGTAAAATGTGTCTGCATATGTGGTGTGCATGTGAAAAAGTGAAAGAGGTCTCAGTTATTTGTGTAATCTGTTAAAAAAAGGATTAAAAAACACAGTTGTTGGTTGTTGTTATTTTTTTTATCTTCCTGCAACATTTATTGTTTTGGAGAAGAAAAAAATTACTTCTTTACAGTTCTAAATATTTCCATCATGCTCATATATGGCGTGGTAAAGCATGGCTGAGAGAAATGTCAGTTTCACACAAATTCCTGTCACCCAAATGTCTTTCCATTGAATCCCATGTCAGTTCTGGCAACGTCTGTTATCTTGATGTAAAACCTGAAACATTTCAGTTTTGTAATTATGGTCAATAAAACTTAAACAAATGTGTGTGTGTATGTGTGTGTGTGTGTGTGTGTGTGTTGTTGTGTGTGTGTGTGTGTGTGTGTGTGTGTGTGTGTGTGTTATGCTTTTATAATCAAACTTAATAATAAATGACAACGAAACTATTGAAAACATGGTCACAATTCTTGTTGTAGCATTTCCCAGCTAAACACTCTGAGGGGTCATCTGGCATATGCAACTGTACATTAACAATGCATTCCACAGGGGTAATAAAAATAAATTTAAACAACATAAAACAGACACACACACAATCCTCTATCACAGTGAACGTTGCATTCCTTCTTCTTTTTCCGCCTTTGTACAAATGCACATCATTGCCAATGGCTGGTATCAGTTATATTGTTCTAGGCTCCACCTATTAGTACTAAAATTACTGACCTGTTTTGTGGAATGTAACTTCTACACATGATTGCTGATGGCTAGTACCAGTTCTTTGTTCCTGGCTCCACCCATCACTGCTAAAATTACTGACTTGTTTTGTGGAATACCCAGTGCCTCCTGCACATGATTGCCAGTGACTGGCACCAGTTCCTTGTTCTTGGCTCCACCCATCACTACCAAAATTACTGACCTGTTTTGTGGAATACCCAGTGCCTCCTGTACATGATTGCCAATGACTGGCACCAGTTCCTTGTTCTTGGCTCCACCCACCACTCCAATACACTCTAGTTCCACTGTGCCACAAGGGTCATCTGATCCGCCAAAGGTCATCAGCTGGCCAGCATTCACACGGACACAAACATACTGCAACACATTCACAAGCAATTATCAGGCAACTGGATCCATGCTGAATCCACATAAGGTCTAATTAAATATAATAATAACTCATATACATAAATTTATAAAGCAGCCTTGCTCACAAGAGCCCATAATGCTTTACAATTATTAACATTTACAGCTAATACCAGTGCTACAGATGCATTGAGTAAATAACACCATGCAGTCTAAACCGCTGGCTTCAGTAAAATATTATATATATATATATATATATATATATATATATATATATATATATATATATATATATATACCGCTTACCTGCACTGGTTGACTGGGCGTAAAACACCAATTTACTTACTTATTATACTGCTTACGGGGACCTCTCTGTTGTTTGGCTCTGAGCAGTCATGTTGCTGTTCATCTTGTTTAATACTGACTTGTCTCCAGAGCAGTGCTGAAGGAAAATGGGGGGAAGGGAAACTGTATTACAAATACCTAACGTTAGACTGCCACAACCAGAATGATTTATGCATTCAGATGCAAACTATTTTAATGTGAAGGCAGAGTCACTAGACAGTGTGGATCAGCCACAATTTTTGGAGAGACAGGAAAGCTGTAGCAGACTCAAACCAAGTCTGTCCGCTTACCAGCCTATGGCACCTTACCGCTAGGTGAAACCGGCTTGTAGCGGGGCAAGGTGAGCGTGCACAATGCGTATAATTTATAATTTCATATGCGTCAGTTGACTGGGAGATGAACAAAACGACGCTTACGTGACTACACAACATGCAGGCATGTCCTCGCAGTGATGGAAATAGAACGGCAGACTCGCCGGCGCCCAAATCTTAGCATTTCAACGTAAATTAAGTTGTAATGCAGAACAAAACCATTCTAAATAGAAGAAATGGTTACAGTAAATTTCTGTTTCCGTAAAATGGCAAGCCGTGCAGACGACGCATTCACATTGTGTGGAGGGAGGATCGAATGTAACTTACCGACTCCGGCTTTCCAAGTTCTTTTGCCATCAGCTTGGAAGTGTCCGTCAGAAAAGACTTAGGAATCTTGTCAACTGGTAAGTTGGTGTTGAGTATAAAAACCGGCATTGTGTGTTTTGGGTGTCAGAGGAAACGCTATCGACCTGAATTTCCAGCTCCTGTTTTTACGCCGGGCTCGTCTACGAGAGTAACTTCCCTTACCTTACCTTTTGCGCGTCTTCTCTTAAAAGTTGGCTTATACTAGATAATGTTCAAGGAGAGAAGAATTAGAGCTATGTGATGGCTTGTCAAAACCCTGATCGTCTCGTTGCAGACGCACGGTCTTTTCTGCCACAGGCACATGACACATTAATTCATTTGCAGCATCAAATGGTTGTGTGTGTGTGTCACGGTGTCAGTGTGTGTGTGTGTGCGCGCGCGCCGCCGTAGAGATAGAAAGACCGGGGGGGGGGGGGGGGGGGCACTGTCTCACACAAACACACACACACCGGCAATCTTTTCTTCGGTGATCATTGTAGTCAGTGGAAGCAGTTACTGCAACAAAAACCAACAGCACACTTCCTCGACGATCGGCCCGAGTACCTATCAGTGTTAAATGTATTAGGGACAAGCTGAGACCAGTGCTGAAGCATGGTTCAATAACTCTCATTTACGAAGCCAGAAGTCTCGTTAGGACGGACAGCCCAGGACGGCCACCTCGACTCTCACACAGCTCCTGAACTTATGGAGAACCTTCCTATGGTGTAACCAGTCAGTTATGGCAGTGGTTGGAGGAAGGATGTAAACCAGTGTTTAGAGCCTACACTTGTATGTCACCATGGAACGGCCGGTGGGCATCACCCTGTACCAGTATACGGCAACAGTCTGGAAAAGGCTGTCACATTGGGTCAGCCATAAAATACCAGCTTGACCGGTTATGAGATGGTCATTTTTCGTATTGGCACGGCGCCAGTACTGGTCCTACATCAAAATAATCAGGTGCACTGGTATAAGATCTCATATCAGTGCTTGTGCTGGTATATATGGGTCCATTTCACTGATCAGCCTGAAACTCTTGCATTATTATCTTAACGTTTCATTAACTGTAGTGAGGGACAAAGTCATGACAAGACTGTGTCCACACTGAGACCATCATTTCTGAAGAAAAATATATATCCCAGCATACCAGGACATGCTGGTATTGTCAATCATTTTGTCCGATACTAAAGTATTCAAAAGAAATGAACAGAAATTAAAATTTAAGTGGGCTGCATCTCAAATTTATTCCTGGGAACTTAAAATAATTGTTTTATCTTAACAACCAAACATTTTCAAACTGAGTTTTTCTTTTTAGATAAAACATAGTTTTCACTGGTCCATAATATAGCACACACCAGTCTACTATTTTGGTGTACATGTGCTTTCCATGGCTGAGATGAATTGGACACAAATGGCATGTCAATAATGAAAATAAATAGCACCAACCATTGTGTCTTGTCCTAAACTAACACACACACACACACACACACACACACACACACACACACACACTTCAGACAAAAACAAGTCTTGGCAGCTTCATTTTATTTGCACTGTAAACAGTTTTTATTGTGTAAATTACAATAAGAAACTTGCGAATATTAATTACCTTTTTGCTACCTAATCACCTTAAAATTTTAACTGACAAATGTGCCCTAACAAAATGCAATCATGAAAAGGAATTGAAAAACAGAACACACACACACAATCACCACACACATTGGTGACGTTAAAGAGAAAGAGAGAGAGAGAGAGAATGCACTAAGAAACTAAGGAAATGTCACACAAATGGTTAATAAATCATACACCCACTCTCACTCTACCATGAAAGAGCTTGCAGAAATGTAAAATTACCAAAGACAGATTGGCATATCATTCACAAAAAAACTCGGTTTAAAAGATCTTCACATTACAATCCAAGCAAGACTACAGCAGTAAGCTGGTAGTGTGAAACTGGTTTACCAGGGGAAAACGACCCAGCCTGCCTCTAGGAAAACTCACAAATGAATAAAACAAAACTAAAATAAACAAAAAATAAACTTAGGTTTCCAAAAATAAAATCAATAACTGAATTTCCACATGCATAAACTGATAAAGAACAAAGCAACTGAGAAAATCTGAAATTTGTCAATAAATATTTTGCTTTGCCACGAAATATGCCTCAGACACAGTGCTCGGCAGATACAAGGTAAAAAAAGGCTTTCATTATGTACCCACCCCCTCCCACGCACATATATAGCGCCATCAAGAAAACTGGACAAAAAAAAAGAAGATTGTTCACCATGGTCTTTTTATCTGCTGACAATGCCCTTCTTTTGGGCGACTGTTGACATGATTTTGTGCACAGAATATTGAGCAAACAGTCGATTTAAAGGCATAGCAGCGAAATGCGTAGTTTATGGTCACTAAGTCAGATGTCCTGTTCAAATCAACAAAATATGAACAGGACTGTGGTAAGTACAACTGGCCTGGAAGACTTCCTAGTTCATGAAGAATTACATAATCCACAGCAACAAATTAAAATGACTGTGTCACAACCAGGAAAATGCTAGATTGCCAGAGACAAAAGAACACAGACACAGACAAGTGTGCACACACACATACACACACACATGCACACACACACAGAGCTCAAAGTTCCATCTCATTAGAATAGCATATTCACCAAGCAGACACTGCCAAGGACTGTCAAACATCAGCGATCCACAGATTCACTGTTGGATGCAAAGGGACTGGAAGGTGGTGGTAGTTGGGGGGAGGGGGGAACTTGCAATGGGTGGGATGGGGGTAGACAGGAGCAGGGGAAAGGAATAGGTTGAAACAGACAGAGGTGGCAATGTGATAGGCACAAGCCTCTCATCACACACGCACACACTCATGCACACACACACACACACACACACACACACACGCATTCATGCATGCACACACACACTTACACAGTGAGTCACAACCTAACACATCACTCCTGTTTTCTCTTCCAGTTGCCAGCATTGGTGTCCTTACCAACACATTCAACAGCACCACAACCCTCTTATAGGGTGAATGGACCTATGTAAAGTATATGTGATTAGGGAAACCAGTTGAGCTCAAACTTGCAAATAGAGAACATCACAGATTTGCTCTGTTAAATCAGTTTCTGGCAAACAAGAGGCACAGTGTCTGAAACTTGGCACAGACTAATACTTTGCTGCTGGCATGACACATGTATACAACACTTCCTCCTTCAATAAAGGCTGCATTTTGATGTATGTTTGGCTAAAAAACAATTGGGTGCATACCATGAGGGCAAGGGCACCAGGTCATTTCTGTCACACAATGTCTGCAGGTAAAAATAATTTTTTAAAAAGTACCACCACATGACATGTACCCATCTTGTAAATGTACATCTGCAGAGAAATGTAAAAAAAGAAAATGGAACATGCACCTAAATAACTAACCACCCAGTCTGTCCAATCCATGGCTTGAATGCAGGGTGCTGACAAAACGATGTCATTACAACTGACACTACTCTGCTTAGTTTGCTCTTTCCAGCAACAACAAACATCACACACCTGTTTTCATGTGCTAGTAAATAACTGAAAAGTGTCAAAACAGCTACATCAGCAGTGGTTGTTACGCCCGCTTCCTTCAAGTCAGAAGGGAGGGGTAGGGTGGGGATGGGGGGAGGGCAACTCACTTGGCAGCGAGTACATTGTGAAAGAATTAACCCAAAACATTGTCTCCAATGGGAAAAAACTAGATCTGACCTAAAAAATCTGTCCCCCACCATGACTGACAAGACTCTTTGAAAAAAGCAGTTTTATCAAGTTTTTCTTTCTTTTGCAGGGATGGGAGCAATGAATAAAAATGTGCTGTGACAAGAAGATTTTTATGCTTGCCTGTCACACTGACAGGAGACCGCGACAGGCTTTCTATAACTGAGTCTCCACTGCAAGGATAAAGTTAGATGAGCTTTAATACTGTAATTGTAAGCATGAGAGTGTACAGTGCCCACAGCCTGTACGCATCATCCTAGTCACACCTAACCACATCATGTCTCAAGTCTGCTTGCCATAGGGCTGGTCCATAAAATCGTCTTGTAGAGAGGACAGGAAATCTCTGAAACATACACAGACATGGCAAAAATGAAAGCACTGATTTGTATGTATATTACTGTTGATGTAACAATACCTCCTAACATGCAACAGCTGTCCTTATTCTCAAACAAGTTTCGTCTGAGAGGTAGAAAAGATGCAAATTAAAACTTGTCTCTTCTTTAAAACCTGTATTACAACCAAGCTTCATTTCCAGTTGAGTTTGGTTATAATCTTAAGCTCTGTGTATATTAAAGTTATTATGAATAATAACCTAGTTTTAAAAGACAAGACTGGAGTACACAGATCAGAGTATGACATCCTGACTGTTCTCCCTCCCAGGAGTTTTCTTTGGCTACAACACATTTTGGTCAGGGAGGAAATCATCTGGTAATCTCCATGGCTGCAGCAACTTTGTCTCAGGGGGTACCACTGTAACTAACTTTCTGCAGCAATATGCAGTGCTAGTGACCTACCCCAGTTGTGGTGAGGCCCGAGATCTGGTGGTTGTTTCCAAAGCCACAGGGACATCATACTCAACTGTAAAATAACACCACACGAGAGATGAAATCATTGTCCAAATCTATGTTACACTCCATAGAGAAAAGGAACTAACAGCACTTGACAGACATCCAGCAAATATCAAGGGACAAAACAAGAGACCTAAATTGCTTACAGTAGCTCTCACTTGGCATGCGAGCAAATACAAGGTACATAAACTCCACCAAAGATCCAACCTCAGATCTATCTCTTAATGGTTATTTCATGTCTTGGTACAGGCGCAATGGGTCCAGTAAGTAAGTAACTTGGTGTTTTATGCCCAGTCAACCATTACGGTTATATCAGGGTGAGATGGGTCCAGACAATTCCTCAATTTAATGGATTCTTTATTCGTTGCTTTGGAACACCCGGTCCTATCATGTTCAAAAACTGTGAATAAACTTTTATTGCCAAAATAATGTCAAAATTATCACACAAAGAATACTTCACAAAATGTTTTATGAAGTGTCAAACATCACCTACCCCCAAATATACTCTTGACTTTCTGCTCTTTCTGCCCCTTTGCCTGCCCCTGGGACCTTTCATCCAAGACCTTGGAGATGCGTGACATCTGACGCTCCAGTCGATCGTTGCCAGGCGTGGTCGTGCCGGCAGTGGCCATGGAGGAGAGGGGGGTAGGGGAAAGACGTGGGCTGGGGGTCCTGTCTCCCCTGCCGTTGGAGATCGTCAGACGGTCAGCAGCTGCGGACAGCCTGTCCATGCTGGCCTGGCACAGCAAGGACAAGAAACAGGACCAACTTTATTGCTCCGCTCCTTGTCTAACTCTTCAAATAACCACAGGCAGTCTTTTAGTTCTGTCAGTCAGACACGTTCAGTTCTCATCTTTGCTTTGAAACAAATGTCCTGTTGTGAGGGCTGCCACACAAGATGAAGTCATGGCTGATGTGCAACATCAAGCCCTAGTCATGGAAGATGTCCACTAAATGAATTGATTGTTCGAAGAGGCTGACACAGGCTGACCTTAATGACTGTATGATCTAACTTATAAAATAGCACACCTGAGAACAGATGTGCCATGCTGAGCTCCAAGCCCCATTTTCCATAGGCAAGTTCACACAGGTTTTTGAATTTGGTCACCAAGTGGCACTGCACTGACTGGTGGAAAGTGTGATTTCAGTCTGCAGTCAATGGATGTAAACTGCCACATCTGATTGCAGCTAATATTTCTCATAGTCAACAAACGTGTGCCATTATTTATTTGCAAGGTTTTGTTCAGAATCCACCAATCTTTCACTCTTTGCTGTGCTTCAGCTTGTAAGGGAAATGTGGCAGCTACTTGCTGAGCTTTTCATGGGTAACATTATTTGTGACATTCTGGTTAGCTGAAGCTGTTCAGATCATTGGCAGTCCAGAACATTTACTTCAACAGCATTATGGCCATGAGACCAAACAGAGTAGTCAAAATCAAGCTTCAAGCAGAGAAGGAGTCTGGATTTCATTATATTCTTGTTTGCTCAGCCCTCTTGTACAAAATCATGATTCTGGTATTGATCCACAAGTTACGGCCCAAAATTACAGACCCTAAAAATAAAAGTCATCACAATTATTGCAGTTTTTGGGGTGACTCAATGTCATTAATGTTACAACAGTAACAACTGCTGCAAGGTAAATAAAAGCAAAATTTGAAAAGTTCAATATTCTACACTTCAGAATTACCATGTTTTGGCCACAGTAATCTATGGGACAAGGTAAGATCTAACTCCTAAAGAATGTAGCTGCCTGGGTGTCCAGGAACACAACAAACATGCATTCATATATAAGAAAGTAAACAGCTGCATATCTAAAATCTCACCAAACCTTTGGTACCTCTTAATTCACAGTGAGAAAGGGTAAACAACAAACATCAACAACAGCTTTTCTGTTGCTCACCTGCTTTCTGTGGGAGTTTTTCTGTGGCAGCCTGGAGAAGTCGGTGCTAAGAATGTACTGCACTGCCGCCTTGAACGTTACCAAACAGTAACTGGAAACAACAGCAAAACGAAAATCAGGATACTGAAATATTCATCATGTGATCTGCAGGTAGACACACATGCATACATGCACACACAGTTCAGTTTTTTGTTCAACATGATATCTATATGCTTGGTAAAGCAAAGCCCATAAGTGCTCTACCCCATTTCCCAGATGTTTTCCCAATGTTGTCTGCACACACACACACACACACACACACACACACACACACACACACACACACACACACACACACACACACACAAATGCTGAATAACTGAGACATACAATCTACCATCCAAGCAAAGCTGATCCTTAAGATTCACTAATCAAGCACAGCAGTCTTTATGTGCTGTGTGCACGCACCTGAGGTCATCCATGTCATTCGCAGATGATGCCCAGGAAAAGGTCTCCATGTAGATGATGCCACTCTGCAGGTGCTTGCAGTCTGACTGTCCAATCACATTTACCTGCAACGCACACAAAAACAGCTACAGGGCAGGTGAAACATTTCTGCAAAATCATGTACACCAAATACCACATCACCAGTCACTGCCAGTGTACCAAGGATAAGGATTTATGTCTGTGTACCAAGGATAAGGATTTAATATGAAAATGTACCATGGATAAGGAGTTATGCCTGTGTACCAAGGATAAGGATTCATGCCAGTGTACCAGGGATCTGGACTGATGCCAGAACACCAAGGATAAAGACACAGATACACACACACTGACACACACACACACAGACACACACACACATGCATGCACCCACACACACACACAGATACACACACACACAGACACACACACACACACACACACACAGATACATACACACACACACACACATGCATGCACCCCCCCCCTACACACACACACACACACACACACACACACATGTAACACAGGTATATGCATGAACAACAACAAAAGCAAAACAAACATGCAAACAAAACACAGAAGAAAAAATAATTGCCACAACTGATACTCACTAAAATTGGTATGAGATCATCAGATGTCAAGCATGGTGTGTCTGCCGAATGAAAATAAAAACACAGTGTCAAGCAACTCCATTTCATTTTGTTTATTACACATTACTTTGCATGCACCATTGCAATGAAGTAATAACCAAAGATTTTTGTCACTAGCAAGAAAAGAAAGGATCTGACAGAAAATTCTGGAAGCTGTCCATCATCATTATGGACAAGAATCTGGGCCAAGAAATAATTTAAAAAATCAGAAAATGCCTGTCTTTACACAGACTGCACACTGCAGCACCTAGAGATTCTGCACTCACAATCCTGAGCTGGTTGCATGAATGCAAAACCTTGGCAAAGAGTCACCTAGCAGGAGTCGCCTGACCAGAAGCATCAGCCCAGCCAGTTAGGTGGGTTGCACGGAACACAACTTTTCAAAGGTGGAACTTAAAACTGCCTAATCCAGGAGCTACCTCTTGGCTAGAAGCCTCCTAAACAGGTTGGCTGCTAGTCAGTGTCATCGGTGTGAGAATTTGATGCTCTGATTTCTTTCATGTACAAAATGAGTCAAATCAGCAGATGCAAGCAGCCTGCATGATTCATTCAACGAATTCTGTTTTCATCATGACACAACATTCAAAATGTTATGATGGTCTCGCAAACTGTTGTCAGTCTATTTTTATTCCATTCTTATCAATCAGACCACTGATAGGACTTATTCACTTGAAGCCCCCTCTAAACAGTCTGAAGTACAGTACATACAGATCACCAAGAAAAGCTGTGGAAAACTGGATACACACATTTATGAATTATCAAGAAGAGCTGTATAAATTTTAATGCTTTAACTTCCACATTCATTGCAGTGCTTTCAGAAAAAGAAAGGGGGATTCAGTGTCGGAGAGAGGAGTCGTACCTGCAGTGGGAGCCAGGTGTGGAGGGATGTCATGTGACAGGTGTGCTTTGATACCACAGGTAACAGCATCCTGTAAACACAACACTATTTTTCACCTTCAGGTAGTCAAAACACAGCCAATGTCAAGCAAGAGGTACCAGTAGCTCAAATGATTCAAACAGTTGTAAATGGCACTGTGCAAGTAAACATCAAATTTGAAAGAAGCAGCCAAACAACAAATCTACACTAGAGCATGTTCTGTGTGATTCCAAGGTTTACGTTCTGTGTTATTCTGTCATAAATCTACATTCAGTGCTATGCAAACATCATCATCAACAGATGGAGCAGCAGCATTGAGCAGCTTACAATAACAGACTTGAGGCAGTGAAGCTTCTCTCGTGGTGTGGTGAGTTGGTCCATCTTGTTGAGTTCTTCAATCTGAAAACAAACAAGAAACAATTCATACAACCCACACTCACAGCAATAATGTAACTCCAGCACAACAAACATTTGGCAATCATTATGAACTGCAATAAATTACGCTTCCATTGCATTCACCCACCGAAAACAGCAAACACCCCTTTACCACAATGAAAGGGAGGGGACAAGTGAAACAAACTCCTCTGGGAAAGATGTTTGTTACTTCTGACTGCACCCAGTGCATCAGCCTCTTCTTCTTCTGCATTCCTCTTCTGATGGGCATAGTATATACACCCATTTTCTTTAGAAGACGAACCGTGGATGTGACAATTTTCAATTTCCCTGCAGCTTGGGCAGACGCATTCCACCTTTGAGGGCTGACCTAATGTGTGTTCTATTTTTGGGTGTCCAAACAATTATATAGCCACCAACGCTTGGGACGTTTAACGTGCCCAGAAATGCTGCTACATACCACTGCATACAGAGACTGTACAAACACTGTATGAGAGTCTGTGATGGAGAAATTCCTTGCCGCACAGGGCAGTCAAACCTGCGCCAGCAGAATACCAGACCCAATGTTCAACTGAGTTACATCCCTGCCCCTGAACTCCTTCAGAAAGACATTTTAACCCCAGCCCCTTCACAATCACCACACACACTCACAGCCTTGGGTAGGGGACAGGCAAAGCTAGGTTGTATGCCCAAAGCCTCAGCACTGATGCCCTTCAGCTGTTCTTTGCACTTGTGTTGCAAACACCCGTCATCAGCTGCACAGCGATGCAACACCACGCCAAACACTTTCTTGTACGCCTCACTCATTACGTAACTGCACACAAAACAGATTTTTTTATTACAACCCACAGTTCCAGTGGGTAATCTTCCCATGGGAAATTCAGGTGGCCTTGCAGGAATAAAGCCAGCTGTGAAAGGCACATGACCCAGTCCAGTGATTCACCCTACCATTGGTGGAATGGAATTTCAACACAACCTGGCCATAACGAAGGTTTTCTGCTTCCATGGGTTCTGTTCTATGCACACACACCTTTGAAAAATAAAAAGGGGCAGGGGGTTCGTGGTTTTTCATCTGATCCAAAGGACTATACACTAAACCAAAGAGACTTAAGGGTTAAGTCCAAACAGGGACTCACACCCATGACTGTTGCTGAGACCAGCGCCCGCTTGGCCACACTACCTCCTCAGCATGACAGACTGTGAGCACTGGGTCAATCAGACCCACCCCTGGGCAAGTAACACCCAGTTTGCAGCCTCCAATTTAATTGTCAATATTGCTGTGGGGACCAAATCTCTCCAATCTGCACACAAACTGCCATTCCTGTGCATGCATGCGTTGGACTCTTTCGTCCCATACACTCTGCGGCTGAGGGGTGTACTTCTAGTCATTTTTTACTTTTATTTTGGTAGTGAAAAGCACAGTAAAGAAGGTGTGTGTGGGGGGAAGGGGGGGGGGGTCTGTTCAGAGGCTACTCCAGTCTAAAACAAAAAAAGATACACAGGCTAAACACTAAAAGTTTAATAATGAAATACTTTATAAAACACTATTTTTTTTATATTTTTTTAAAGCTCAAAGAATTTCAGTCTGAAGATCTTTCTAAAGACCAAGGGTTGCAACTGGAATGGTAACATATGACTCCATGTCTAGTTCTATTTATATTTGGCATGCAATGCGTACATGTAAAGTTCTTCTGCTTCATGCTTTAAAAAAAGACATTCTAGGTATCAAGTGTGGATGTATTTTCAACTAGCAGAGAAATTCTGTAACAGCACTGGTCACAAATGATACATTTCTGACCAAGCTTCAGTCTTCCCCTCAACCTTGAAAAGAACACTTTTGTTTCATTTTTCTAGGAGCACACGAAGAGCCAGACAGACTGAGAGTCCACACTTTACCTCTCCATGGCAGTGACCAGGGCATCCCGCCACTTGGCATCTGCCACTAGCTGTCTTCCTGCACACTTCACACAGTTCTGGAACACCACACATGGCAAACCCATGCTCCGCTTTAAAGGATGAATCACGTGGAAAGTTATAGACAGAAGTATGGATGGAAAAAAGGAAAATTGTGATTTAAATTTTTAAAAAGGAAAAGATTGTTGTCTGACTTGGTTCTTGGTCTACTTTTTTTAAATTCTACCTCCCTGTGGTTCTTGGTCTACTTTATTTTCACTCTACCTTCCTGTGGCCTAGATCGTTGACAAAAACAAATTTTAATTTAAAAATCACTGAGAAGTCAGAAAAGTTGCATATGCTGATACCACAATGTCTGTGACAAGGTCATTTAAATATTTGGTTGAGTTTTCTACCCCTTTACAGGAGAATTCACACACAATCTCATACACACATACACACACAATGTGCACCAACAATCTATCCACAGCCACTTGTTCTTGCCTGTGGGAACATGGACCACATTATCCAAACAAGCATGCTCCAAGCTCCAAACCACATAACCAACCACATCCACACATGGCCAAAAGAAAGTCTGCATACCATGACAGCTTCAGAGCTGATGTCAGACAGGCGTGAAGCAGCATCCATGAGGTAGTCGGGTAGCACCATGTAGTTAGAGTTGAACAGCTTGATTCTCTCATCCACCTTCTGCAGGGCCTAAAGGGTCCAAGGTTAAAAAAGCTCACATGTTGCAAAAGTCTGCATCAACATTTTTTTTTCTCCCAAAAGTTGAAGACAGCTGGAGCTCACTGCCACCTGAGATTGTCAATGGCCCATCCCTGTAGGCTTTCAAGAGCAGGCTGGACTCCACTTGGCAAGTTTTGCCCACCTACACACTAACCTCAGTGTTATTTTGAAAATTAACCTAGAATAGCTTTCCAGTGACAATGATTACAGGCTTTTAGCCTTTGACAATGACTAAAGGTTTTTAACTTAATTAGATCACATTCCTTGATATACTGAAGACTACCATTGTTGAGAAGATTTAGCATAAGACATAGGAAATTTATTTTCACCAAGTAGTAAACTTGGGACATCTCTTGGTGTTGGCTCATTCATAACAGTAATACACACTGCTAGCACACACCCCAGATTGAAAAGTGCACTAACATTACAACACACACACACACCAAACAGCAGACCAAGTTAGCTTAAAAGACTGTACATGGTAAACAAGAAATCAGAAATATAAAAAAACACTGATGAGTGCCAGGTACACAATTCAAGTATATGACAATTTACCATGTACACAGGCCAAACTGAATAACTTTCGTTTTGTGATCTACACATTGTTCTCCAGTGAAAAGATCCACACATTCCTGACACAATGTGGTAAAGTAAACTGAACACTTTGATTCAGTGGTCTTTGTAGGGGCCAATGAACCCAGTTACAATATGTTTTTGGTAGCAACATGTATTTTGAAGTCATTCTCATCAAAAACATGTTTTCTGAGATCCTCATCCTCATCAGAAGTATGTTTTTTGAGGTCAGCAACTTCTAACAAAACAATCATTCTTAACTGATTTTCAAATTAGAATCTGCATTGTACCATAAAAAAGAGAGATGCAAACAAACCTTTCTGAACTCTGGGAAGGTATCCAGAAATGTTCTACACCTGAAAACAAAACAAAAACAAAATAACTTTTGTTCCATCACAGCTGTCACAGAACATGCATGCAAGTCAGCTGAACTTGAAATGGTTCAAAAACAGTTGTATCCTTTAGTACACTGTTATACCCTGCGGTACAAAGTTTGTGCTATACATTTACAAGATTATCTTAGGCTGGGAGGTCTGGGGGGAAATGAAGTTGAATAAACCTTCCAGGCAAAAATTAGAAAGGCAGAGTTCCTGGCAGCAGCAGATGCATGCAAGCTATTTTCCACTTACTCCTGGTTTAACAGAGCAAATCTTTGATAGCTACAGATTTTGAGCAGAAGGAACCTTAATTTCTGCATCTGTGGTACCCCAACATGGAGACTTGAAACAAACAACAATCATTAAAAAAATATCTCAATTTTTCCCGCATGGATTGACTCACTCAGTCAGTGTGACACAGTGTGTAGGAAAGTTCTGTCCATTGTCAACGTCATCAGTGGTAGTCTGGTGCTGAAACAAAGATCAAGAGAGCCAGATGTTAACAACTGTTCCTTATGCACATGGCAAAGTTACTGATCATGCCTAGAGTTAACTATGTTGAAGGGGACCCCAAGCATAGATGGAAGTTGGCATAAAAATGAAGAAACCGTGCAAATATTTTGATTTGCAGGCTCATGATGGTTGTATCAATATTTATGCAACCAAAGTACTTTTCTGCTTCAAATTTCAAGGGACAGTCCTGTTGGTTTGTTCTTTGCCCATGAAAAATGGAATACATCTGGCTCATGACATAAAAGATATTAATGCCACATATGCCAGCCTTGTTCTCACATCATAGATACAGACTGCCAGCTCCAACAATGATTTTGAACAAACTAGACCATAAATAACCTAAATATTGCTGTGAGTGTATTCTGTATTCCATCCCGACCAACAGGACCCATATTTCTTTGTTTGGAATCCCCTTTAACCATGCTACAGAGATATTGTTGATTATATGAGTAACCATGATGCTGTGGAGTGCGTTGGTTGTCAGCTACACCACCCTCCAAAAACCTCTGTAGTCACATCATCCATGCACTACAGATGCCATATATATGCAACATGCATCAATTCTATTACCTAGCATGTGTGTATGTGTGTCCATGCATCTGTGTGTGCATGCCTGCATATGTTTCACGTACGTCTTGCCTGTTTAGCTTCCCATAATTTGAACTGCTTGTAGTCATTGTTATTGTGGTTTTCCGCTTGATGCATCTAAACAGGGATGTAGTTCATATCCGAATCTTGTACAGCACACCAAGCTGTCTTTTTTTGTGTTAGAGGTTTGCACTTTATAAATATTTCATTATTATTATTTCTTAATATTAAGTGGTGCAAATGCAGCCTTACAAGCCTGCTGGTGTATTCAACAATACATGTATTTAGCATCATTGCAGGACTTACTTGGAACTTGGGATCCAGTGGCTGGTCAATGATCAGTATTCTGTACTGCTTATCTACCTGTGGTTTGGAAATCAAAAAGTTAATCAGACTTAAAAAGGCAGTCAAATGTGTTACACTGATCTGGTTTAGTTTTTTTGTTTTTTTCAACTGCTGCATTTTTGTTTGTTTTTTGTTTTGTTTTTAAATCTGAAACAAAAATGACTGAAACACATAAAATGTTCAAAAGAACACTACTTAATAGGACAAGACAAAATCAGCCAATTGTCAGGGTAATCCCATTTGTCAAGCTACAAAACGACAATTAAATAAAATCTAAATGGTCAAAAATGAGTTTGGATTTTTTTTAAATTGCAGTTTAAGGAAACAAAAGTGTAGGGGTATAAATGAACCCATATCTCATAAAATATTAAGAATGTGAAAAAAATAGCTCACTAAAAGTATTACATGTGTTTGTGTGTACACTTATGTGTACAGACTACATGTGCGCATGTGCATGTGCGGTTTGTGTATGCACGCCTGTGTGCATGCACAAAGTTCTTCATGCATGTTTAAAATTGCAATTCACATAACTATGTTCTCTCATGCTTTGGGCTGTTGCCATTACTGTTTTATGTTACCTTGTTGTAGGCTACTTCTTCACTGACAATCCTCACTCTCAACACTGACTGAAACCCTGCACAAACAGAAATGCCCTGTGAACTGCAACAGTCAGTGAAAAAACGCCATAGCTTTGCCAAAAGACCTCAGAGGGAAAAAACAAATCACAGCCCTATATACAATATAACTTTCAGTTACTGAGTAGGCCTCTCTCTACAACCACAATACAAAATTATTTTATACTCACATTCATATTTTTTTCACACTTTCAGAAACACTTCTCACAACAGTTTGAATGAATAAATGTCACATCAATTTTCTTTTTTAATTTTATCCTGAGGTGACCCTGTGTGGCTGACAGGATGTTCAAATTCAGATGCTGCAACTACACTTTTGTAATTCAAAATGGGGTCATTTACACTGTGACCTAGGATGGGCCCATGCTGCTGCATTAACACCTGTGATCTGCATCAGACTTGAAATTAGATTTGACACCATCCAGTTTTTGAAATTCAAGAACAGGAACAGCACCTCAGATGACCAAGCAGCTGCACCACCATTAGGTGAACAGGCATCCTGGCTCCTCACTATCACCCAGCTATCACATCTGGCTCCCAGTGTCCCCCTCCTCCCCCCTCCCGGAAACCTCAGCCAACGGGCTAAACAATGTGTGGGGTGATGTTAACATGGCTTCACTTGGGTGTCAGCCTTTCCAAAAGACAACAGGAACCAGGGTGGTGGAGTTCCAAGAAGGCCTCAATGGCCACTGTGTTTGGATCTGAGGGCAAGCCACACCCCAATGAGTGGGTTCCAGCTGCCGGTCTCCCTAACAACAACAAAGTTGCCCCTTGTGCGATGATTAATGTGTTTTTTTAATTGAAAGTCTGAGTAATGCTGACTATGCCCTCCAGGCGTAGTGTGGGAGCCCATGAAGGGAAATATATGTGAGCATGTTCTTTGTACGTTTTTACAATAATCCCACCCCGGTTATCAGATCCATGCAATTTCATTACTGTACTGTTAGTAACCCGGGAACCGGAGCAGACGACGCTTTTGTTTTGAAGCACGGTGTTAGCGTAACGCCACATGGCCTTCACACAGCCGACCGGCGATAGCCGCTGGTGCATGCCAGTTTCAAATCTGTTTTCTCCCTTAATATTTTGACCACTTGTTTGTTTACCTACTCTTTGTTGCCTAGTCCTTTTTATGCACCAAGCCATGTGTAATATAATTTGGCATCTTAGAATGTTTATTTAGATCTTATTTTTTAAGAAGACGCAGGATTGAGCTTAATCAGTAGCCGATGCCTCTCTGGGTCCATTCTTTTTATAGCCGTCGTCTGCATGGCGCATTCTCTGTTTAGTACTAGTGAATAGTAGTGAATCGTTGTTTTGACTCGATTAAAGTAATTCTGTGTCGATCAATGCTTTGTCGTATAGTATTTTGCTTAGCTGACTTCATGTTTAGTGTTTATTTTGGGTTGAAATTAACTTATTGAGTATTGTGTACTGTAGAAGCTAAGTTGTATTCACATACTACTTGGTATCACTATCAGCGCTGTTGTGACTAAGATAACGCGCCCCAGGCGAAAGTTCGCACCGACTGTTTTAGTGCTAGTCTTTGAGTGTGTCTTGTTTCTCTTACAGAGCGTTGTATTGTAATTGTTATGTACCATTTTAAGCGTGGGAGTGTGCACTTTATTCTGATGTAAGTTTTATTGACAGTTATATCTTGTACATTGTGTTAGTTGTGATTTAGTTGTATGAATCTGCTTATAGACAGGTGCAAGCCACGCTTCCCATTCTTGTTGTAAATAAAATAAGTAATGTGTGTACATTTTGTTTATACAGTTTAAAAGGTTGTAATTGTAGCTTTCATTTGATGTTTTTCATGTTGTTAGTTTAGTTATTGTTGAGGAAACTGTATTTGTGCGGGCCAAGGAAACACAATTGTCAGCCATTTTGTGGTCCAGAGGGCCGATTTTATTGTAGCGATAGCGTGAGTTCCTTGCGGCCCGCACCGTTCTCTTATCTATGCGTGTGCGTGAGGATTTTGTGGGTGCTGAAAATTGTCTGCTGCTGAGCAAATAAAACCTGATTGCTGCCGTCCGCCTGCTGTGGTCTCCATTTCAACAGACTCCGCTGCCTGTGTCCTGTCCTTCTACGCTCCACACTGCTCCATTACACATATGCAACCTAAAACTTTTTTATATTTTTTAATAGAATATTAAGAATTACCACAGATGGCAAGCAATGAAATACAATCTGCATTCAGCCCTGCTCCAAAGCAAAGCACACTGTGGCTCACATCCATTCCAGGAGGGCCAAATGTACTTTTATTTTTATTTTTTATGAGCATCCTACAACCAGACTGAGCTCAGCCAGGAAATTTTCACTTGTGTTATAGTCTCTGAAAACTGTGTTTTACTGTGCAAAGTGTATTGAACTGTTACCCTCGCCAGTAGTGATACTGCACCCATCATCAGCCAGAGTTACTGCCTTGCTGTTACTGCTGTGGCTGGTCAGGAACTCCCTGCAAGGAAAGACAAACAGAATGGGTCCCCAGACAACCCTCAAAAAATCAGCACAGTGGTAGCACTAGTTACTCATGCCAGTGATAGGTCAAGCAAACTGACAGTGACACCACACAATTCTTGACACACAAGCACACACACACACAAATGAAACTACTCCTACCAAATAACAATAAGTAGTCTGACACTGACACTGACAGTACACAGTTCTTCTTTACTTTATAGATGCACATTATGCAAGGAGGGTGCAGTAAACGTTACAGAAAACTGAAGCAACATCACCTAGAATCAGTAGATTTCTTCTTTATTTTTTTAAAGATGACCAAAAAATTTCCCTAAAACTCATGCAAAGGAAAGTGCACTCCACTTTAACCAACAGGTTAACCAACTGATCCAAAAATATTTTTGACTTTGACCACAATTTTTCTTCCAATTTCTGTTTTAATTTTACATTGCAACCAAAATACATTTTACACCTTCTTGATACTAGCATTCATAAACAAGTGAACACAAACACACAGAAATTTAAGTCCATCAAACTAACAAACAATAAATTCAGCATCAATCACATCAATAATCAAAATAAAATAATAAAAATTTACCCTTTGAAATATGGAGATGGTTTCAGAATGTGAGTCTCTGAAACAGTGTTCACAGTAAACATCAATGGACATTATATACAAATAAAACAACAGTGCATCAAGAACCACACACACACACACACACACACACACACACACACACACACACACACACACACACACTGAAAGTCAGTCTGCAGGTCACTGTGAAAAAAAGAAGTTCTATGTCACTTGAGATCTTGCACAAAAGCAACCATGAAGAAAATGCAGTCTGTACTGTTTATATCAAGGTGAAGTGTGTTCTAAACATTCAGGAGGCGGGGGTGGGGGCGGGGGGTGGGGGTTGCCATATTTAATTCTTTCTAAAATCTCTTCTTCTTCTTTTTCTTCTTCTTTTTTTAATTAACAAGCCAAATATTGTCAGCATTAATGCCATAGACAAATGGACACAAAAATCTGCTCTATTTTATTTTTTATTACAGCCAATCATTTGTATTGTTCATTCTTTGTTGATTAGATCCAACCTTTTCTAGTTTTCATTCTTCGTTGATTAGTCCCAACCATTTGTATTTGTTATAGTTTAAATCAATAAATGGCAGCACTCACAGCTGTTTTTTCCTGACTTTCAAACGTAAACATTAATTAAACCAGAGAAAACATCAAGGGAAAAGCTGATGTGTGTCTGGTCTTATTCCATTCCCATCTACAGGGCCTGTAATGCTTGTTTCCTTGCAAACCTCAGATTTTCATCTCACCTGAACTGCTAAAGGACCAACCTCAAAATGAGACTACATTAGTACATAACTACCACAAGAACTGGAATTCAAACCCACAACATCTAAATAAACATTTCTTAGCCAAAGTCTTGACCAGATCAAAACAACACTTCCTTACCAGCCAAGTTCCCCACTGGGTACCATGTATACAGAAATGCTGATCTATCCTGCTGCTGAGAATCCAAAACAACAAACAGTCAGGCTCTTTCAAAGCCCTGAGGGGTCAGAATTTTAAATGCTCTGCATACAAGAATTCTGACACTAAGTAATTACATGCCTTCCCAGTTTATGGCATTCCCCAATTCTCTTCAAATCTGAAGTGTTGTGCTGGTTGAACTGTAAAAGAGACTTTTACTTATGACTTCAGTGTCACCTTGACTAATCACACACAGATGACTGGATCAATGGATGTTAACATAATAATATAACACAAATTAATAACAGCATTGTATTCTTTTATTTAACGTGCATTGATCAGAGCCTAATACTTTTCCTTTATTTCATGTGCATTGATTGGAGCATAATAGTATTAATATTTTTATTGTTTTAATAGCCCATTACATGAAAAAAATACAAGGAACCATACAGTCAAAAAAACTGCTGAGAAACAGGCTGGACATCATATTCTTGCCACTGTTAGTCATTTGCATACATGTACACATACAGTATAATAACAGAAGTAGAACTGGCATGTATTTTTTCCACTACTGTTTAACTGTATTCTACTGAAAGATACCACGATAAGAAATATACAGAGAGAAGGAAGGACATGGCTTGCTTGGAAGGTGGAATGCCAAGTGACCCTTGGGCAGAAGAGGCTTGCACTAGTCTTAAAGCTTTACCAAATACAGACATTACTTTTACAGTGTCAGACACAAAAGGAACTGCAAACCATAGGTGCTCTCCATAATTACCTTGACTAGAACTTGTAAAACTCTTAATACATTAACAACTACAACCAAAATCATACAGTGAATAAAAAAAATTAACGTAAAGAATAAATGTCAAGTACCAGACTAACCAACAAAGTCCTTGCTGATGACTGTGCCCTGTATGGTAGTGGATTGTGGGATGCAGATGGTGTAGCATTTTTCCTGTGCATGGTTGTACAAATCAGAAAATTTGTTCTGGAACAAATCAAAAAGGGTGGGAAATCTGTTAAGACAATGAGCACAACTGTACAGCATACACTCATGCTAAATTTCTTTGTACTTGTAGCCACTGAAATGATTTTCAAATGATGACACCTCATTCAAAATGTTTAACATAAAAAATAATGCAGCCAGCAGGCTACAAGACTACTGATGTAAGAGCTTTACATCGCCATATTTTTAGGCTGCAGTTTGTCACGCAACTATATTTTGAAAAGCGACTACGAAAGTATAACATTTTGGTGGCCCATTCAGGATTATTGAAGTCCACAAAATCTTTGAAGACATCACACTGTGCAAGGCTAGGCAGGGTCTGGGGCTTTTCAACTCTGTTTCTGTAGAATATGTTACTTGACATCCAGGAAACTGAAACTGGTGCAACATGTTGGCGTAAGCAGCGCCAGCAGTGGTGCCTTCTCGGCGCCTTGCAGAGGCCAGACTGACATGAAGCACTCAGTACTATCTAAATGGGCTGTCTTGTTATCTATGTGATTCCAGGCCATGATAGTTCTTTGGAAGAAAGAGCATTTGTATTGTTCGGTGTTGCGGTGTGGCACTGAGTAGCGTCTGATTCTTGATACGGACAAAATCTGTTGACCCGCTAGACCTGTTCCGACGACCTTCTATTTTTCTAAGTCGACACCGGCGCAGATTCATCAGTGAAGACTAATGCCCAAAGCCTGGATGATCAGCAACGTACGATACAGACAGACAATGAAGAAATCAGCATGAACCTCCACGGTGTGAAAATATGAAATGTGACAAAATAATCAACATGATGATTGTGGTCGCTTCACTGGAAGAAGAGGATGTTCAACTTCCAAGATATTATCATGACTGAGTGACTCGACTAGCGGCGAAGAAAACGATGTGTATCAATCAGAACATATGCTTTCAAACCTTATAACATCGGCGGTCTTCCAAATGTAAAAATAAAAGTTTTTGTTTTCTTTTCATAACTCATGATTAATAACAGGTGACACACAGGCCAGCGACCGCAGCAGCACATCACATCAGCTGACCAAGCTCTTCACAAACACGTTCACAGACAGAAAAACTTCAGGTGAATCGTCTGCATATCCAAGTTATAGATCTATTATGTCTTTCATAGATTTAATAACAAATAAAACTGAGCAGACACTGCTCCGATCAAGCAACCTGGAGTGCCCTGAAGAACGGGTTGATGTCCAACTCGTCCACATCACATGCCATTTTGTTGAAAACCTTCGCAGACGACGAATAGCCTCTAGCAAAAACGCAATATATGTTCTAGCAGCAGATTTGAATTATTATTTACAACTTTCAACAGCTTTCTCTCCACATTATTATTGTTTAAGATCTTTCTACTAAAAGTCAAAAAGCATTGCTTAGTTTTTATATTTGAATCATTCTTGATAAGAGAGTAGATGAGACATGGCGGCGGCTGGACAAAGATGTTGCGTTTAGCCGGAATAGAGGTGAAAAATCGCGCATATTTAGTGCAAAATTCGTCTGGTTACAATTAGGTTGTAGCTACGAAGTGCAACTTTGTTGAACTGTGAAAAATCGTGATTTTGAGCTATGAAAATTGTCGTGTTTTGTGCATTACTTGCTACTAAGTTGTCAGAGTTTGATGCTTGCAAGCAGTTTACCGATGTTGTTTTCGCTTCACACACAAAATCATGCAACGAAGAGTGTTCGTCCGCCCGGTTATGGCTAAAAACTTTAATTTGTTGTTTCTGTTTGTTTTAGTTTTTCTTCGATGAGGCTGTGTCCTATGTGGCATATGCAAAATCTTTAAGTTTCAAACTTTTTATGATGACAAGTTGTTGTTTTCTCGATACTATCATACTACTACTAGTGTGTGTGTCCTATGCGGCATTGGCAAGATGTTAAAAAAATTCAAACTTGTTATGATAGAATGTTATAACCTTCATGGGAATTTTGTGCCTGCAGAATTATACCATTTCAGTCATTTATTGTTTCAATTTATTTCATATCATTTATTCTGCCATCACATCCCTTTACATCCTCAGTCACTGAGTCAGTGTGAACTTGTACTTCTCAAAACAAAAAGTTCAGTATAAAGAAGTGGGTTGCTAATATAGAAGAAGAAGAAGCAGCATTCTCAACATCTCAGATTCAAATCAAAAATAACTCCTTGAGTGCTTTGATTTTTAAACAGATGAAAAAAACATGATCCATACTCCATTGTAAAAATTGTGTGATTGAAATGTAACATTGATTTAATATCAGTTTTATAAGTTACCAGCATCACTGATGTTTTTTTATGTACTTTCCCCTCATGGTTTTCTCTCCTCTGACCCTTTACTGCCTTTAGTTTGATATTAATTGAAACCAAAGTGTCTGAGGTCATGGCTAGAAATTAGAATATTAACTATTATATATATATATCTGAAGGAATGAACTTGTTTGTTTTTTACACCCAATCAACCAGAACAGTTATATTAGGGTGAAAGAATATCTGAAGCTCAGACCTCTGACACGTCTGAGTACAGGTCACTGAAAAAATGCATATATACATTTATTATTAATATGATATGTTTTTCATTTTTGTTGGGGGGGGGGGGGTCTTTTTATTTTTTATTCAGAATTACTACTACAGTACCAGGGCTACTTGTAGCTGGAGTAACCTTTTGATGCTGTATTGCAGTGTTCTAGAAAAGGGGGTCAACCCCAAGCTATTTTTAATCAGCTATAAATTTTTAATAAATTGGTAACTTTTTGGTAAAATTGGCTGATTAAAAATTAAAAATAATTGTTAAATTTCTTAAAATAACATTTCACAAAATGATTCTTTTTTTCACTGGAAATTGAACTGGAAAAGCTGATTCCTTTAAAGAAAATGGGTACTGCATAAAACTTGAAAGAGCATTTATAAAATTATGCTATTAACATTAATATTAATACTTTGATTGAATGATTATGATGATTGTCTAAACAATTTTTTATAGATTAGTTATAAATTTATAATACATTTTGTGTATATGCTTTTAATTTTACAGGGTAAAAATTACTCAGTGCAGCAGACTTGTGGGAGGAATCTGAAGAACTTTTATTAGACTCCAGTCACCCTCTGGGTGCAGGAGTTGGCAAGCAGTTCAGCAGCAAAGCATCTGGTCATTCCTGTCAACAGTCACCATGGCAACAAAGCGGCCAGCAGAGGAGTCACCTGGCTCCTCCAGTCAGCCTCCACCCAAGAAACCAGCCACTCACTTTGAACATTACAAAATGGGCTCCATTTATTCTCTGGTAACATTGAAGTGTTTTTGTTTGACTTCTGTTGCAGTTATTGATCTGTTGTCCTTTTTAGCAGGGTATCAGCCTTGAATATTCTTTTGTTGCCATTTTCTTTTTTCTTTTGAGTAATGCTTGTTGACAATAGAATAAATTTAGCAAATTTGTTTTCTTTTTTCACATTTTGTTCCCAGTAGTTAAATCAGACCTTTTCAGGATCCTTAGGCTTGGTTTGCTTGTGTGTTCAGTCCTGTAAAATACATTTTCCCATACTTCTTGCCTTCTTCAGTAAAAACAGTCGTGCAAATCAATCACATGGTTATGATAATCTAGGCTTACCTTTTTCTTGATTTCCTTTCATGTTGATCATCTTGGACATTTTGTTTATTGACCTTGCATTTTCTGTGGTGCTTTCATTTGCCCTTGACCTGCTGTTTGTCCTTGACCTTTACAGGAGGAGCTGGACCTGAAGGTGCTGGTGTTTCAAAACAAGAAGCTGAGTGAGAGGATTGAGCAGCGCAAGAAGGCTGAGAACGAGCTGAGGAAACGCATTGAGCAGCTGGAGAACCGGCAGAGAACTGATGATGCTGTGCTCATGATTGTCAACAGATACTGGAATCAGGTAAGACAGGCTTTTGTCTTCCATAACATCCAGGCTACAAGGTGCTTTTGATTGTTTTGAGGTGCACCCCCAGAAAATTACCTCAATAATGAAAAAGTCAAAAAATAATGTGTTACGGAATATATAACAAGGCAGCGTCGTAATTGACAATCAGAAAAAAGCAAAACATGAGGAACATGTGTATCTGAAGCACATAAGTGACACAATATGGGCAAGTGGAAATTATGTTGGACAATCTAATTTTCATCTCCCATTGGACTTGGTTAACATAATGAAGTTGAAATCAATGCTGTGACCATTTCATCTTGTTCATATTTGGTCTGTGAGTTTTATTTTTGGTTTCATAATCTTCCACCTTTTAGAAATTAGTAAACCCTGCTATCAGCATATGCTGACACATTGACTAGGCATATACTGAGGGTCTTTGTAATCCCATTTCTGTGATGGTGTGCTCTGTTATTTGAACTTGAAGTTGAAGAGATCAGTTAGCCAAAGTGTATAATTTCTGTTTTGCTTTTAGGCTGTGTCAACAGGGCCAAAGTGTACAATTTCCTTTTTGCTTTTAGGCTGTGTCAACAGGTTCAAAATCTGCATAATTCTTCAGAAAAGCATGCATACCAAATTCTTTATACAAATAATACACTACTATAGTACTAACTAAAAGATACAGGGACCGAATTTGAGGGGGAAAAGTATTGCCTTATGGTCTGAAAATTACAGTATATCAGTTCATCCATGATTACCAGAGTGTGACAGGTAAGGTAACAGGAGAAAATGTCCGTGATTGTCAGGTGGGTTAACAGGTGAAAATGCCCTTGATTGTCTAAAGTGTGACAGGTAAGGTCCATGTGAAAATGTCTTTGATTTTTCAGCTGGATGAGGATGTGCGAGTATTGCTACAGAGACTGGATGCAGAGACAGCTGATGAGACAGAGACCAAGAGTAAGTGTATAAATTTGTTGTTCTTGCTGTTGTTGTTTGTATTACTGGTAGCTGGTGTACTTGTAGCTATGCTTGTTTAGTGAGCCATTTGTTTGCCGTATTTAGTTACACACACACACACACACACACACACACACACACACACACACACACACACACACACATTTGGGCATACTTATCCTGTGCATGTGCTCACACATACAGAAACACAAATACGAACACACACACATATGCAAATACATACAAAGACAGACAAGCACGCATACATGTGCGCACACTCACACATGGGTTGGCTGGCATGCTGGACTATAAATTCAGTAAATCAGGTTTGACTCTGGGTGCAGCAGGGTACAGGGCCATTTTTTTCTGGTCTCCTGAGTCAGTACCTGTGTAGATGTGTAAGTGTCAGTCAGTACCTGTGTAGATGTGTAAGTGTCAGTCAATACCTGTGTAGACGTGTGTCAGTCAATACCTGTGTAGACATGTAAGTGTCAGTCAATACCTGTGTAGACATGTAAGTGTCTGTCTTGCACTTTCCTGCATCTGTTCTTTTCTGCCCCAGATGAAAGCTATGAAACAACATCGTTTCTGACCCTGCTGTCCACGTGGGACAAACAAGAGCTGGAGCAGCGGCTGGGGCAGAGGGTGGAGTTCTCCAAGCGTGCCATTGGCAAACTCCTCCAGGCCTTTGACCGCATTCTGCAACGTAACGAGAAGATGCACCAGGCCATGGCTGATCGGGTGGAGCAACAGGTTGGTGATGTGCCTGTGCATGTTTATGTTTTAGCTGCATGGTATGTTGTGTGGTATTGTGTGGGTCCATAACATGATCCTCTTCATCAGTTCATGCCTTTATTTGACACCAATGGCATTTCTGCAGGCGAGAAACTTGTGATCAGTCAGTAGGCTTGTTGTGGGTTGTTCTTTTTATGTTGTTTGTTCTTTACATGCACATGTGCCCCTCAGAACAGTACATGACTATTGAAGAGTCACCACTGTTGACACAGTGTTTTTATTTTCACACTCACCCTGATGTAATGGTTGCCTGGGCATAAAACACAGTTACTTTTATTTTCGCAAATATGCTTCCTGCAGGCAAGAGAACTCCTGGAATCAGTCGATGCCGCAACCTCCGACAAGGAGCCTGACAAGGCCGATGCCGACACTGACAAGGCCAAAGCGGAGGAAGGGGAAGACAATGCAGAGAAGAAAGAGGAGGGGGAGAAGGAGAACGGGGAGGGAGAGAAGAAGAAGGAGGAGGAGAAGGAGGAAGAGAAGGAGAAGATCAAGGAGCTGGAGGAGCTAGTCCAGGGGGAGCTGGCAGACTTGCGGCGCGAGAGTCGTCGTCTGCACAACCTGGTCACCCAGCTGCATCAGCGCCACCATGAACACACGCTACAGGTGAGTGGAAGGGAGGGGAGGGGATTAGGTCATGGTTGACCTGGCAGAGCTAACCCATGAACACACACTGCAGGTGAGTGGATGGGATGGAAAGGGTCAGGTAGGTCATGTTTGAGCTGGCATTTAACCCATGAACACACAGTGCAGGTGTGGGGGGTATTTTTGGGGGGAGGGGTCATGGGGAGGTAAGTAAGTAGGTCATGGTTGATCTGGCTGACTTGAATTGTACAAGAGTCATTGCCTGCACAACCTGGTTGCCGTGAACACACGCTGAAGGTGAGTGGACAGTCTGGGAGAAGTGGTGGGAGACGAGGGATACTGCAGAGTTCTGAAGTGAAACTTGTGAAATAGTTGCCCAGTTGCATTTAAATTGGACTTATATGTGGAGGGTTGAAAGAGACAGCAGCTTGCATTCAGTTGTAATGTAGTCTCACCTCACATGTATGTAACACAGCCTCACCAGTGATTTGCCTCCACTTGTGATGAACATTCACATCAGTAAGTCTATTTTTCACAGTGATACAGGTACATTGAGAGTGACTTGAGCCCGTCTCTTGCGACAGATCTCGGAGCTACAGGACAAAGTGACAGCAGCAGAGACAGAGAGTGCAGAGCTGAAGAACAAAGTGGACGACATGGAGTATGAGTCTAGCAAAGCTGCAGAGAAGCTCGACCGCTTGGAGCGACTGCTGGCAGAGAAGACTCAGAAACTGCAGTACTACACTGACACTGGCGCTACCGTCACCATCGAGGGAGGCAAGGCTGTCACTGGGCTCACCAGGGCTAGGGTGAGTGGGTGGACGGGTGGGTGTGAACGGGTGTATGAGTATGTATGTGACATTGTGCACATGGAGAGTGTGTGTGGCTTGGCTTGTTTGTGTGAGTGTCTAGTTTTGTTGTGTCAGTTTGTGTATACTGTCTGAGAGTGTGTTCTTTTGTGTATATTGTTTAAAGTACACCTCACATTTTGACGATGTGTCAAATTCCAGTAGTAACATCCATGCATGGTTTGAACATTGGGTCTTAATAGTGTCATAACTGTTTAAGTATAGAATGTACTGTCAGATCCAAGTACAGTATTAACATAGAGCCTGTACAGGTAGCGGTTACAGCAAATTCTGTCAGATCCAAACAGGATATGAGCACAGAGTGTATGACTAAAGAAGACTGTGTTAGATCCAAGCAAAATATTGACACAGAGTCTGTATGGCTAGAAAAGATTCTGTCAGATCATCCAGGCAGGATATGAACAAAATGTATGGCTAGAGTGGAGATCCAATCTTGATATTACCACTGAGTGTGCATGGCCAGAGAAGAGTCTGCTAGAACCAAGCGTGATATTAACATGCAGTCTGTATAGGATTCTCAACCATTGCAGCTTGACGAGATTCTGTCAGACCTTGAGGAGCACAAAGAGCTGTCAGCCAATCGTCTCATGGAGCTGGAGAAGCTCACCTCCGATCACCAGGAGGCGCTGAAGGAGATAGAGAAACTCAAGATGGATGTGAGTAACTGTTTATTTTTGATTCCCTTGTCATGCAGCAACTTGTTTGGTATGTTCAAAAAGTAAAACTGTTTGTGGACATGAACATGTGTCTGACTCAGTGCATCCTGTCAGGATTCACTGGACCTTTTAACTGGGTGATTTAAGATAGTGGTCATCCTGGGGTAGCCCTGTGTGGCTGATGGAACTTTAAAATTTTAGAACTAACTTGTTTACTTCTGTGTGCACCTGTGGCACTTTTCCCTCTGGTCAGGCTACAACTACAGTTGTAACATCAAAACAGCTACCATGACTGGGCTACAGCAGTACTCATAATGAACAAAACCAGGCCAATTTTGTATGACAAATTCACCTTCTCTCAAGCTTGTGCTATATTCAAAGAGTTCCTTCCCTTGAATTCCGTTCCCACTCACTGAAGGCACACTTTCTGCATACATGTGCACAAGACATTTTTTACGATATATAAAAATAATCATTATTTCAGTTTATCAGGTTGATAGGTTTTGAAAATATGTCATGCAGCCAGGCCCAGGATTCTGTGCTCATTATGTCTGTGCAGCTCCAGCACTTGCCAGAGTGTGATCCTGGAGACTACACGGTACAAGTGCTGTCAGTCAGGATTCTGTGTACTTTATGTCTGTACATCTCCAGCACTTGACAGCGAGGATGATCCTGGCAACCACATGGTACAGGTGCTGTCAGTCAGGAGTCTGTGTACTTTATGTCTGTGCATCTCCAGCACTTGCCGTAGAGCATGATCCTGGAGACCAGAGTACAAGGGTTCAGTCAGGATTCTGTGTGGTCTACATCTGTGCAGCTCCAGCACTTGCTGAAGAGTGTGATCCTGGAGACCACATGGCACAAGGGCTGTCAGTCAGGATTCTGTGTACTTTACATTTGTGCAGTTCCAGCACTTGCCTGAGAGTGTGATCCTGGAGACCACATGGCAAATGGGCTGTCAGTCAGGATTCTGCGTAGTTTACATTTGTGCAGCTCCAGCACTTGCCTGAGAGTGTAATCCTGGAGACCATAGAGTACAAGTGCTGACAGTCAGGATTCTGTGTACTTTGTGCAGCTCCAGCACTTGCCAGAGAGCGTGATCCTGGAGACCACAGAGTACAAGTGCCTGCAGTCGCAGTTCTCCGTGCTGTACAACGAGAGCATGCAGATCAGGACGCAGCTTGAGGAGGCTCGGAACCAGCTACAGCTGTACAAGAACACGCACCTCCGGCAGATTGAACACATGGAGGTGAACTCTCTTTCAAAGGGCACCTGAGGCAAAGAAGCACCTCCCTCCTTATCCATAATATAATTGGAATTTAATCACTGCAGTTTTTCAGTCAATTTATGCTGTTTGTTAACAATCAATGTTTTAAAGTTGATAAAACACAGTTAGGGCTACTGTCTTTTTGTATGTGGCAGTGTGGGTCTGTTGTGCAGTTTATAGTGAGTCATATCTCCTGTGTTTGATTTTCGTGGAAAGAGACATCTGTGGTGAAAAGTTGTGCATCTTCTGATCATATTCTTGTCAAAGGGATTCATTTTTTACCTTTAGTATTTGTTGATTTTTCACTCATGACCATCATCATCATTTTAATTGCTGTGCAGATTGAAGAGCTGGAGGGCCAGAAGCGCCTCAGGACAGAGATGATTCAGGCAGAAGACAATTACGCACAGATGCGCAAAGAGTATGAGATGCTCAGAATTGAGTTTGAACAGGCAATGGCTGCAAATGACCAAAATGGTAAGATACATTTTCTCTCAACACTATCAGCATAATGCAGTATTGGATCATGATGACTTTCTTTTTAATATTGCCGTTTTCATATCCAAAGACCATGGGATGAGATGCAATGCTGTGTTTCATTTATTTATTGATTGCCCAGGTGTTTGTTTCCAGCAATGTCAGAAACTTTTCATAAAGTTAAAATCCTGATTTTAACAAGGGTTGGAGATATAGCTCCATGGTTAAATGTTAGGTACAGTGCAGGTTCAGCTCCCAGAACAGCTGGGGATTTTTCTCCCAGATTTGGCTTTTAATGTAGACTTCGTTATGGTTGTCGCACAACCCCTGTTCAGTCGCATGCATTAACATATGCACACATTAAAAATCCCAAGAATTAGCAGCCATACTGTTATTTGGACACACAGTAATAGAGCACACACTAGGTCAACCCTTGAAGACAGAATGTGACTTCCCAAGTGACATGGGAATTCAAATGGTCATGAATGCCTCTCCAAAGGGTGGGTGTACTACATCCATAAAAGAGGAATGCAGGAGTAGTGGAAGTGCTCCTAATGACCAAGTGTTGACTGTTGCGGTTTCAGTGACCATCAATCGTGAGATGCGGAACCTGATCCAGAGCCTGCAGAACCACAACCAGCAGCTCAAGATGGAGTCCGCTAGGTACAAACGTCGGCTCAAAGAGACTCAGGTGGAGATGGGAAAGGTGAGTTGGTGTTTGTTTGTTAATGTTGTTCTTTAAGTATCACTGTCAGATCATTTTCTGATTTACTCGTTGAGGCTTTTTTGCACCCAGTCAACCATGATGGTGCGAATGTCACTACATCAGGGCAAATGTGATGGCTGTGAGGCAGTAAAGTAAACATCTTATCAAGAATGCTCTTGAGTGAAAGAGCTTTGAAAATCTCAGCTGTACAGTTTCCTTGCTTTCTTAAGACAAATTTCTGTACAGAAGATGGTCCTAGCAGCTTTGCCTTGAGGGCCTTCCACTGGATAAAATTCTGTTCAGAGTAGAGCTGACATTCAAGGCGCACAGTGCTAGCCAGCTGAGCATTTCACGCATCTTTGCTTTCCATCACAGCTGCGTCAGGAAATGGCAGCCATCAATCCATCAGCAGCCAACCAGCCAGGGACCCCCACCACTCCTACAGCTTCCACCAGCGGGGCTTCCACATCAGCTGGTGATGGCATCAGCAGCCCCGACACAAAAGACAGCATCACCATCAAGGACGAGCCCCATGATCCAGCACTGATGTCTCCCAGTGTGAAGAAGGAGGAGGGGGAGGGTGGGGTGAAGAAGGAGGAGGAGGAAGACGGGGAGGGGAAGATGAGGAGCAGTGGGGACTCAGAGCTCGTCAAGGAGCTGAGGATGCAACTCAAGTAAGCGTTCTGTTCATCATTGTCATGTCCCTCAAGTACTTGTTACTCCTAGCTCAAGTAAGCGTTCTGTTCACCATTGTCATGTCCCTCAAGTACTTGTTACTCCTAGCTCAAGTAAGCGTTCTGTTCACCATTGTGATGTCCCACAAGTACTTGTTACTCCTAGCTCAAGTAAGCGTTCTGTTCACCATTGTGATGTCCCACAAGTACTTGTTACTCCTAGCTCAAGTAAGCGTTCTGTTCACCATTGTGATGTCCCTCAAGTACTTGTTACTCCTAGCTCAAGTAAGCGTTCTGTTTGCCATTGTGATGTCCCTCAAGTACTTGTTACTCCTAGCTCAAGTAAGCATTCCGTTCACCATCATCATGTCCATCATGTACATGTTGAACCTAACTCAAGTAAGTGTTCTGTTCACCATTGTGATGTCCTTCAAGTACTTGTTAATCCTAGCTCAAGTAAGCGATCCGTTCACCATCATCATGTCCATCAAGTACATGTTGAACCTAAGTCAAGTATCCATTCTGTTCACCATTATTGTGTCACTCAAGTACCTGTTAGACCTAGCTCAAGTAAGCATTCTGTTCACTGTTACCATGTCCCTCAAGCACTTGTTAGACCTTCCTCAAGTAAGTGCATGGTTCACCTTTTAAAATGTTTTTTCCTGATATAACTGCCGAGGTTGCCTGGGCGTAAAAGACCAAATTACTTCAGTAGATTATCATTGCCCTCAAAAACGCATTGAACCTAGCTGAATTAAGTATTTGGTTCACCATTATCATTGCCCTCAAGAACATATTAAACCTAGGTCAAGTAAGTGTTTGGTTTTCCATTATTATTGCCCTCAAGGATATGTTCAACCTAGCTCAAGCAAGTGTTTGGCTCAGTATGCTTGGCAAAGAGGTGGTAGTTCAGAATCTGATAGCTGTGGCCTGTTCGCAACTTGAAGATACACACCTGCTTTTATCTTGGGGTATGGTAGGGGTGGGATCTGTTGTTGCGTGGATGCTGTTGCAGCCACTTGCTATGTTGTTTTGCCTTGATACTGGTCCTCCATCATACTGCTGGCTGGGTCAGAGTCAGTAGGGGCTGTTGCAAGAGTGCTTTGTGGTCGTGCAGGAAATCTCAGGACGGAGCACGGGAGCTGAAGCTGCTGCTGGACATGTACAAGAGTGCCCCCAAGGAGCAGCGTGACAAAGTGCAGGTGAGACAGCGAGTCAGGTATTGTTACACCTGTACAGTGATGTGTCGTTCAGTGAGACAGGTGAAAAGCAGTCGTGCACAAGAGCATCCCTAGGAGCAGCACAACAAAGTGCAGGTACAGCAACGTGTTGTTCAGTGAGACAGGTGAAAAGCAGCAACACATACAAGAGCGCCCCCTTAATTTTTGCATTCATGGCCAGTTCACCTTCATTTTTTCCAAATCCTCTCCCTACTTTTCACTAAAATGTCAGTTGCGTTTCACTACCACACTTGCTGTCAGGCTGTACCCTTCCAACTTTGCTTGCTCACTGGCCCCACCTCACCAAATGAACCACTGTTTCAATGGCTGGTTAGATGTAAGCATTTAAATTGTTACTGTTTATAAGTAGAACATAACAATAACTTTCAGCTGAAGACATAGAGAGATGAGGAGATGCATGATGATGATGATAATGATTTTCAGCTGCTGATGGCAACAGAGAAGTCATGTCAGGAGATCTGTGATGATGATGGTAACGATAATGATGATGGTGGCGATGACTTTCAGCTGATGACAGCAGAGAAGAAGGCTCGTCAGGAGATGGAGGACATGAGACAGCAGCTGAAGAAGATGCAGGAGGCGGAGCGCCGTGACCGTCGCAAGCTGGCTGAGGACGAGGCTCTGAGAAAGATCAAGAAAATGGAGGAGACCATCACAGAGCTGCAGAAAAGCCTGGCCTCTCAGAAACAGGTCAGGGTCCCTAAATACTTGATTTTGAACTCCAAAAAGCCTGGCCTCTCAAAAACAGGTCAGGGTCCCTAAATACTTGATTTTGAACTCCAAAAAGCCTGGCCTCTCAAAAACTGGTTAGTGTGGGTAAACACTTGCTTTTGAAGATCTGAAAAGTATCTCAAAAGCAGGTCCAGGTGCCTGAACATTCACTTTCGAACATCAGAAAAGTCTAGCCTCTTGGGAACGGGTCCTCATGCCCAAACACTTATTTTGAACATCAAAAAAGTCAGGCCTCTCAGAAACAGGTCAGTGTGCCCGACACTTATTTTGAACACCCAAAAGGTCAGGCTTCTCAGAAACAGGCCAGGATGCCCTAAACACTCACTTTTGAACATCAAACGGCCAAAAAGCCAAGCCTCTCAAAAATGAGTCAGGGTGCCTAAACACTCACTTGTTGACATCCAGCAAACGTGGCCTCTCAGACTCGTGTTGACAAAAGCGTGGACATGGATATGGAGCTGTGTGTTTATTTACAAACAGATTTTTGCAACAGTTGTATATTCTTTTAGACATCAGAACAGTCTGGCCTATCGGACATGAGTTAGAGTGCCTGTACACATTGACAAGCACATGATGGCAAAGTTTTGCACATATGTTTGCACACACTTTCATATGCACCCACTCTCTCTCTATCTGAGTAGTTGTTCAAGAATAGCATGGCTGGTTTGTGTTGCAGAGAGAGGAGGCATTGCTGAATGACCTTGAGGTAACGGGCCAGGCGTTTGAGGACATGCAGGAGCAAAACCTACGACTATTGCAGCAGCTGCGAGAGAAGGATGACGCCAATTTCAAACTCATGTCAGAGGTGAGAGTCATCATGGATGTGTTCCCAGTGTATGTGTGTGTGTATGTGTTTGTGCGTGTGTGTGTGTGTGTACAGACAGATATGTCCAACCAGATCCAGAATCTGTTGAATGAGGAGAGAGACACGCTGGACTGTCAAGACACCCAGATGCATTGTGACAGTGACCAAGGTGATGACTGTCTTGTGCAGCGCATCAAGTCTAACCAGATCCAGAAGCTGCTGAAGGAGGAGAAGGACGTGCTGGACGAGCAGGGCACTCAGCTCCAGCAGCAGGTGGAGGCCCAGAACCTGGTGGTCCGCAGTCTGGAGGACAAGGAGAGGATCATGCAGAACTCCCTCGCCATCATCGAGAAAGAGTCCAGGTAAACAAGTAGTATGCGAATGACTGGGAAGAAGATATGAATGATTAGGGGCATGGTAAGGATGAGATGAAGGTGATAACTCAAAAGCTTGCCCCAGAGTGTTGCTGAGATCTGGTGCTCAGTCTAGAGCCAGTAGGATTAAATGAAGTAAGCAAGTGGAAGTGAGTTGAACATTCTCTGCGCTGTGTGTGTTTTGAACCCCCTCCACACTCTGTGGGCAGCCTGACCCAGCAGGCCCTGGAGCTGCACAAGCGCAAGGCGGTTGAGAGTTCCCAAACTGCTGCCGACCTCAAGCTGCACCTGGACAAGTACCAGGCCCAGCTCAAAGAGGCCCAGATCGCCGTGGCTGAGAAAACCAGTGCTCTCGACCAGGAGGTCTTCAAGTACAAGAGAGTTCAGGTAAGGGAGTCGTGTGAGACAAGGTAATATAGTGGCACAGTTGACCAGAGCTTCATAAGAGACAACAATATCACAAGGTAAAAAAACTAGCACTGTTGTCCAGGTCTTCATACAGGACAATGATGCCACAAGGTGGACTGAGCTCCCACCAGATGTAGTAATGTCTCCAACCCTTGGTATCATCTTCTTGAGGGTGTCTTTCTGATTTCGTCTTCTGAAAAAGTCCTAGGTATCATCCTGATGGTCAGTTACAAAACAAACAAAAAATCATCTTTTTTTGTTGTTGGTCCCCACCCTTACACACTCCTCACTGTTATTTCCTAAGATGGTGGTAAATGTTCTGTCTTGTGGTCATTAACAGAAGAAGAAGGAGGCCTTGAATTTGTCTTTCTGTTGTCTTTCCCCAGGAGGAGGTTGCCAAACTGCAGCGCAAGTTGGAGCGCAGTCAGAAGATAGAGCAGGCAGGGGCAGCTGATGAGGTGCTGCTGGAGGAGATCAAAGAGTACAAGGTATAGCTGCTGAGAGCTTTATTTTACTGTCATTTTCTGAAGCAGGTGATATGATGCCTGTGTGTGTGTGTGTGGGGGGGGGGGGGGGGGGGCTATTGGGCTGTGTGTGATGATGTCAGCTTATGATACAGAAGGGGAAGCAACAATTTCAGGGGAGGTTATTATTATCATGGTTCACTGCTGGCATGTGCGTGCATGCAAAATGGATAGAGAAGCTTTATCAGATAGATTTTTACTTTGTTGAAAATGAATAACATGCCTGTTTTTGGTTCCTATCACTCCTAGGCAGTTTTCAAAAGCTTTTTTTGGTGTCCCCCAGGAGCAGTTGACATGCCCTTCGTGCAAAGTGAACCGCAAAGACGCTGTGCTGGTCAAGTGCTTCCACGTCTTCTGCCTCGAGTGTCTACGCACGCGCTACGAGACACGGCAGCGCAAGTGCCCCAAATGCAATGCTGGCTTTGGCGCAAATGACTTTCACAGACTCTATCTATCATGAGGAGCAAGCAGGGTGTGCTCTGGCCAGTTACAGAAGCCAGTGATTCCTCAGAAGACTGTATGCAGCTGCCTGCACCACTGCGGAAGACTGTATGCAGCTGCCTTCACCACCATTGTGTCAAGGATCGCTGTGAGGTTTTGAGGATGTTGTGGTCTTCAATTCCACTTTCTGTGAGAGGAGAGGCAAGAAAAGGAGAGAGAGGTTTGTGGTACAAAGTTGCACAACTGTGCAAGGATCTTTGTGGAGAGTAGACTTGGGGAGAAGGGGGCAATCAGTGAAGAGCAAATGATTGTTGTTGTCTTCATTTCTCCCCTAGAAGTCAAAAGGTTCATCAAAAATCCAGGTGAAATTTTATGTGCACAGTGTTTTCCTGCCATGGGAAGTGGGGGGGGGGGGGGGGGGGGGGGGGGAAGATACAGTCACTGAAAGAGTACATGGTTGCATGTTGTCTTCATTTCTCAACTAAAAGTCAAGGTTCATTTAAGATCTGGGTGGGATTTTGTGTGCACAGCTGTTTCCTGTTTATTTGGAAACAGGGCACACACTAGATGATCTTCATTTCTTTACTCAAAGTCAGAGGGTTCACCCCTGATCCAGATGAGATTTTGTGTGCACAGGTGTTCTACTGCATACACAGGATCAGTCAGTGAATAACCCATACAAAATTGTTGTCATCTTCATTTCTCCACTACAACTCAAAGGTTGACCCAAGATTTGGGTGAGAATAAGTGTGCATAGCTGTTTTCCTGCTTATAGTATACATGTCTACATGCATGTTTAGTGGGCCCTGCTGCACATGCCTACATGCATGTGTAATGGACCCTGCTGTTCAGGTAGCTGCACTATGACTTCAGGGGCAGTGCATTATTGTATCCCCTGTCTCTATACATTAGAGTATGGGTGATGCGCTATTAAAGGGGACCCAGTGCAAAGAAGCATCATCAGCTCTATCACATGGAATGAAAAACTGACACGCAGCAATTTGTTAACCAATTTCTTGTCCTGTTTGGTAAAAATGGATGTTTGAAAGTCACAAATACACAACCATGAGTGCCACCATTTTGTGCCCATCTGCCTTTGTCAGTGATGTCCTGAACAAGGCCTGCATGTGTGGCAAAGGTATTAACTAAGCCACAAGCAAACCTCATTTGTGCTCTGTAAAGAGCAAACCAACATGGCTGCACCCCGAGGAGCTCAAAGTTAAAGTGAAGAAAGTATTTCTTAAACTTTTGATAGAACAACCAAGTGAAGTCCGCTGGTGGAAATATGTGCACATTTCCTACATTCTCAGCCAACTTGCATCTTTGTTTTGGGTCCCCTTTAAGAACTGGCAGGTTTTGAGGTGAGAAGACATTGGATCTGACTTCAGTGTGGGAGTGTGTACCATATGTGTAGCTGATGTTGTGTTAGTGAACAAAGTCTGATGTGACAAATGTTTTGTGTAACAAGAAAGCAATATACACACACACACACACACACACACACACACACACACACACACACACACACACACACACAAAATCACACACATACACATATTTGTGTACATTAAGAGTAGAACTATGTAGGGATGCTTCAAAGTGAGAAAACAAGTGATCCATTCAAGTCAGGGTCACAGTTCTGTAAAGATACTCAGTGGAATTTCTTGTTATTGTTTTTCTCATTTTTAAAGGTACACACCAGCTCATTCTTTGCACCTATGTTTTTTCTCACAGCATGATGTCTTCTGTGGTCCAAAACTTTAGGCCTAGTGAAGGCTTTTTAAAAATTCTTCTTTCATGTTCCCATCCATTGAATCCATTAGCATTTTTTTTTCCCATCACTTTGTAATTTGTCCATTCATTCATATGCTGTCAGTGAGAGCTTCTGAATGTTTGATGTCAGTTGCATGAAAAGAGAAGGAAAGTGGAGTTGGTGGTTTTAACTGTTTTGTGAAAATGGAAATTGACCAGTTGCAAGTTTTCTGGGTTTTTGTGTAGGTTTTTTTTTGCATTATGGACAAAAGTATTTGTGTTCAGACATTTTTTTTTTTTTTTTTTAATGCTACACAAATCGCCTTTGGTTTAAATTATTATGATGATAATCATCCTTATTCTTACATGCACTTTTTTTTCTTTTTTTAATAATTATGACAACATTGCAGTGATCAAAAAAGACGATAGCATTATTGTATTTTTATGATTGTTGTAGATGGGACTGTAAGTGATGCTTTTCAACATACTTATTGTGGTGATGTTGAGAAAATGTACTATTGAAAACATGCTGGTCCATTCTTCCTATGTTGTAAAAGGAATAAATGGTGTAATGAGATTGATATTACAGTTTGTTTTGTAAATTCCTTGAATGGCACAGTCACATGCTTAATTTGGGCATTATCCATGTTTGGACCTTGTCAGTTCTTTATCTGCTTATGATGTGTGTATTTGTGTGCATATATATATATGTGTGTGTGTGTATGCATGTGAGCATTGAGTGAATTTCAAATGGTAACTGTTTTGACTTAACCAGTTGATTCCATAATATGCCTGTGTATAACATTTGAGGTTGTTATCCACACACAGATACACATGCATGCACGTGCACACACACACACACACACACACACACACACATGCACACACGTACACACACACACATGCCTACACCTACTCACACACACACTAACAAAAGCTAGCAATCATACAGAGGAACATAATTTATGTTTGGAAGAACAAGGACAAAAGATCAGAAGCTTTGCTGGAAGAGGTGTAGTGTCAAAGCTTGTCAAAACTATGTCTGTGAGTCAAAATGGCAGAGAATGTACAGAAGATAATTCCAGGCTGTAGAACTGACCTTAGAGAATGATCTCTGACCAAGCATACTGTAGCAACATGATGGTGAAAAGTTGAGACTTTGGGGTAAAATGGGTAAAGGGTCACTGTCAGTGTGTATGCTGGTAGCAGTACTAATGGGTCATTTTTCCTTGCATGTGAGAATTATGGGAGAAGGTTTTGCAAAGCCAGCGTGCATTTTTATCTTCTTTTTTTAATGTTCTTTTATAACAGTAAGTGGAAATAGCTTGCACACACCATTTCCACTCTGTAGGCTTTCAGTCCATAGTGGCTTAGTAAGCTGAAGGGACTGAGGACAAGCATTCCCTGATGAGTTGTGTGTGAGTTCATTTCCCTAAGGAGTTCCCACACTGTGCCTGGACGGACAGCATAGCATAGTCAGCCCACTCGGACTTTGCTGGGGTCAGTGTTGTATGTGTGTTTAGCTGTAACATGCCACCTTCACTTTAACAGGCTGTTCTGTTGCTGATAGTTTCACACCAACAATTCAAGGCCAGTCTGTAGTGACAGTTTCACACCAACAATTCAAAGCCAGTCTGTAGCCTGTTGGGATCTTTCAAACTTTGCATGGTGGCAGATTAAGCTCCATTGAAGACTTTAACACAGCCTTTTTACATGCTACTGCAGAGGCACAGGTGTGGAGTAAACAAAATTAGAGTCAGCACAGAAAGTTAACTCTGGAGAAGAAACATTTGCTGGGGATTGAACCCATGGTCTGATCATGACTCAGGTGGTCTATGACTGAGCTATATCCCTGCCTGTGAGCTAGATCATACCAAAATGCTTCACAGTTGTTCCGTTGCCGGTAGTTTTGCACCAGCAATTCAACTTTCAAGGCCAGTCTGTAGTCTGTTGAGATCTTTCAAACTTTGCATGGTGATAGATCAAGCTCCAGTGAACTCTACGTTTTCGTGCCTTTTTTGGGCGACCTTGGTCATATTTCATGGTCACGGTGGCAACAGAAAGACGAAGCTGAAACCCCCCGCGCGTCCATTTTGAATGTGAGTGTTCTGAGATTTTGTTCTTGTTCGTGTGTGTGTGTGCGTGCGTGTGTGTGGTGATGTTGTTAATGGCGTTGCTGTTTTCTTTTCTTTTTCTTTTTTTTGCGGGGGGATGGGGAGGGGGAGTCGGCACTTCTTCAGGCCTCATAACCGATCATTAATAGAACGGAAGACGTCGTGGATTTTAGACGGTATGGAGGGTTTACAATGATGAATCCATTCACAAAACTGCAAATCTCTGACAGCAGTGTCACTGTGGCCAAGCATCACGAAGTCAGATGATGACAATAGACGGATCACGGTGTAAATAGGGGAGTGTGCATGTAGGGGCAGAAGTTTGAGACGATGACCGACGTTGGGATGGAGGGGAATGGCTGAGATGATGATGTATTTGTGAGCCGCCTGTAACTGCACCTTCGTGTAATGGAGTGTCGCAGCTGGGGCGTCGTAGCGGCACGTCACACCCGTCTGGTCGTCTGTCACTGTCACTTCAGTCGCCGCCCTGGATAATGGTGTGGCTAGTTTAGTGCACGCTTGGTCGCTCTGCGACTGTGTGAGTTGGTGGTGGAAACAAAAAAGTTCTTATCCGCCTTTGTCTGACCGTGTGTGTGTGTGCGCGCGCGCGCGTGTTGTCCTTTGTGTCTTTCTTTCTTCTCTTTTTGTTTGTTTGTTTTTGTTTCGACCCTTTGTGTGAGCTTGTGTGAAATTCCTGCAATTATTACAATTATTCTCTCTGTTATGTCTTAATCTAGCCTAGTCATAAGAAGGAACAGTTCTCTCTCTCTCTCTCTCTCTCTCTCCTCTCTCTCTCTCTCTTCTCTCTCTCTCTCTTGCTCTCTCTCTCCTCCGGCCCCCTTCTCTCTGTCTCCACGCTATCTCCCCTACTCTCTCCCCTCTTCCTCCGCCCCCCCTCAGCACCCCCCCCGCCCCCCCCAAACACACACACCTCTCCAATTTCTCCCCATCTCTCTTCCTCCGCCCCCTTCTCTCTCTCCTACTATCTCCCCTCCCCCTTCCTACCCCCTCTCTCTCTCTCTCTCCCTCTCTCTCTCTCTCTCTGAATTCCCTACATCGAAGGGCAGGCAAATTAAGCCTTCCTGATCCTTCACTGTCTACAGAGTAAAAGATGAGTGTACTTGGAATTTTAAGCCTACCGCAACAGCTCGCTTACAATAAAGGAATATTTATGCATAAAGTTCTTAATAATAATTCCCCAAATTACCTGGCACAACTCTTTATTAGTCACCAGTCCCACTACACCAACTCCAAGAATAACTCTACGTGCCAAGCCAAGGCTTGACTTATTTAAAACTAGCATATCCTTTGCTGGAGCGTCCCTCTGGAACTCCCTGCCTGAAAATATAAATCATGTATTTCTCTTCCTTGTTTCAAACGTAATCTGCACAAATATATGTCTGAGAATAACCTTTCGTCAAATTTGGACGGATTACTTTGAATCACACGTTTGCCTAAAAAAAAAAAGAGTGTTTTATACATGTATGCCCATGAAAGAAATTTAATTCTGATGTTTCTGCACATTTGTAGGAACTATGAAACTGCATTAAACAATTGCTTAATCGTGCTTATAATATTTGTTTGTGGTATTGTGTTTATTTGTGTTTGTAGCGGTATAGCAAGGACTGGCTGTTACATAGATCCAAATGGACATAACGCTACTATCCTTGAGTATTAAAGTTTTCGAGTTCGAGTTCCCCCCCCCCCCTCCCCCCCCCCCCCCCCCCCCACACACACACACCCTCTCTCCCCACTATCTCCCCTACTTCCGCCTCCTCCCGCCACACCCCCCACCCTCCCCCCAACACACACACACACACACACACACCTCCAGCTCTCGCTTTCGCTCGCTCACTCGCGGACGCTGACGAGAACATAACCATCCCCCCGTGACATGCGTGTCTATACCTCAAACATGACGGTGATGAGTGACAGGCAACAGACACAAGAGGGATAAATAAGCACGTGACAGTGAGGGGTCGGGGTAGGCAAATGCGGGAGGGGGTGGGGGTGTTACCCGCTTTGCTCGTAGCGGGACAAGTTGGCTGTCGAGTCACTAATGCTACAATGCTGTAACGAATGTGTGTGTGTGTGTGCGCGTGACGAAAGGCTTGTGCCCATCTCCTTGCCACTTGTGTCTTTGTTTCAACCTATCCCTTCCCCCACTCCTGTCTAACCCCCCCCCCCCCCCTCCGGCACCCACCCAATCGCAAGTCCTCCACCCCCCCACCCCACCCCCAACCCACCCCCACCCACCGTCGCCTTTCACCGCCACCACCTCCAATCCTTCTGCAGCCAACGGTGAATCTGTGGATCGCTGATGTTTGACGAGCCTTCTGGGCAGTGTCCGCTTGACGAGTACGCTGTCCCTGATGAGACAGAAGTCTGAGCTGTGCCGTACGTCGACACCAGTCTTAGACTGCATGGGTTTGTTTCTCGTTTCAGTCGTTGTACCGTATTATTAATTTTGAGTTGAGAATGCAAACTCTAAACTTTACAAATGAGGAACCTGGCGGAGTCCTGTGAGGTTTAAGTGGCCGGAGGCCGCTTTCGTCTGATTGAAGTTCAGTTTTCTGTTGTTCAAGGTAAGTACCAAATGTATTGTTCAATACGGGCCTGACATGTCGTGATCATTGCAACAATAAACGACAGTCTGACTTAACATGTAATGACAATAACATTATAGTCCAATGATATTGCTGATGGTCATGATAATGATGGTCCCGATACCGATACAGCTTATGGTGATAACAATACCGTTGATGGATTTGATGATGATGATGATAATAGTACAATAAAATATGATTTTGATAACAGTCTTATGACTTTAACACTTGGGCAGAAAAATCGTTCAAGGTGGTATTGAGCTTGACCTTATTTAAGAACTAGCCTTCTCAAACATTTATTGATAAAGGCAGACCTTTCTCCAACAGGTAAAGGAGATCTAAATACACACTTAAAATGAGATGCTTAATTGAAAATGCTCTGTTGTGTTTTCTTTTCAATGTCGAATCCTACTTGCGTCAGTAACGATTAGCGGGACGAGTACAAAACACCGTCAAGTTTCACAGCTGGCTAACGGCTACCCGTGGCCTGTTTGATCTTTTTCCTTAGGCCAGGTGAGCAGGCAACTTCCGTGCCCGACATCAAAGAATCTGTGTTCAAGCTGGTCCCGCTCATTGATGTGTGTGTGTGTGTGTGTGTGTGTGTGTGTGTGTGTGTGTGTGTGTGTGTGTGCGTGCGTGCGTGCGTGCGTGAGTGCGTGCGTGTGTGTGTGTGTGTGTGTGTACGCAAAGGGAGAAGTGTATAGAAAATCCTTGATTTCAAGTTTTTATTTCGATTACTTTATCTGTTGGACAAGACTTTGTTTTGAGAATGCTGATTCCTTTACAGCAAACAGCACATTCAGTAGCTTCCGTATAATTGTACCGCGATGATTCTGAAATTCGGTCGTAGTTTGCTGATTCAGAAGCTGAACCACTCCTTGTCTTCTTTTGCCGTTCCAACGAAATTGTTCAGTTGATATAGTGGATAACAATGTCAATGATAGAATGGCTGTTTTTCAGTAACCACAAAATAATGAAATACCTTCTTGCTCATTCCAGACAATCTTGTTTGGCATTACCCACGCCGCCATCAGGTAACCAACGAAAATAAAAAAAGACTTTAAACAAACTTAAATCCGAAAAAACGTCACCATGGCAACGAGCGCCATCAACATAGACCAGGATCACCCGAGATGGGAGGAGTACAAATTCGATCGCCTGCGACACCCCAGCATTGAGGACGACATCGACAAAAACCCGTACCCACAGAGATACGACAAGAGCCGAACCAACAGACCTCGCCGTTCCCTCGTCAGGAAGGAGGGACAGAGCAACGTGGCTTTCAAAGGTGCGTTTTGTCAAAGATTATAAATACTTGTATTTATATAATCTTTGGTTTTGTGTTGTATGTACCTTTAACAGACGGTGACGTCATTGCTTTTTCCGTTTTGTGGCGTCGCTGCGTTTTTGTTTTGTGTTGTATTTAAACAGCTGGTGACGTCATTGCCATTTCGTTTTGTGTTGTATATGCCGTTATAACACGGTGACGTCACTGTCTTCATTTTTGTGTTGTATGAACCTGTAACAGCTGATGACGTCACTGCTTTTTCGTTTTGTATTGGATGTACCTTTAACGGTTGTTGACGCTGCTGCCTTTTCGTTTTGTGTTGTATGTACATGTAAAACACGATGACGTCACTGAATTTTCGTTTTGTGTTGTATGTACCTGTAAAATACGATGACGTCACTACATTTTCGTTTTGTGTTGTATGTACCTGTAAAACACGATGACGTCACTGCATTTTCGTTTTGTGTTTATGTACCTGTAACAGACATAGCTCTTTTTGCATTTTAAGTACCGATAACACTTCGCTGCCCCCACATTGCCCTGATATAACAGTAATGGTTGACTGGGCGTAAAACACCAAGTTACTTACTGCCCCCTCACTTAGTACTGTGTGCAGGCCTATAGATCTGTAATAAACCTCTCTGCCCTCTCATTTAGTACTGTATGTAGGCCTATAGATCTGTAATAAACCTCTCTGCCCCCTCATTTAGTGCTGTGTGCAGGCCTATAGATCTGTAATAAACCTCTCTGCCCTCTCATTTAGTACTGTATGGAGGCCTATAGATCTGTAATAAACCTCTCTGCCCCCTCATTTAGTACTGTATGGAGGCCTATAGATCTGTAATAAACCTCTCTGCCCTCTCATTTAGTACTGTGTGCAGGCCTATAGATCTGTAATAAACTTCTCTGCCCTCTCATTTAGTACTGTATGTAGGCCTATAGATCTGTAATAAATCTCTCTGCCCTCTCATTTAGTACTGTATGGAGGCCTATAGATCTGTAATAAACCTCTCTGCCCCCTCATTTAGTACTGTGTGCAGGCCTATAGATCTGTAATAAACCTCTCTGCCCTCTCATTTAGTACTGTATGGAGGCCTATAGATCTGTAATAAACCTCTCTGCCCTCTCATTTAGTACTGTATGGAGGCCTATAGATCTGTAATAAACCTCTCTGCCCCCTCATTTAGTACTGTGTGCAAGCCTATAGATCTGTAATAAACCTCTCTGCCCTCTCATTTAGTACTGTATGGAGGCCTATAGATCTGTAATAAACCTCTCTGCCCTCTCATTTAGTACTGTATGGAGGCCTATAGATCTGTAATAAACCTCTCTGCCCCCTCATTTAGTACTGTGTGCAAGCCTATAGATCTGTAATAAACCTCTCTGCCCTCTCATTTAGTACTGTATGGAGGCCTATAGATCTGTAATAAACCTCTCTGCCCTCTCATTTAGAGTTGTATGTAGGCCTATCTGTAATAAACCTCTCTGCCCTCTTATTTAGTGTTGTATGTAGGCCTGTCTGTAACAAACCTCTCTGCCCTCTTATTTAGTGTTGCATGTAGGCTTATCTGTAACAAACCTCTCTGTCCTCTTATTTAGTGTTGCATGTAGGCCTGTCTGTAACAAACCTCTCTGCCCTCTTATTTAGTGTTGCATGTAGGCCTATCTGTAACAAACCTCTCTGTCCTCTTATTTAGTGTTGCATGTAGGCCTATCTGTAATAAACCTCTCTGCCCTCTCATTAATGTTGTATGTAGGTCGCTCTATAATAAACATCTCTTCCTTTACAATTAGTGTTGTATGTACCTATCGCAGACCTCACCCATCTCTCGTTTAGTGTTGTACGTACTTAGCTTTCGAGACTTCGCCTCACCCCCATTTTGCATTCTGTGTAGCTACCTGTATCGGGGCTAGCCGCTCCCGCGTTTTGCTTTCATGTACCTGTGTTGTACGCACCTGTAACTGACAAGTCAGCGAAGCTCTATTAAAAGCGGCTATTAACGCAAACTGTCACCACTAGACTGATTCTGCGTGAAGTTGGGCACCGATGTGAGCTATAGTAATGCTTTGTTGATTGCGAGGAGCAAAGTAACAAGATAAATGCTAAGTCATTAACTTTGAAGAGAAAGGAGAGCCAAGGCTGACTCGAACCTGTGTCCGTCTGCTTACCAGCCTAGCGCACCGTATACCGCTAGGCCACACCCGCTCACTAGAGAGGGAGAGAGACACACCTGTCTGATCTACACAAACTCCATATCGTTGTCTTTGTGACAGGTGTGAAGTCGAAGACCCACCATTACTTCAAGGGCCTGTTCATCTCGCTGCTTGACATGCGATGGCGTTATGTCATCGTCCTTTTCTTCGCCGCTTTTTTCATCTTCTACGGCATCTTCGGTCTGGCCTATTACTGTCTGGCTTGGCTCCATGGAGACTTTGAGAACCTGAGTAAGTAAAACTGACCAAAGAAGTGTTAGCACGCCCAGTTTATGCGGTACTCTTGTGGTAATGTGCCTGCCGTGATGGCTCAAAGGCAGAATTCAGAAAGATATAGGACCTATTCTTTGCGGGTTCATGTGGGAAGGAAGTGTTGATGAGAAGTTCATGAACAGCTTTGTTGTTGTTCTACCAGTGTCCATGAGCTGACAGTTTTCCCGCCTGTGTTGCCCCTGTCAGGTTCAAGGTTTTATTATACTTGTTGACCCCTGGGGCTAAAAAGCAGTAATCCGAACCACGCTGTGTGAACTGCACCTGGAAGGGGCTAGAGACCTATTCTTTGCAGGTTCCGAGGTTCATGTGACAAGGGAAAACATCGACTTGCATATTTGTGTGGGGGGGGGGGGGTGGGGGGAGGGGGGGGGGGGGAAGGAGGGGGGTTGGAGGAAAAAGAGGGTGAGACAAATCCTTTTCTCTCTTTCCTTTTGTCTGTTTTATTTATTTGTTTATTTATTTATTTCTTGCTTTCTTTTTCTTTCTTTGTTTCCTGTCGTTTTCTGTTCTTTGTTTCTTTGTCTTTCTTTTTGCTTTCTTTGTTTCCGTCTTTGCCTCTTCTTTGTTCCGTCTTTCTTTCTGTCCGCCCGCCTCCTCTTCCTCTCTCTCTCTCTAAAAATCTAGTCACTCACGCAGAATCACATGCGAGCGCAGTGAGTCTACTCGAGAGCGGAGAATAGCGCTATATAAAAGCGATCAACAACAACAATCTTCTTCTTTTTTTCGCACCTGTCACGTAATTTAAACTTTACCTGGAAAGAGTGAGTGTTGGGCCTATACCCTTCCTTCCACCGGAAGGAGTGTAGGACCTATTTTCTTATTTCCCCTGGAAGGGTCGTGGGACTTGTTCTGCTTTGTCCTGTTTCTGACAACCCGAACTGCACCCGTGCATGGAGAACATGAAAGTAACGGGGGGCGGGGGAGGGGGGGGGGGGGCATAGTCACATGGTGTCAATAAACTACAACTTTTCAAGAGAAGAACCGAAGCGCCGGTCCAACGAGGTTCTGTTCCTTCCATTGGGAGGAGTATGTATATAGATATATATATCTATATATATATATATATAGTACCTATTGTCGTTTTTGTCCTGGAAGGAGTGTATGAACTGTTCTCTCCTTTCCCCACGGAATGAGCGTAGGACCTATTCTTTTCTGTCCTATTGCAGACAACCCGAATTACGCCCCGTGCATAGAGAACTTGGAGGGGGCGTGGGACGCCTTCCTCTTCTCCGTCGAGACACAGTCGACCATTGGCTACGGCATCATCTACGCCCACCCCGAGTGCGGGTCCACCCTCCCCATCATCTACCTGCAGGTGTCTGCCGGCTTCCTCTTTGAGACGCTGCTCTTTGGGTTCATCTTTGCCAAGGTGCGGTGTGTGTGTGTGTGTGTGTGTGTGTGTGTGTGTGTGTGAGAGAGAGAGCGTGCGTGCGTGCGTATGTGTGTGCGTGCATGCGTGTGTGTACGTGTGTGTGTGTGGCGCGCGCACGTGCGCGCGTGTGTGTGAGGTATTGAAAAGCCTTTACTTACAGATATAGGCAGTTACCACGTACGCGATCTCCATTGCATGAATGAATTTGCATTGTAGATTGGCTGATATATTTGTCAACAGTATATTAACAAGATGGCTAGAATAAGGTCACTCACTCACCTCTGAGGACTCGATAATTAAATCGTTCACTTAAAAACAAAAAGAACAGGTTTTTTTTAATCCGTTGTTTTCAGCATTTCTCTATCCGTGATAATCATATGTTCATAGCTAGTAAAACAGCCGTTCACATCTCGATCCACCTTATGTGTATAATTATATTATATTCGTCGTTTTTGTTGCAGCTGTCTCGGCCCAAGCACCGTCGCCACACGCTGGTGTTTTCTCGCCACGCTTGCATCATGCAGGAGGAAGGTCACCTGACCTTACAGATCCGCGTGGGGGACATGCGCAGATCCCACCTCATCGAGACGCACGTGCACGCGGTTCTCGTCAAGCGTCATGTGGTGCGCGAGAAGTATGTCTACCCTCTGTTCCAGCATCAGGTGAGTTGAGGATCGAAACTGACATCGCCATTATCCACCAATCGAAGGCTCCGGGCTGGCAATCACATGAGGCGTTTCGGCCAATCAGAACGTCACAATTAATATTCGGCGCGAAAAACCCAAAGAGTTACCGCTATGTTTGTCTCACAAGCAGCTGCATAGCAACAGAGCAGAAGACTGGTTGATTCCGAGCAAAACCTTTAAAGCAAGTAATATCGCACATACTGGCTGAAGCAGTGATTAAATAGTCACCGAAGAACTCTTTTGATTTCACGTCAGCGTGAAAAATGCCTTATAAAAAACATAGCAAGTAGCATTTTCCATCCATACTTTGACCAGAAGGCGCTCCAGAGTAACCACACCCTCTTTTGTTCAAGCAGTGGGTTTACATAGAGATTTTTTTTTCTCTTTCTCTGAGGTAGTGTTCAAATATTGACTGGAGAACACTTTTGTTTGAAATCGGCATGAAAAAATGCTGTCGGAATGTGCAGTTTTTGAGACAACCCAAGCTTTTATGAGTGGACTCAATAACTATGGCTCGTAGAGTCTACTGTCCCATTGCCTATTCGTCGGGTGAAGTCTGACGGTGTAAGCACACACACACACACACACACACACACACACACCACACACACACACACACACACACACACACACAAACACACACACACACACACACACACACACACACACACACACACACACATATATATATATATATATATATATATATATATATATATATATATATATACTTAGAGCTTCTGTTCTACCCTCCCTGACCTGCCAATGGTTGACGCCGTGAACGCGTGAACACCTATGTTGAATGGGGCTTAAAGTCGTCAGGTGTTGGGCTGATATGCTTATTAGCTGTTCTGTGTGTTCCTCAGCTGCCAAAGTTTGACATCGTGAATACCTTGACTTGAATGGGACTTGATATCCTCAGATGTTAGGCTAACAATACTTATTAGGGACACTTGAAGCTGTCCTGTTTGTTCCTCATCTGTCAAAGTTTGACGCCGTGAACTCCTAGGCAGGTAGTGTTGCTTAATGTCCTCAGATGTCAGTTGACATATTAGGGACAAGCTGTGACCAATGCCGAAGCATGGTTCAATATAGCTTTACGTCCACGGAAACCAGAAGGCTCGTTAGGACGGGCAGCTCAGGACAGCCACCTCGACTCTCACACAGCTCCTGAACTATGGTGAACTCCTGTATCATTCAGTACTTAAATACGTCGCTGTTCTGTTGACTGGTCAGCTGGACTTTGATGCCCACGAGATGGGAGACCGGCTGTTCCTGTTGTGGCCTCTGGTGCTGACTCACCGCATCACAGAGACCTCCCCGCTGTGGACGCTGAAGCCTGATGACCTCATCTTTGACAAGTTTGAGGTGAGTGGCGCAAAGCAGTGAAACAGTCCTAACGTACAGCTATTGGTGACGTACGTAGTCATTCAAGATTTAAGATTATTTTATTATCTCATCAGAGAAATTAAACACGTGGTTATACATAATATACCACAACACAGTAGGCAATAATACACATTGCATATTTTAAAACTTAATGAACTGTTGTTGAAAATATCAGTAATATAGAAAGGTACATAAAAAAGTTTCATTAAACAAACTAGTAATTTACGTGATTTACATCAGTACGTCAGTAGGCCTGTGTCTTCACAGACGTCGCAGCTGTTATGTGTTTCTGAGAATCTGAAAGCTTCGCTTGTTTTGTTTTTGTTTTTAATGAATTAGCAGCGAGTTTAAAGTTGCTGTGACGATGTTGAAAGTTATAATAATAATAATAATAGATAACATTTGTATAGCGCTATTCTCTGGTACACACAAACTCACTGTGCTTTACAACATTCTCCAACATTTTCTAAATTTCACAAACATAATACATATAATTATGACAACTAACAATGTATAATATACACACACAAAAAGTACATGTGTCATATGAGAAGCAGCAATATATAAAGAAAATGAATCGTTATATTACTACCTACCCTTAATTCCATCCCTCCCAGTTATCACCTAAGAGGCACTGGCAAGGACCGAGATCCCAGGAGATGGAGCAAGAGGAAAACTATCTAATCGTACACTGTCGCCCCTAGAATGATTTCTGCATTAATACCGGCGGCGGTGTAGGTCATTTAATGTTTGATTAAATCGGGGAGGGGGGTGGGAGGAGGACACAGTCACACGATGTCCCAAAATTGCAACTTTTCAAGAGAGAAAGGAGAGCCGAAGCGCGGGTCCAACCGAAGTTCTTTTGCTTTCCAGCCCAGTGCCTTAGTTACCGCAATGCTAAACCCGTTCACGCGTTTCTGACATCCACAGTAAGTTCTAGTTTGTGTCTGTCTCCCTCCTGTCTCAGATCGTGGTGTTCCTGGAGGGTTACATCGAGTCCACGGGGGAGATGTGTCAGGCCCGCACCTCCTACACCACCAGGGAGATCCTGTGGGGCCATCGCTTCACCAGGCTGGAGGAGTACGACGCCAAGAACGACCTCTGGGTCATGGACTTTGTCAGGTTCAACCAGGTGAGCATGGGGTAGGGATGTGTGTGGTGGAGCGGGGGAAGGGGGGGGGGGGGGGGGGCAAGGGGATTTGTGGGTTGGTCAGGATTGTTTGTCAGGTTTAACCAGGTGAGCATGAGGCGGAGATGCGAACGTGTGTGTGTGTGTGTGTGTGTGTGTGTGTGCGTGCGTGCGTGCGTGTGCGTGCGTGCGTGCATGCGTGTGTGTGTGTGTGTGTGTGTGTGTGATTTGGAGGGGAGTGAAAGTGTGGATGAAGTAAGTTCATCCAGTGTTGGGTGAGACGGTAGCGTGTGCAACCATTTCCCCCCACTTTTCCCCCCATTCTTTCATACATACTTACAAGTACAGCGCAGTGTTACCAGCCACTCCAACAGCTGCCCTCTGACTTCAGGGATTTCACTAAAGTCCTACGCTTTAGCTTCTTAGGAAAGCATCCCCGGCGCGCTCAGAGGCAAAGTTTTTCCAATTTTCTGATTGGCTAAAACTTGACTGTGATCTGGGATGATTGACGGATGGAAAGCGTGCATTCAACAGGTGGTGCCCAGCGTCACGCCTCGCATGAGTGCTGTAGAGCTGTCCCAGCAGGGACCCGAGGCGGTGCCTCTGGTGCAGTCCATGTCCAACCAGGAGCTGCGACGTAGCAACGCCACCATCGACGACGACGACGACCTTTACAACACCGCGTCCGAGTCCAACGATGACGACGATTATAATATTGGTGCGTATTGCAGATTGTTGATTGTGTGTGTGTGTGTGTGTGTGTGTGTGTGTGTGTGTGTGTGTGTGTGTGTGTGTGTGTATTTAGATTGAAAAGGTCGGTTGTTCATGGTCCGTGTATCTTCCTTTGATGTTCTTGCGTTATTCAGATTGTTGATTGTGTGTGTGTGTGTGTGTGTGTGTGTGTGTGTGTGTGTGTTGTGTGTGTGTGTGTGTGTGTGTGTGTGTGTAGACTGAAAAGGTCGGTTGTTCATGGTCCGTGCATCTTCCTTTGATGTTCTTGCGTTGACGAAATGGCTGTCTTGCTCGCAGCATCAGCGTTTACCCAGACATTGCGTTCGTTGTGCTTGCTGTCTTAATTCAGCCCGCACTGAGACAGGTGTATATGTGTGGACTTAAAGGTGGGCGGATTCGGTGCTTTATTCATTTTACATCGTACGTCCTATGAAAGGTTTAGCGAAATAACACATTGACTGATGAGCATATGAAAGCTTAACTGATCGATCATTTGGTCGATTTAAAAAAAAAAAAAAAATTTTTATTTTAAACTGCATGCGAATTGTCCCAACTGTAAAACAAGATCGTCACCATTTTTAAAGTGTACGTATGTATGTGGCGGTTTGCAGGTCAGCCCATCAAAATTCCCTTCACACCGATATCAGTGGACAGCTGAGCGTCACAAGCCACTGTCACCGCTGCACTGCGGGGACTGTGCCTACTTCCTGTACATAGGACCGAGTCGCACGTGCCAAGCGACCGCAAGTTTGAGTTGTTTTGGGCTTTCACAATATGTTGAATAAAATGGACACGTGTCAAATTTCAAATTGATTATGTGTAGAGTGTGCGTTTGGTGTGTGTGTGTGTGTGTGTGTGTGTGCGTGGTGTGTGGTGGTGTGTGTGTGTGTGTGTGTGTGTGTGTGTGTGTGTGTGTGTGTGTGTGCAAGCTCGTATGTACTCTCTGTACCTTTTCCGCAGGTGTGTGTGTGGGGAGGGAGGGGTGTGCGTGTGGGTGCGTGCGTGCGTTTGTTCGTTTATAAGTGTATATGTGCGTTTAAATAAAATTGAAATTTAATACGCACATATGTAGTGTGTGTGTCCGTGCGCGCGTGTGATGGCGGGGGTGTGGATGGGGGGAGGGGGGCTGGGTTGCTAATACAGAATAGATTGAAAATTATTAAGAGCAGATTTAGCTGATAAAAAAATAGAATCTCGCAACATACATGTAGCTCAGACGCGAAGAAACCCAAAGTCTATAATGTTACTGTTCCAAGACTTCTTTATTCTTAACTGCATATAACATAGCAACAACAACAGCAACAACAACCACAGAAAACAATTTCTTTTCTCCCCACCCCCCACTTCTCTCTCTCTCCCCCTCTCTCTCTCTTTCTCTCTCTCTCTCTCTCTCTCTCTCTCTCTCTCTCTCTCTCTCACACACACACACACACACACACACACACACACACACACACACACACGACACAGACTGCATACTATGACTGGATAGGTCACTCAGGGAGTGGCCCCCTCACTCTGCGACGCGGCATTGTCATACACCGGATCTTTCACTGTCTCCGCCTCTTCCTGCTCTTGCTCTTGCTCCGCGAGCAGCTGCTCGTCGTATGCACGTGCACTCAACCTGCCAGCCAATCAGAATGAACTTTGCTTTGAAAAGGCCAAAACATTCAACCAGCCAGCCAATCAGAATGAACTTTGCTTTGAAATGGCCAAAACACTCAACCAGCCAGCCAATCAGAATAACACTCAACCAGCCAGCCAATCAGAATGAACTTTGCTTTGAAAAGGCCAAAACACTCAACCAGCCAATCAGAATGAACTTTACTTTGAAAGGGCCAAAACACTCAACCTGCCAGCCAATCAGAATGAACTTTGCTTTGTAAGGGCCAAAACACTCAACCTGCCAGCCAATCAGAATTAAGTTTGCTTTGAAAGGGCCAAAACACTCAACCTGCCAGCCAATCAGAATGAGTTTTGCTTTGAAAGGGCCAAAACATTCAAAAGTGACCGTAGCGTGCAATGCGCTTTCTGGTTGCAAAATCATTTGAAAGTATTATATTAATTGTAATGAGATGTGTCATAACAAGAGAGAGGACCTGCCAGTACTTTAAACACGAGAACCATCTTTTCTGCCCGCCTCACTACAGTCCTGTCAGTTACTGCTGCATTTCGTTACAGATCCAACACTATAATGATGACAATAATAATAACTCTTTTATAGCGCTATACCCTGTGAAATATTTACGAGGTCTCGGCGCTGTACAATACTACAAAACAAAGTACAGAAAGAAACAACCATAAGAATCAATACAATGAGCAAGTACTTTGCATAAATACAACAACACTCAAACATTAATTAAATTTTAAAAATTAAACTCATTCAGCTATCCTTCGTTCTTTACCTACAACATACAATCAGCTTTCCTCAAAGGTGAACAGACATGTAGACATTACGGAAAGGCGGTGCGGAAGAGGTGTGTTCTAAGCTGAGCCATGAAAGATGACAAAGACGAGGAGAGGCGGATATTCAGTTAACATCTATAGTCAATAGATCTGTAGTCAAGAGCTCGGCTTACTAGGATTTTTCAAAGCACCAGCTGCAATGCAAAGTCTCCTGCAAACCTAACCCCTGTCCCTCCCCCTTCTCCTTATTCTAAACCCAAACTGAACTGGTTGTCAAGGAAGGCACAACGTTGTTGAATGTGGTCAAGCCTCAGGACAATGTCCCTTACTATCTCATGTCGTATCGGGGAGGGGGATGGGAGGAGGACACGCCCCCAGCCGTCCCTTTCCAAAGTCAAAGACAAAATAACTCACTTGGGTGTCAGGGTCGACACCAGACTGTCACAGCACCAAGTCCGTAGTATCTCGCTGTGTTCCAACGACCCCCACCCTCTGCCCTTACCCAGTCAAAACACAAACTCATTTGGGTGCCATGGAGAGAACTACGTTGGTGAACATGGCAACATTGCTGCACCAAGGTTACAGCATGTCCTCATCTTCTTCAAGCCCCTACCTACACTCCACTCCTACATTCCCATCCAACCCCCTCCCCTCCCCCCTTTCTCCACCCGCCCCTCACTACACTCCAACATACCTATCCCTCTCCATCTACCCCCCCCCCTTCCCCCCGCCCCCAGACAAGCACAAACTCGCTTGGGTGTCATGGATGGCACTACGTTGTCGAACCTGGTGAAGTCACACCACCAAGTCTCCTGGATCTTACCATATAGTTCAAGCCCCCCCCCCCCCCAAACCACACTCCTACCCCACCCCACCCCCAACCGCTCCAGACAAGCACAAACTCACTTGGGTGTCATGGAAGGCACTACGTTGTTGAACCTGGTGAAGTCGCAGCACCAAGTCTCCTGGATCTCGTCGTACTCCTCCAGCCTGACGAAGCGATGACCCCACAGTATGTCACGACACGAGTAGCACGTGCGCGCCTGGCACAGCTCCCCCGTCGTCTCGATGGTTCCCTCCAGGAAGACGAGGATGTCGAACTTCTCCTTCGTCACCTCGTTCGGCCCCATGCTGTAGAGGGGCGAGTCCGGGGTTATGCGGTGCGACAGCGCCAGGGGCCAGATCAGGAACACCTGGCGAGAAAGAGAAAAATCCCTGTTTTTTAAAGACTCTTTTGTGCTGTTATTAGGGTTTAATAATAATAATAATAATAATAATAATAATAATAATAGGTAATTAGAGCCTACAGGCCTAACCGTGTGAAGGCCCTACGCGCTTACAACTTTTTTTAAATATATACATTTTGACAACACAGATTCACACACACACACATTCACACATGAATGACACGTAACGTGTGTGTGTGTTTGTATGTGTGTGTGTGTGTGTGTGTGTGTGTGTGTGTGTGTGTGTGTGTGAGAGAGAGAGAGAGAGAGAGAGAGAGAGAGAGAGAGAGAGAGAGGAGATGAGAGAGAGGAGAGAGAGAGAGAGAGAGAGAGAGAGGGGGAGAGAGATGACTGATTGATTAAACTTTATTTCTCAACGGTGAAGATATTAGCACAAAGGCCGACTCACATATCTGCCGTTGCTACAGTACTACTAATAACCAAGACATTCAGAGAAAGAGAGAGATTATGCGCGTGCGTACGTGCGTGCGTGCGTGTGCCTGCGTGCATGCGTGCGTGTGTGTGTGTGTTTGAGAGGGGGGGGGGGGGACAGAGAGAAAGATAAAAAGAGAGAGAAAGAGAGACGGGTGTCGACCCTCACCTTGTCCCCCATGCCCTGAGCCTGAAAGGAGAGGCGGTGCTGGAAGAGCGGGTAGACGTGCTTCTCGGCCGCCACTTTCCGCTTGACCAGCACCCCGTGTACCGTGCAGTCCACCAGGTGTGTGCGCCGGATGTCCCCCACCCGGATCTGGAAGTTGAGGTGGCCCTCCTCCAGACACAGGCAGGCGTTGCGGGAGAACACCAGCGTGTGGCGGCGGTGCTTCGGTCTGGCGATCTGATGGCAACAGTTGGAGCGTGAACAGTGTGAGGAAAGTGGTTGTGTTTCATGAGCCTGTACCCTCTTAAAAAGTCAATTCGTAGAGAGAGAGAGAGAGAGAGAGAGAGAGAGAGAGAGAGAGAGAGAGAGGAGAGAGGGAGGGAGGGGAGGGAGGGAGGGAGGGAAGAAGAGAGAGAGAAGGACAGGGATGAGGGTAGGGTGGAGAGAGAGAGAGAGAGAACTCAGAACTTTATTACACAAGGATTAAGATTTTAGGCAGTTGCCAATCTGCCCTAAATTATTATAGAGAGGGATAATAATTTTAAAATCAGAGCCAAAACCCTACAACAGAAACACAGAGAGAGAAAGAGAGAGAGATGTTGGTGTTTGGGACTACGATTCTGTCTTTCTCTCTGTCAGTCTCTCCGTCTCTTTCGTTCTCTGTCTGTATACCACTGGCTCTCTCTCTCTCTCTCTCTCTCTCTCTCTCTCTCTCTCTCTCTCTCTCTCTCTTCTTTTTGAGTATTAAAGTTTTCGAGTTCGAGTTCAAGTTCTCTCTCTCTGAGTCTCTCTCTGACTTTCTTTGTCAGTTTGTGTCTACCCCTCCCCTTTCCCTCTCTCTCACTGCTTTTATTTAATCTCCACGTCTCGTGATTGCTACCCGATTGTTATTTCTTTGTTTTGACAACACACGCCCCCTCCCCCCCTTCCCAATTAGCATTGGTCTTGTTTTGTAAAAGGACTCCTTCAGACATCTCTCCGTCCCGAGAAGACATTTTCGGGTGACTTTAAAAGCATTTGCTCTTTGTTTGTCTGTCTGCCCGCCTGCCTGCCTGCCTGTTCCTCTGTCTCTGTTTCTCTCTGTTTCTGTCTCTCTCTGTCTCTGTCTGTCTGTCTGTCTCTCTCTCTCTGTTCTGTCTGTCTGTCTGTCTGTCTGTCTGTCTGTCTGTCTGTCTGTCTGTCTGTGTCTCTCTGAGGCTGACCCACCTTTACGTAGAGAAATCCCAGGACGAAGGTCTCAATCATGAAGCCAATGGTGATCTGCAGGTAGATGAGGGGCGTCACACCGGGGCACTCCGCGTTAGGGTGCAAAGTCCCGAACCCGATAGTCGCTGAAGCACAAAGCAAATCGAGCCAACAGGTCAGCTGATGCAGTCGATTGAACAGGGAACGAGAACAGAAACGGAGAACCCTAACAGGTGTGCATGTGTATAAATAATTAGATTTTTTAAAGAAAGCAAACAGGAGTTTAGTTTGCATGTGTGACTGCATAGAGACAGATAATTGCATGGCAGTACCGCGCAAGGACTGATCGATACGAGGCGAAGGTTATGCATTAAAAGGTTGCTGTGCCTCACCCCCTTCCCCTCTGCCCTAAATCTCCGACAAATAAAACAAAAAGAAAGATGAAGGATTGCAACAATTGCAAACAACAACAAAAAGGCCGTGTGGACGTTCAGCTGCAAAGACGACCGACATCTTGACACACTCTCTCTCTCTCTCTCTCTCTCTCTCTCTTTCTCTCTCTCTCTCTCTCACACACACACACACACACTAACCCACTTCATATCACCACACACACAACACACACACACACACACACACACACACACACACACACACACACACACACAAGCACACACACCCCCTTCATATCATAACACCGCACTTTAAGAAAACCCATCACATTACAGCACAGCCTGTCCGAAATACTACTACACAACTATATCCTAACCTCCCCCCCCAACCCCCAACCCCACCCCACTCATCACGGCCAGCGGGCACAACTTACACTGCGTCTCCATGGAGAAGAGGAAGGCGTCGGAGAAGCTGTCCAGCTGCTCTATGCAGGGCTTGAAGCCCGGCTCCCCCATGTGGCTGAACTGGCCCGACATGTAGCAGAGGAGCCAGTAGAAGACGGCGAAGACCAGGTAGCACAGGAAGTAGGCGCCGAACAGCACCAGCACCACGAAGCGCCACTTCATGTCCACCAGCGTGTTGTACATGTCCTGAAAGACCAAACGCCGTATAAAAATTACTTAGCGGGGCAATATCCACTTTTAGCCCCGTCGGTTCGCTCTCCTGAAATGGTTTGAGGATGCGTGTGTGCGTGTGTTTGTGTATAGCACTAGCCTAGCACGGAATGAACTGATGTATGTGGATATGCCAACGTAGTGCATACTTCTAGTTCATTCCGTCCACACACACACACACACACACACACACACACATTCTCAGACCATTTGAGGACCGCAAACCGACGGGGCTAAAAGTGGACATTGCCCTTAGCGGGGTGTCCACCAGCATCACGTACATGTCCTGAAAGACCAAACACTGTATAGTAATGACTTAGCGGGGTGTCTATCAGCTCAGCGTGTTGTACATGTCCTGAAACACCCAACACTGTATAACAATTACTTAGCGGGGTGTCCATCAGCGTCACGTACATGTCCTGAAAGACCAAAAATTAATACACTGTATAACAATTACTTAGCGGGATGTCTATCAGCGCAGCGTGTTGTATATGTCCTGAAACATCGAACAGCACCAACACCACCAAGCGCCACTTCATGTCCACCAGCGTCATGTACATGTCCTGAAACACCGAACACCGTATAACGATCACTTAGCATGGTGTCTGTCAGAGTGTCGTACATGTCCTGAAACACCGAACACCGTATAACGATCACTTAGCATGGTGTCTATCAGAGTGTCGTACATGTCCTGAAACACCGAACACCGTATAACGATCACTTAGCATGGTGTCTATCAGAGTGTCGTACATGTCCTGAAACACCGAACATCGTATAACGATTACTGAGATAGCGGGGTGTCTATCAGAGTCACGTACATGTCCTGAAACACCGAACATCGTATAACGATCACTGAGATAGCGGGGTGTCTATCAGAGTCACGTACATGTCCTGAAACACCGAACAGTGTCAGGCCTACTTGAGATGTACTCTACATAACTAGAAGCATTTGAGGTCTACGCTCCATGCCCGGTAGCTAACGTTATTGTACATTCCCTATCACCAACAGTACACTGAAGTACTTGAGAGATAAGTGTATGTTACTCGCCTTGAGAGATACACATTCGTTACTCACCTTGAGGTAATTGTGAGATACGCATCTGTTACTCACCTTGGGGTACTTTTTAGGTACACATCCGTTACCCACCTTGAGGCATCTGAGAGATGTACGTCTCACTCACCTCGAGGTACTTGAGAGGTAGATGCCTGTTACCTACCATGAGGTACTTTAGAGGCATGTCTCTGTTATCCACCTTGAGGTGCTTGAGATGTAGGTGTTTGTTACCCATTTGAGGTACTTGAGAGGTAGGTGTTTTAACCATATTGAGGTGCTTGAGAAGTAGATGTCTGTCACCCACCTTGAGGTACTTGAGACGCAGGTCTCTTTTACCCATACTGAGGCAGTTGAGAAGTAGTGTTTGTTACCCACCTTGAGGTACTTAAGAGGTAGGTGTCTGTTACCCACCTCGAGGTACTTGAGAGGGAGGTCACTGTTACCCATACTGGGGTACTTGAGAGGTAGGTGTCTTCTCAAGTTAAATTCTCTTTCGTTCCAGCTTCAACAGTTGACCAGCGAAGCAGACGACATTATGACGTCACACACATACAGAGCTAGGAAACCGCTTTGTTCGGATTTCATCCATATCAAGCAATACTTTTCTGTGGTGTCAGTAACATAACTAAAACCCCACCTTGAGGTACTTCAAAGGTAGGCGTCTGTTATCCATACTGAGGCACTTGAGAGGTAGTGTCTGTTACCCATACTGAGGTACTTGAGAGGTAGGTCACTGTTACCCACACTGAGGCACTTGAGAAGCAGGTGTCTGCTACCCATACTGGGGTACTTGAGAGGTAGGTCACTGTTACCCATACTGAGGTACTTCAGAGGCAGTGTCTGCTACCCACCTTGAGGCACCTGAGAGGTAGGCGCCTGTTGCCCATACTGAGGCACTTGTGAGGTAATGTCTGTTATCCATACTGGGGTACTTGAGAAGTAGGTGTCTGTTACCCACCTTGAGGTACTTGAGAGGCAGGCGTCTGTTACCCATACTGAGGTACTTGAGAGGCAGGTGTCTGCTACCCACCTTGAGGTACTTGAGAGGCAGGTGTCTGCTACCCACCTTGAGGTACTTGAGAGTCAGGTGTCTGCTACCCACCTTGAGGTACTTGAGAGGCAGGCGTCTGTTACCCATACTGAGGTACTTGAGAAGCAGGCGTCTGTTACCCATACTGGGGTACTTGAGAAGTAGGTGTCAGTTACCCATACTGAGGTACTTGAGAGGCAGGTGTCTGCTACCCACCTTGAGGTACTTGAGAGGCAGGCGTCTGTTACCAATCTTGGGTACTTGAGAAGCAGGTGTCTGCTACCCACCTTGAGGTACTTGAGAGGCAGGCGTCTGTTACCCATGCTGAGGCACTTGAGAGGCAGGTGTCTGCTACCCACCTTGAGGTACTTGAGCGGCTTGCGCTCGATGCCCCTGTAGCTGACGTTGCTGTTGCCCTCCTTCTGCAGCAGTGACCGTCGTGGGCCGTACCGTGATGACGTGGAGTAGGCTGGCTGCTGGGGCGTCAGCTCCTCCACCTTGTACCCGGTCTTGTCTCCGCCACCCGCCATCTCAAGGGTGCCTGCAGCAGAACGGCAGGATGCGAGAGTAGCGCCATGGTAACCGGTGGTCCCACAAGCTTTGACCTGGCCGCCATGCGGTACTGTGTTGACTGGCAGAACGCACGATGACTTGAGTCTGCATTCAAGTGAATGTAATCTGCCTTACTTGAGATTTGATTGCAGCTGATACCTCTCAGTCGTCATCAGTGAAGGTGTGCTGTTTGTTTGTTGTGTGTGTGTGTGTGTGTGTGTGTGTGTGTGTGTGTGTGTGTGTGTGTGTGTGTGTGTGTGTGTGTGTGCGTGTGTGTGTGTGTGTGTGTTTTTGTTTTTGTTTTTCGGAATCTCCCAGTCTCTCGTTCTGTTGCTATGCAGTTCAGTTTAGCCTGTATGGCAAACACGGTGGCTACCCTTCGGGTTTTTCGCGCAGAATATTATTCATGATGTCATAATTGGTTCAAACTGCTCGGGTGATTGGCAGCTCGGAACCATCCAATGTCGTATGTCACGCTCTCGGTGCCTGAAGTGTTGGCTGTGCACGCGGTAGGCTTTAATCAGTATCAGGAGAAAATGTCTGAACACAGAATCGATACTTCGATACACTGATACAGCACCATAATCAATATTAGGTGGAAATGTCAGAACACAATATCGATACTTCGATACACTGATACAGCACCATAATCAGTATTAGGGGAAATTCATAACACAATATCAATACTGCGATACATTGATACAGCACTACAAACAGACACAGCACAAATACACGATCACTCGTAAACATGAGGTTCGAATAAACTAATGTAAACTGACTCACTAACTGCTCATCTATTTACATGTTCAATTAACCATAACTTAAGTGAAGCTGATGTTTCGGTAATCATCCATTAATGAACGAATAATATAAGCAAGTAAGTAATGCGATCTAAATCGAAAGAATGAAAGAAGTGTTTCAAAAAAATAGTAACGTACTAGAGTGAGAGAGAGAGAGAGAGAGAAAGAGAGAGAGAGAGAGGGTGAAGCTGGTAAACGAGAAAGAAGAAAACAGAATCAACACAACCCTAACTACTATACTCAAAGCTGACAGCGTCACTATATCTTTAGCTGTCTATGGTTGCTACAAATGCTGTGCACACAAGAAATAAGACGAAGAAAGTAAACCAAAAACAATATTTAAGACGAAGAGCAAACACGAAGAAAACGGAAAGAACGACTGAAATGAAGGAAAATACATTACTAAAACAAAAAGAAGAAACGCATTCAAACAAGTAGCAAAAACACACCAATTTCTCTGTAACAGAAAGGAGATATTTTCCACACGCACGCCTACTAACCTTATTTTTCTACTCAAGTTAAATTCTCTTGCGTTCCACCTGCAACAGTTGAGCAGCGAAGCAGACGACACTATGACGTCACACACATACAGAGCTAGGAAACCGCTTTGTTCGGATTTCTTCCATATCAAGCAATGCTTTTCTGTGGTGTCAGTAACATAACTAAACCAAATGGAGGGCGGACAAAGCAGCGACAGAGACAATGGGTGCGGAGAAATGACAACGGGGTGAAAGGGGATGGGACAACAGATCTGTAACCGATGATGCGTAACGGTTGGCGGGAGCAGCCGAGCGTGAAGACGCCATCCATCTTCCAGAGACAGTCCATTTGTCGGGGTGCTCAGTGAGTAGTGTCGTAGATCATCACGATACATCAACACCGGGCCCTGACGAGACGATGTCGATGATGGCTGCCATAGCGTCGATCAGTCATGACATGGCTAGATTTTGTGGAAGAAGAAAAAAAATCATCTGAATTTTGTCGTCTGCTTCTTGCTCGCTCAATGCAATCCATTCTTTCCACCGGTAGGCCACTGGTGGGGGGGGGGGGGGGGGGGGGGGGGCAGAGGAAGTAAAGGGGAGAGTGGCTACAATTTCGGCCAAAATTTGAAGAAGGTGCGTAACATATTCTTCGTTTTATCGTCGAAATAAGCTTGGTTCAGTTTGTTTTGTTTTTGTTTGTTTTTTGAATGCACAAATTGACTAAGTAGAAAGAAATGAAGAAAAAGGAGGAAAAATGCACACACACACACACACACACACACACACACACACACACACACACACACACACACGGAGAGAGAGAGAGAGAGAGAGAGAGAACTCGAACTCAAAAACTTTATTTTACAAGGACTGTGGTTTAGGTTCAATCAAAAACCTAACAACTAGTCCTTGCTAAGCTACTGATGAGTAAATATAAAATTACAGTCATCATTTATATGCATACATACATACAGAGAGAGAGAGGTGTAGGCTACACATTCCCATCACCCGCCAAAGAAGAAGAAGAGGAAACGGGGACAGATAACGTCTTAACACTGCACAAGTGTCCTGTGGGGCGTGAAACTGGTCACCACGTCACTCGCTGTTGCTGTCAAGGTGACCAGTGCACGTCATTGTAGCCTGCAGGTGACCGGGGTCGTCATGTTGACATGGAGGTCCCAACTCGGAACTTGTTGTGAACAAGACAGGGCGTTGAAGCGGCAGTGGTCACGTTTCCGAGAACATTTCTCCAGGGTCAGCTGTCTGTGCCGACTCTCATTTCTGTGGCCATTCCACCCCCGTGGTACCGCAGTAGCACGTAAAAGATCCCAGTCATTCTGCCCAAAGTGCAAGTGGCAGGTTAAAGCTGAACACGTATGCATCCGGCGTATGTATTCGGATGAAGTGACACTTTAAACTGGTGCATGGTTGTATGATGTATATAGAACTTGCGCCGAGACGGCAGCAGTTTCACGAGGCACCATCCATATTAACCAAACAGCGTTGTACATATTCGAAACACGCTATAAAAAGCGACAGAAAATCATACAGAATTACATTACATGAACCGATTTGGCCTAGCGGGAAGGCGGGTAAGCAGAAGGGGCCTCGGTTCGATTCCGCTTCGGCTCTCCTTTCTCTTCAAAAAGATCGTGTTTTTTCGACACTGTCTTGTGACTTTACCCCTCACAATAAATTAAACATTAAAATGGCTCTCATCGCTGCCCATCTTAATGCAGGAGTCATTCTGGTGGTGACAGTGTAGCGATAGGTACATAATCTTCGTCCCCCCAACCCCCCTTCTCCCCGTCCCTAATAAGCCTTGTGATTTCTGTGGACGTTAAGCACCATGTTTATACTTACTCAGAATCACATCCGACAAGAGCACAGTGAGTCTGTTCGAGAACTGAGAACAGCGCCGTATAAAAGCGATCAGTTATTATTATTGAGATAATCATAGTTCAGGAGCTGTGTGAGAGTCGAGGTGGCCGTCCTGGGCTGTCCGTCCTAATGAGCCTTCCGGTTTCCGTGGACGTAAAGCTATATTGAACCATGCTTCGGCATTGGTCTCAGCTTGTCCCTAATATGTCAACTGACATCTGAGGACATTAAGCAACACTACCTACCTACCTTATTGAGATAAGAACACTGTCATGGACACAATAGTCGTTGTGTATAGCTAGACTAGCTCGCTTCGGCTGCCCTCGCTTCGTAGTTCTCAATAACTCGATCTTCTGCCTCGCAGAGCGTTTAAGAGCCCATCACAAATCTGGTGGAAATGTATATCAAACAAATCCATGCAAAAACTAACTTTTTTTGGACCCCCCCCCCCCACACACACACACACACCTCTCCCCCTGCCCCCAGTTAACTAACAAACCAAAGCAGCAAAGCCACATTTGCACGAACACACCACCACTACTACTGTTACTCACAAACGAACCTTTTTTCTTTGTTTGTCTAAATCTTTTAAACAAATTAATAGCTTAAAAACCGCAAAAATTGATAGTCTGCGTGATGTGCGGAAGTCAGCATTATTTCCTGGCATACTAGAAGGTTGGGGGGATAATCTTTGATTTTTTTTAAAGAACAACAACAAAATTATTGTAGAGTTTTTGTTGTTGTTGCTTTTTGTTGTTTTTCTCTCCAATCCCCCATTCATCGCCGAAGAAGATGCACACCGAAATAGCATCAAACGCAAAAAGGCGTGAACACATTATTTTTCGACGCGGAAATGTCACTTGTCGTCAGATATGTTAACTTATGATTGGTGCATGTCACATTCACGCACGTAGGTAACTTCAGCTTCCGTTCGTTCCATTTCCTCGTTCAAACCCCATCGGGGCACGGTGATTTTTGGGGGGGACTGAGTCCTGAGACAAAAGCAATAGTCTACATACTCCAGTTTATCCTCAGTAATAGACCCTCTGAACTTTTGTTGGTTATTTAGCCTGGCTTAACGTCGGTTGTCTCTGGAAAGGTAGGCTATTGGGGACCGTGATCCCAGGAGGTCCCAAAATGGGACTCTGCGTAGCGCTACGCTGTCGCCACCAGAATGATTTTACATTAAGACGGGCAGCATTGCTAACTGCTTACAGTATTTGTACATTATTGGATGATCATCCAAAGATACCAGTTTCGTTCAGGTTTGATTATTGCCTCACTGAATTGATCGATGGCATGACAGTGTTAAAATGATTCATATTGTCTACGTTTTTGATTGTCAGTTTAACCCTGTTTATTGGTTCATAAATCACAATAAATAGTTCATTGGCCACACTTTATGTCAGTTTATCCATACCTCTGGATTACGAACGCTTGTGCGTATGTGCTCTGTCTGTTTTGTATTGTTGCATAATCACACACACACACACACACACACGCACGCACACACACACACGCACGCACGCACGCACGCACGCACGCACGCACGCACGCACGCACGCACCACACACACACACACACACACACACACACACACACACACACGTACACATTTTTAAAGAGGAAGTGAGATGATGCGGATTGTTAACTGTCTTCATTTGCACCTTTTCAGGTGTACTAAGTAAGTGACTTTGGTCGCCAAAGTCAAAATCACTATTGCTGTGTTAAAACCACACCTAAGTTGAGTAAGCACACCAGTCCCTTACCCTACCTTTTCGTTCTGAACGTTACCCCCACCTTCGCATGGTATACGCAATGCCACAGGTAAAATTGTGCCATAAAGACATAGCTTACAGTAGAAGGTACTTGCTGAACTGGGTCCCACCTGCATTAAAACAGTCGGTAAGAATTAGGTATGCTCTGTATTTCCGGGTCCCTGTGCACTCGCGCTATATGAAGATCTTTGTTCTCACTAAAACGCTTTTGTTGTCAGGTTTTAAGCGTGGAATGCGTTTTGCCAATTGTATTGCACGGTTATAACCTTCTTCTCCACTCCTCTCTATGTGTTTTGGACTAATATTCTCTGTGCCACTAAAGGATGAAGAGTAGTATCAGTAAGCCTGCTAACCATTGAAGGTGTGATGGATGTGACAGGTAGGCCTACTTACTCTCAAAGAGAGAGAGAGAGAGAGAGAGAGAGAGAGAGAGAGAGAGAGAGAGAGAGAGAGAGAGATGTGTTTGTGTGTGTGCGCGCGCGCGCGTGCGTGCGCTTTGTGTTTGACTAGAAATAGCGTATTAAAATGAAATGTGTACACTGTGATTCTGTGTGTGCGGTGGTGGTGGTGGATGGGGGGGGGGGGGGGGGAGAGAAGAGCGTACTCGTGGGAGTGCATGTTGTTTGTGTGTATGTTTGCGTGCATGTGTGGTTGTGATAGCGTGCGCTCCTTCGCTGATTCATTTGTACTAACATACATTTCTCTGGATGGTCTGCTGCAAAGTTAATTCAAAAACAAAGAGTGGCAAAGATACTAATACACATGCACACGCACACACGTATACACATACGCATACATAACCTCGAGTAATGATAGAAAGAGCTGGAGTGGTACGGGGAGGTAGGGATGGCGGGGGGGGGGGGGGGGGGGATGTTATAATGGGGCCGGACAGGACAGAAGATGAGGATCACCAAAAGGGAGCTGCCACGTCAGTCCTTCCCTGACAGTGTCCCACCCAGAACAACACGTACGTAAATGGTCTCTCACATCACAAAGTCCCACCCAGAACTACACGTGCCTAAATGGTCTCTTACATTGTCACCTACTTGTGCTCACTACAAGGTGTGGGAAACGAATCTCTTGGAAGGAACACGACGTCACGCATACATCAAACCGGGACGAAAAACAAATCGCCAGATCATCAGTACAAAATACAGACAACAGTTCCCGGAGGGCTTGGAGCTTTGGGATGACGGGAGGGCCATGTTGGCAGGTTAGGATCGAGCTGTGGAGTGGGGGGTGGGGGGGGGGGGGTACTGTCTCCCTTGGAAGATGACGAAGGGAAAGTGAAGAAGCGCGCGTAGTGGTGGTTTGGGGGGGGGGGGGGAGAGTGGAGGGGGAGCGGAGTGGAAGGGAAGGAGGCATTGTGACGTGTCGCGTTCGGTTTGCAGAAGACGTCCAGGTCGCCGGTAGCACTGTTGAGGACTGCAGGCCTGGTGGTGGTGGTTCAACCGTCTTCCAACTGCCATTCACATTTTTCCGTCCCCAGAAATCCAGAGGTAGGTACTTAATGTTTTTTTTCATTTGACAGTTCTTTGTATGGGTCGCTTGTCTGTATGAACGAAAAAAAAAAACAAACAAACAAACAAACAAAAACAAACAAAAACACAGCCTTATTAGGTAACACCAGCATTTTAAGAAGTGCGTGGAAAAAAAGAAGACAATTATTACAATGTTTTCACATGTTTTCTTTCTTTCTCTCTTCGTCCTGATGAGACCTCGTGCGGTTGGCAGGACGTTAAGATACAGTTAGGAACTAAGTTCTCATTTTCTCCTTTCTTTCTTTTCTTCTCTCTTTCTTTCTTTCTTTCACTCAGAATGTGACTTTTTTCTTTTACTCTGCGTTGACTTCATATTTGTTGATGAGTTGAGGCGAATTTCGCTCTTAATAATTGATGTAAATTGTCTTTTATTTAATGATGTATTCATTTATTTCATTATCGGTCTGTTTCATTTCACATTCATCGTTGATTTCGAGAGATTCATTCATCATTAAAAAATTTTTTTATATCAGTTGGTAGTTTCTGTTTGTCAGTTTAATTGTACTTTTTGCCTATCGTACACCAGTCGCTGAACTACCCCATCTCATCTTCAATTATCAACTCCCTAAGGATCGTTTACCTGCAAGACCAGAAACACACTAATGGGACATGCCTCTTTTGTGTCAGAAGGACTAGACATTCAGTCCACTTCCTCCGCTGAAACTGTCATTGAGCTGGAACGAATCAATGGCCGTTTATCGGGGAAGAACAAAAAAGAAAGAAAAGTAGACGGTGGATGGCGTATAAAGGGAAGCTTAACATGATCCACGCCCTGAACAGGACGTGACGTCAAATGCTTGTGACCTTCACCACGAATCGATACAGTGGTTTTGGTTTTTGCTTTTACTTTTTGTTGTTTCATTCCCGTAGCCCTGTATAGTGTCCAGCAAATAAAATACATCAAAACAATTTATGACGAAAATTTGCAATGCTGTTTTGTCTTGGGCTCTAGAGTGAAAGAGCATTCATTCCTTATTCCTTGTGTGTGTGTGTGTGTGTGTGTGTGTGTGTGTGTGTGTGTGTGTGTGTGTGTGTGTGTTGTTCTCTCTCTGTCTCTCTCTCTCTCTCTCTCTCTCTCTCTCTCTCTCTCTCTCTCTCTCTCTCTCTCTCTCTCTCTCTCTCGTAGATTAGAAAATGTGTGCATGTATAATTAGATCTAGAATAGACCCTTGTTTGGGCGAGTGCTGGATGTAAAAAGCATACGTGCTTATCTATTACTCTCGTAAATAAATATTTTATCTTCACCCTCTCTCTCTCTCTCTCCTTCCTTGCTGAACGCTTGCAGTCAACTTTGTCTTAGATTTATATTATGCACATAATATGCAGCGTTTGCTGTGCAGAACTTCACACCGTAGGCAGACGGGACTCAAGATGGCAGCGGCTGAAGAAGACGTTGGACAGACGTTGTTCATGTTCGCAAACCCAGAGCCCCCGGCCAAGAGAAGCCGGTGGCGCCGCCTGGTGAAGTACATGCAAACTAAAGTCAGGTGTGAGAAAGACGACCCCGAGATGAGGAGAAAGGTGGGTGAAGTGCGGCTTGTGTGTGTGTGTGTGTGTGTGTGTGTGTGTGTGTGTGTGTGTGTGTGTGTGTGTGTGTGTGTGTGTGTGTGTGTGGTGCTGTTGGTGCGTGCGTGGTGGTGTGTGTGGTGTGTGTGTGTGTGTGTGTGTGTGTGTGTGTTTGTGTGTGTGTGTGTGTTCTTTGTTGGGTCGTGCGTGTTGTGGTGTGTGGTGTGTGTTGTGTGTGTGTGTGTGTGTGTGGGGTGTGTTGTGTGTGTGTGTGTGTGTGTGTGTTGTGATGTGTGTGTGTGTGTGTGTGTGTGTGTGTGTGTGTGTGTGTGTGTGTGTGTGTGTGTGTGTGTGTGTGTGTGAGAGAGAGAGAGAGAGAGAAGACAGACAGACAGACAGACAGATAGACAGACAGAGACAGAGAGCGTTTGTGAAGATGATTTGGAGTTGGCAAGATACTCAGTTTCAGCCAACTGAAACAGCCTACTCTAAATATCGATGCTTGGAAAAATTAGGGTAATTCGCGGTATGAAATCCGAACTTGGAGGAACTCGCCGCCTGTCTCGTAAAAAAACAAAAAACAAAAAAAAATGCTGTGTGTAATCTTGTTGGACAGGGCGTCGTGTCGAAGAACGGAAACTACCGAGTGCACACGACAGGCCTGTCGGAACACAAACGTCGCTTCCTGGCCGACCTCTACATCTCGCTCATCGATCTCCCCTGGCGCTACGCCATCGCCATCCTCTTCAACGCCTTCCTCTTCTCCTTCCTCTTCTTCGCCGTCTTCTGGTGGCTCATAGGCCACAACAACGGCGACTTTGACAACTACGGCAACGCCAACCACACGGCGTGTCTCATGGGCGTTCAGGGCTTCGCTGGGTCCATACTCTTCTCCATCGAGACTCAGACCACGATCGGCTACGGCTTTGCCTACCCCAACGCCGACTGTGCCGGCACTCTGCCGTTGGTGTATTTACAGGTGAGTCTTGGGCAACCCAGCTGCCGTACCTGATTTGAAAGCACGGGGGAAGGGAAGGTAAGTTCCTATGTGTGTTCAGAGCTTCACTGAATCTGTTCTTTTCCATCAGGACTCAGATGCTACAGCTTGGACTGTCACAACACCAACTGCTCAGGAATTTTGCCGACTGTGTGCTTACAGATGAGGCCAAGAAAAGTGCAGTATATTATCTGAATGGGGAAATACAGGGACCGGGGGAGGGGTTCTGACAGCAAATATGTAGCAAAGGCGTGCGTAGCATTTATGTAGGCCTGTGTAGCTTCACTGCTGAGATTCAGACTACCCGGTCATACACTGTACACTCACCAATGGAGAGGGGGAAAAAACCACATCGTTTCCGTAAAAAGTTTGTGGTATTACGCTTGGTTAGATTTTTAGGAATTGGAGGGGACTGGTATTGGCTCGCTTTGGTGGCCCTTCTGGTTTGCAAAATAACTGGTCGACTGGTTGGTTTGTACACCGGGAATTTCTGTCGGTCGGCTGGTGAATAGGTAAGGTTGATAACTGTCGAGAAAACTTTCATGAGATCATTTTGTTACGCATATTCACTTCCCACCCCAACCCTAACCCTGCATATTCCATTGCCAAGTTAGACGTGCATTTTCTGCTGTCATCCTCATGTGTGTGACCACCGTGCATTCACCAGTCCATTGGACTCTTTGTTTTCAGGTTGTGATCGGGTTTTTCCTGGAGACCCTCATGCTGGGCTTCATCTTCGTCAAGGTGGCCAGGCCCAAGTACAGGGCTCAGACCCTGCTCTTCTCCAAACACGCTGTTATCTGTCTGGAGAACGGAGAGCCCTGCTTGCAGGTAAACCTCAGGGAGTGTTGGGGAAGGAGTATTGCGAAATACTCCTTCGTCAAAACTCTCCGGGATGGCGGTAAACCCCGGAGAGTTTTGACGAAAGAGTATTTCGTAAGAGCAGTTGGGAACGGAAAGCCTTGCTTGCTGGTAAACCTCAGGGAGTGTTGGGGAAGGAGTATTCCGTAAGAGCAGCTGGGAACGGAGAGGCTTGCTTGCAGGTAAACCCAAGGGAGTGTTGGGGAAGGAGTATTGCCTGGAGATCGGAGAGCCTTGCTTGCGGGTAAGCTCCGGAGAGATTTTAGGAAGGAGTATTTCAGAAGTCTGGTGAGAACCTTGATTGCAGATAAACCTCGGGGGGTGTTGGGGAAGGAGTATTTCTCTAGACACGCCGTCATCTGCCCGGAGAGCATTGAGGAAGGAGTTTTGCAGGTAAGCCACGGAGAGTTTTGAGGAAGAAGTTTTACAGGTAAGTCCGAGGGATTTTTTAGGAAGGAGTTTTGCAGGTAAGTCCCGGGGAGCTTTGAGGAAGTGGTTTAGGAGGTAAACCCCGGAGAGCTTTTAGGAAAGAGTATTTGGTACGACCGGTGGGAACGGAGAGCCTTGCTTGCAGGTAAACCTCGGGGAGTGTTGGGGAAGGAGTATTTCGTGAGATTGATGGGAACGTCTTTTCTAGACACGTCGTCATCTGCCTGGAGAAGGGAGAGGCAATATTTTGTAAGAGCAGTGGGAACACAAAGAGGCTTGCTTGCAGGCAAACCTCGGGGAGTGTTGGGGAAGGAGTATTTAGTAAGACCCGTGGGGACGTCTTCTCCAGACACGCAGTCCACTGGTGTGTGTGTGTGTGTCCATTGGTGTGTGTGTGTGTGTGTGTGTGTGTGTGAAGGGAGAGCCTTGCTTGCGGGTAAGCCCCGGGTAGTTTTGATGAAGGAGTAGTTCGTAAGACCCGTGGGCACTGACAGCTTTGAATGCATCAAACCCCCAGGTGTGTTGGGGAAGGAGTGAGTATATTGTAAGACCCATAACAGTGACAGTTTTGTCTCTGCCTGCGGTTGATCAACTGTCTGCACTGCATGACGCTGATCTTACGTCATGAGAATAACTAGACGTCATCCGGTGTCCGCGCTGACGTCTGTTACTGTCCCGATGATATCAGTCTTACTCTGTGTGTAGAGACCGTCTAGATTGACGTTTGGGAAGGCCAATAGCTCAGTGGGCCGAACCGAAATTCAGTACCATATAGTTCAGTGGGCCGAACCGAAACTCAGTATCGTATAGCTCAGTGGGCCGAACCGAAATTCAGGTGTCGAGTCAGGAGGCTAATAATTAGTTTCAAGTCTGTGTTAATGCAAACATCGAAGTTTCAGTGCAGGCTAATAATTAGTTTCAAGTCTGTGTTAATCGAAGTTTCAGTCCAGGCTAATAATTAGTTTCAAGTCTGTGCTAATGCAAACATCGAAGTTTCGGTGCAGGCTAATAATTAGTTTCAAGTCTGTGCTAATGCAAACATCGAAGTTTCGGTGCAGGCTAATAATTAGTTTCAAGTCTGTGCTAATGCAAACATCGAAGTTTCGGTGCAGGCTAATAATTAGTTTCAAGTCTGTGCTAATGCAAACATCGAAGTTTCGGTGCAGGCTAATAATTAGTTTCAAGTCTGTGCTAATGCAAACATCGAAGTTTCAGTGCAGCTGTGATCCGAAAAGGTTTATTATGTCCAGACTGGTACTTTGCATTGCGAAGCCTATTAGCTGTCGTGTCATGTACCTGTCTCTGTGGACGTTGCAGGTCCGTGTGGGCGACCTGAGGAAGTCTCACCTTCTGGACGCCTCCATCACCGCCATGGTGGTCAGGAAACACTCGTCGCCAGAGGGCGCTTATTACCCGCTGTACCAGACCGAGGTCTGTAGTGGCTCTGTCTCTGCCTCGCTTTGTTCGACGGTGGCGTCCTGTCCGTCTCATCGTTACTTCTCTCGCTTCTTCTTCTTTTTCTCGGTCTCTATAATTACCGATCTCTCTGTTTAAGCATGTGGGTGCTCGTACAGAAAAATAAACACTGAGTCCACATACGCTACACATGCACGCACGCACACACACTCGCGCACGCACACAAACACACACACTCGCGCACGCATGCACACGCACGTACGCCGCACGCACGCACACACAACACAAACTCACGCACACAACACGAAATCACGTGCATACATACACACTCACTCATTCACAAACACACACACACGCGCGCGCGCGCGCGCGTGCGCGCGCCATCCTCCCGCCCACACACGCACACACTTCACCCACCACCCGCCCCCCTCACCCCCCCCCCAACACACGCCCTCCTCCGCAGATACACGCACCCCATATGTCCCCACCCTCAAACACACACACATCCCACACACACACCTCCTGCCGTCGACTGACGTGAGCGCGGTGACGGTGGTGCTTCAGGTGGAGTTC
>JABMCL010002894.1:990000-1070000 GCA_018857735.1 Alviniconcha marisindica | reverse complement strand
GCTCTCTCGCTGTGCATGCCTGCGCTCATGATGTGAAATATAACACAGCACTCAAGACATCATCAGTATATATCATGGTGTCTGAAATGACACGTGCGTTTGGGAGGCACACAAAAATGTCAAAACGAGAATGAATGCTTAGACACGAGTCTGACAGAGAAAGCGAGCGAGCGAGCGAGCGAGAGAGAGAGAGAGAGAATAATGTGATTTATCCGGCAACAGACTTTGATTGATGGTAGTTTGCATTCGCTTGCATTTTGTTTTTTTGTTGGGGATCATTACCATAATGATGATCGATTCTTTCCATTACGGAAGAACAGGAGGAGTTCTGTTGGGGAGATCGCTGGAGGTTAAATGTGTTTTGTGTGCCAGTTTGACTGTGGTGAAATAAATCTTATTCTGCTATACAGAACCTTATGACGAGTCCTTTGTGTTTCAATTCACAGACGCACGCACTTGCGTACGTATTCCACGTGCATACGACACGGTCGGAAGTACACACGCACATCACGCACGACCACGCTCGCACACACACACACACCACACACACACACACACACACGCACGCACGCACGCACGCACACGCACGCACGCACGCACACACACACACACGCACGCACGCACGCTCGTTCGCGCACACACGCCAGGCTCGCACACGCACTCTCTCTCTCACCTGACACACACAAACACACACACAGCAAACATTACTTTGACATAGACTTTACTGTCGGTGTTATTTTTTACAGCAACAAAGATACTAAGTGATGCGTACAAAAACGACTGTGGTTTTCTTGCAAAGGATGGCACCACTGAGCAGGGGCTGAACCGATTTATAAAGAAGGCTGAGAAAAGTTGTCCCCCAAAAATATTCCATTAAAAATAGTGTAAGCAGGACACGGGGAGCTTCAAAACACTCAACACGTCTATACGCAAGAGCTGCATTGCAAAAGTGAATTACCTCAGAGGTAACAAAAAAGTCGACATCTTTACCACGTTTTTCCTTCTTCAGTAATTTCCCCGTCCAGGGCTTGCTTACCTTTTTTTCTTTTCTTTTTTTCTTCTTCAACTGACTGACACGGTGAAATTCATTTACAATAATTAAAGACAACTGACATATATTTGAGTAACTTGGTATTTCACGACCAGTCAACCAGTACGGTTTTTATCACAGACGGAACGAAAACTGCCCATACCAAAATATTCAGAATTCGACAAAAGAGAAAGCTTATAAAACATAATTAATTTTATGACTTTGTTAATATTGCAGGTCAAAGATGAGCACACACATGAAAGTCCTCTCACTGAGCTCTTCGCAATGATCTCTACCACACGATTCGAGAAAATCAGATGACGAAAATGCAAACGTTATAAAAAAAAAAATTAAAAAAATCCACGTGTAGCATACCATATTTCAAAAGACAAAAAAAAAAAAAATCCCACGTGCCTCGATCTAATAATAGTCCTCGAAGGGCATGTTGCCATGACGATTGTGTTGGTGGGTCAGTCCGTACACAGGACGACGCAGCATGGGCCCATAGACGGAGTAGATGGGCCTCCGGTAGGTGGAGGTCATCATGTTGGAGTGAGGGTACAGTTTGTCGTCCCGGTAACCCAGGCGCTGGATCCCGCGGGCGCGGGTGGCTTCTGAATGCGGGCGCCCTGTCCTCAGGAACGTGTTGTAGTCCACGGGCCAGTCCTTGTTCTGCAAAAGAAGCGTCGTCACGCAGGTTTAGCATAGTTCAGGAGCTGTGTGAAAGTCGAGGTGGCCGTCCTGTGCTCCCCGTCTTAACGAGCCTTCTGGTGTCTGTGGACGTAAAGCAACACTGAACCATGCACACGCACTGGTCACAGTTTGTCCCTGATATGTCAACCCGACATCCGAGGACATTAAGCTCTACGTCATCAGGTTTAGCACATAGTTCAGGAGCTGTGTGAGACTCGAGGTGGCCGTCCTGGGCTGTCCGTCCTAACGAACCTTCTGGTTTCCGTGGACGTAAAGCTATATTGAACCATGCTCACACAAGGTCTCAGCTTGTCCCTAATATGTCAACTGACATCTGAGGACATTAAGCAACACTACCTACCTACCTCACAGGTTTTCAGAGCTCAGGAGCTGTGTGAGAGTCGAGGTGGCCGTCCTGGGCTCCCCGTCCTAACGAGCCTTATGGTTTATGTGGACGTAAAGCAACACTGATCCACGCTCACACATTGGTCACAGTTTGTCCCTGATTGTCAACCCGACATCCGAGGACATTAAGCTCCACGTCATCAGGTTTAGCACTGTACTATGCACGAGAACCACCCGGTTCTGCGCTGAGCTCTAAAGCCCCGCCTCTTTCCTTACAAGCTTTCCGCCATCTGATAAAACATGGATCTGTGTCGATTAGTGGAATGCACGACTGATTTTAGCCTGATTCAGCGCTGTTCATGTTCAGTGTTGCTTTACGTCCACAGAGACCGTACGGACCAATAGGGACGGGGAGCCCAGGTCGTCCACCTGTAGGCTACTTTCACACTGTTCCTGAGCTCTGAATGATTCAGCGTAAGTAAGTAAACATGGTGCTTAACGTCCACAGAAACCATAAGGCTTATTAGGGACGGGGAGAATGGGGGAAGGGGGTATGGAGGTGGGGGAAGAGGGAGAGTATATACCTATCGCTACACTGTCCACCAGAATGACTTGCATTAAGTGGGCAACGATGAGAGCCATTTTAATGTTTCATTAATTGTAAGGGACAAAGTCACAAGACAGTGTCCACAAACCACAACTTTTGGAGAGAAAGGGGAGCCCAAGCGGTATCGAACCGAGGTCCTTCCGCTTACCAGCCTACCGCCTTACCGCTAAGCCAAACCGGCTCTCTATGATTCAGCGTTAAAATGGTTATTATTTATACACGTCATCTGTTACTGCACAAAAGGGCGAAGCCACTGAGTGAATGACGCTGATCTCTCAAGTTTGGTCCCTCCGGGGGTGGCTGGGGTGCCGGGGAGGTATGCCAGGGTGTGGATCAAGGTTTCTGTGTGTCTCAACATCCCCCTAGCCACCCCACCCAAACAAACAACAACAACAACAACAACAACAAAAAACAAACAAACAAACAAAAAAGGTGAAAACGATAAATGAATGACGCCGACGGCCTTGGTCCACGTGGGGATGGCTGAGGTGTCGGGCCGGTACTGCCAGGGTCTGGGGCAAGCTTATTATATGTCTGACCATCCCACCGCAGGTCAGAGCACCCCCCCCCCCCCCCCACCTTTCCGCACCACTACCACCACAATCACCTCCTCACAACTCACACTCTTAGCACCCAAAAGGTTAAAAAATAAAAAATAAAAACATAAATGAATGACGCCGACCTCCTTGGTCCACCCGGGGATGGCTGAGGTACCGGGCCTGTACTGCAGGGGCCTGGAGCAAGCTTGTTATGTGTCTGAACATCCCGCCACAGGCCTTAACTCCCAACCCCATCCCACCCCCTCCACACACACACACACACACACACACACACACACATCTCCTCCTAACAGCCATTCTTATCCCCAGAAAGGTGACTACAATAAATGAACGACGCCGACCTCCTTGGTCCACTTGGGAATGGCTGAGGTGCCGGGCCGGTACTGCCAGGGTCTGGAGCAAGGTTCCTGTCTGTCTGCGATCTTGGGCAGCTCCTCCTCCTTCCTGGTGGGGAGGGCCATGTCGCACCACTTGTCTGTCCAGTTCTGCACACCGCACCGCAACATCGCGCCAGTTAATAGTAATAAATAATGATACATGCATTTTTCTATAGCGCTATTCCCCTCTGAGCGAGCTCAACGCGCCAGTTCCACCAGTCTGAGAGAGAGAGCTAGTGTTTCACTTCACAGCACAGCCCACGAAGGGACAGACGTACCGACCGACAATCAGACAGACGCCGAGGACAGGTCCACAGACAGACAGAGAGAGTGACAGACAAGCAAGGTGTGGTCCACAGACAGACAGAGAGTGACAGACAAGCAAGGTGTGGTCCACAGACAGACAGAGAGAGTGACAGACAAGCAAGGTGTGGTCCACAGACAGACAGAGAGAGTGACAGACAAGCAAGGTGTGGTCCACAGACAGACAGAGAGAGTGACAGACAAGCAAGGTCTGGTCCACAGACAGACAGACAGAGTGACAGACAAGCAAGGTGTGGTCCACAGACAGACAGAGAGAGTGACAGACAAGCAAGGTGTGGTCCACAGACAGACAGAGAGAGTGACAGACAAGCAAGGTGTGGTCCACAGACAGACAGACAGAGTGACAGACAAGCAAGGTGTGGTCCACAGACAGACAGAGAGAGTGACAGACAAGCAAGGTGTGGTCCACAGACAGACAGAGAGAGTGACAGCCAAACAAGGTGTGGTCCACAGACAGACAGAGAGAGTGACAGACAAGCAAGGTCTGGTCTACAGACAGACAGAGAGAGTGACAGACAAGCAAGGTCTGGTCCACAGACAGACAGAGAGAGAGTGACAGACAAGCAAGCATTGCCGAGCAACACGACTGACATGCATGCATCCCATTATTCACAGGCATTCTTGTTGTTTTTGTTTGTTTGCATGCCCTCCTTCTCTGTCTGTCTGTTTGTTTGTCTGTCTCTGTCTGTCTGTCTGTCTGTCTGTCTCTGTCTCTCCCTCTCTCTCTCTCTCTCAGTCTCACACACACACACATACACACACACACACACACACACACACACACACACACACACACACACACACACACACACACACACACACACACACACACACACACACACACACACAACCACACAAACAGACAAACGAATGCAGACTAGATGAACTCAGATACAGTGACACTGACATTGACAAGCACACACACACACGCATGCACGCACGCACGCACGCACGCACGCACGCACACACACACAAACACACACACACAGGCACATACCTGATGAGAAGCCTGACCCTTTGGCTGTGTGTATTTCTCTGGTTCCTGGCGCCTGTTGATAATCAGCAGATTGTGTAATAGTTAGCCAAGCCATGGTATTCACAAACACAAACAAAATCAGTAACCAGCAAGAGAAAGAGTGGCAGAAGAAGGAAGAGAAAGAGGCAGGGGAGAGAGAAAGAGAGAAAGGGTGGAAGGGAGAATGAGCAAGAGAGACGAGGCTGGGGAATGAGACAGAGACAGATAGATCAATATGCAGACAGACAGACACAGGGATGCTGGTGGTAATATCTTAGCATGCAGTTCACAGTGTAGAAGATTTGAAGCAAAGTAATAAGAAGTAGCTGTGCACTACCAAAGACAAAATTGACGACCTGCGTTGCTGTGTGAAATACAATCAAATAATCAGTTGTTCAATCAGTCAATCAATCAAGTAATCAAGCAAGCAAACAAGCAAGTGGTCAATCTATCAATAAATAAATCAACCAGTAAAGGACTGGAGATTATTAGTCAAATGAAAACAAATACAATATGACTGACTCCCAGTCAAATGAAGATTGGGGATTTTTTTCAGTGTTTTGTTCTTGTGAGTCAACCTTTGTATATGACTCACTGACCACTGCTTCTCTCAAATTTTTGTCCACAGCACACACTACAGTAGCTGACCCCATGTTCACTTTTCAGTAAAAGACCAAAGGGCCAGGGCTATGGAAACTTACACAGAAATGCATAATAATAGCGGCATGATCAGACAGGTGTTTGTGTGTCTTCTTCCTCCTAATGGGAAGCATTTATAATCAAAATCTATGCCTATATATTTATAATCAAAATCTATACCTATATACTTATAATCAAAATATGCACTTATATACTTATAATCCAAATCTATACCTACATACTTATAATCATAATCTACACCTATATGCTTATAATCAAAATCTGTACCTACATACTTATTATCAAAATCTGTACCTATATATTTATAATCAAAATCAAAGATCCAAGAGGGAGTGGGTGGGAGCAAGGAAGGAATGGGGGCTGGGGGGGGGGGGGGGGGGGGGGTCGGAGAGCCGAGATAAGATAAAATTCATTTAGGAGGGTAAGAGATTAGCAAGTATGCTAGAGAGAGAACTTAAACTTGAAACTTTATGTTACAAGGATTGTAGTTTAAGTTCAGTCAAAACCAGTCTCACAACAATTCCCTGCTAAGCTACTGATGAGTGAAAAATTACAAGACATCACCTATATGCATGAATGTGTCAGTGAACTTTTATATGTGTAAATTTATACATGAAGCATAAGTATCACAGAGAGAGAGAGAGAGAGAGAGAGAGAGAGAGAGAGAGAGAGAGAGAGAGAGAGAGAGAGAGAGAGAGAGAGAGAGACTCACCTGAACATGGTCTGAGAGGCTGGATAAGTCGGGACTGTTGGGGGATAATTGGTCCAGTAAGGATACATGGTCTGTGACCGCCTAAAAAATAACGTGTCAGCCATGATGTTGCTAACTGAAGCTCAAACCTGCAGCAGATCTATCTCAGAAAAACAACACAGCAGCAACACACACCAAACCCTCAAATCCCTTTATCCAGACTTGTAAGTTTGCGTTACTTCCCTTGTGCCGTCTGCTTCGAGATGTTTTTTGTCAGCTTCTTTACTTGATCATTCAGAGCTGAATTGACAAAAGCATCTTCGATTGTGATATTTTTCATTTTCTTGAAATTATACATGTGTAAAAAGGGGCATGAAGCGGATGCTTAGAGTGTTTGGTGACAAAAATTAGACAGGGAGGCAATGTTCGATCCAGGTTTTTACTGAACCGGCTAACGACAGTCGTCATGGAGAAATAAACAATACTCGTGCCTCAAGTGTCGTTAAAAATAAAACATTCTTTTATTTGACGTAAATTCATATCAGGTTCAAATTAAAATAAATACCATGTACCTCATGTAATATAGCCGATTCTTAAACTGTGAAATAAAGGTAGTTAATTGTTAGTTTTGCCTGATTGTATATGATGTAAGGGGGCGCCACACACATTACAGTCGGGAACAGCCTTGATTTTCTTAATACGTTGACGCTGTCAGTGACAGGACCACTTCTGGCATATACGTCAACGGGAAGGGGGTTTGTTTTCTTAGGTCTAGCCAGCGATTAGGCGTGTGGGTTATCAGCAAGTACAGTGGGATAATCAACTCGCAGTTATGGCAGCTGCACAACAGTTCTTGTCTACCCCAGCCAAACTGCCCAAACTGTGGTAAGTTGCTGTTAGCTTCCTTTCGCTGAGATTATGTTAGATGCAACTTGATCCATGCGCAGTTGTGTCTTGGCTTCAATAAAAGTATAGTATATGCAAGTAAAAAATAAACTAAAATAAATTAAAATCAGATCAATGTGAGGTCTTTCTTCTTCTTCTTCCAATAATATCCAGGATCAATGTCTGATTATTACTGATATTTATGGTGTACGAGAAAAAGGGGTGTGGCCGAGAAAAAAGAAGAAAAAAGAAGAAGAAAAAAGAAGAAGAAGAAAAGAAGTGGCAGTGTAGTCAACAAATCAACAAAAGTTTTTCATTGATCTGATTGTGACCACCTAATAGATGAAGACGAAGAAAGAGATGAAGAGCAATCAAACTGACCTGGCTGTTGTGGAGAAGAAAAAAGTGCACACAGAGGTGCATCTTTGTGAGCCTACAGATGTCTACATTTTATTGGAGTTCATGCATGTATGACACAGGAAACTTAAACTCAAAGTGTCACAGATTCAGTCAATTTTGACAATTTACAAATGTTGTAATTTTTCCATAATAAGCAGATGATATGTTAAGGATCAAGGGGAAATAATCATGCTTTAGAGGTTTACTAAATGAGTGTGGTGATGAAACTTGCAGGCAGCCCAAGCTGCATGAGTGGAAGACCTACCACTGCAGTTCACCTGATGTTGCTCAGGTGAGTAATGTAAACTAGCTGTTTAGAGGAATTTGTGTTGTAAGTCGTAGGTGTGTGCAACTATTGATCAAAGCTGTATAACTGGTTTGGGATGTGAGTTTCAATGCACAGCTTTGGTTATAATTAACAGCAACATGCTGTCTTTTTGAGATGTGGATCATACTGATTGTGTGGGAAATTCTTTCTTTTTTTTAATTTAATCAAATATCCATGCCTAGCAGAAAGTTTACAAACACTCGCAAATGAACCAGCACACAAGGGAATAATTAACACTTGAAAGACGTCACACAAACACAACAACAAAGACCTGAGTCACCTATGATAACTCTCACCTGGCATGCGAGTAAATACAGGGTACATAAACTTCACCAGAGGTACATCACTATCACCATTGTGCTGACGTTTCTTTCTTTGCATGCAGTTCATGATCATTGAAACCAAAGACTTAATACTGAATGTCTGCATTCCATGCTTACCTGTATGTCTGCATTCCATGCATACCTGAATGTATGACATTGTTCTCACAGTAGTATCTCTATTAGATTTTTTCTCTCTCACAATTTGTTCATATAACTGCATTTCAAATTCAAGTCCACCTTACATAATAAACAGGGTCTGTAAACATTTTCTTTTACATAATTCTAAAGCCACATGCACAAGCCATCTTTCGCATCTTTTTTTGAAAACTTGACATCAAAAAGACAAATTGGGGAAGGTGGTTTGGTACATTATGCCATCTTTTTTGTGTGGATGTAGTAGGTAGAACAAATTGAGAGCATAATATTTAATAAAGATAACTAGTGGAGTACCTTTTTTGTGGATGTAGTAGGTACAACAAATTTAGAGTGTAATAAAGTTACTAGTAGAGTCTGTGGTACCTTTTTTGTGGAAGTTGTTGTTGTTTTTGATCACTTTTATATAGCGCTGTTCTCCACTCTCGGGCAGACTCACTGCGCTCTACATGAGTGAATAGCTTTTTCTGTAGCGTGTTTTTGAATGTCCACTGAAGTGGTGTACTTACAGCACTGGCATGGCTGGAAGTAGCAGGTACAACAAATTGAGAGTAACATAAAGGTAACGAGTAAAGTCTGTTGAAGGCTGAAAATGCAACAACAGCAAAAGAAGTGTTTTTGGCTGGTACAAGTGTTTGCATTCATTTCTGTGACGATGAACCACCGGCTGCATGTAGGTTGGCTGGCGGAAGTGGAGTGCAGAACACCCAGACTGGTATGCTTGGCGTGGAACTTCCAGACATCCTGACTGGCACAACCGCAGAGTGGACACCATCAGACGTGGTGAGCAGACAAACAGACACAGGTGGAAACAGAGAGAGAAACAGAGGATAGGGATAGATGGGGGAGTTGGTGGGGGGAGGAAGAAAAAAATAAGGAATGTGTGTGTATATATATGTGTGGTCATGTGTGTGCATGTGTGTGTGTGTGTGTGTGTGTGTGTGTGTGTGTGTGTGTGTGTGTGTGTGTGTGTGTGTTGTCTGCACAGCAATGAGAAAAAATGGTTCATATTTGCATCAGCTTACTAAACATATAGCAAGATTTATCAATATTTTCTTTTTATGGAATCTTCAGCTTTCTCAGAATGTATTACTGTACTACACTGCTTCTCTTCCTTGTGCAGTGGATTACAAAAACATCAACTGGAGTTACGAACTCCCTTCAAAACCCACCAGCCGAATACATGATGGGTTCACGCCGTACGAAAATGATGTCATCATGAAGGACACCTTGCCAGCAATGTCGCACAACCGAAGCTACCAGGGCAGCTTCAGCTACCCCAAACCATTCCCTCAGGAAATCCCCACCCCTAAATGGGGCCTCTACAACCCCCCACACTACCAGGAACCTGGGCGCCTCAATAACTACCCCCCTGTGAAGTACGATGGGTATACAGATAGCAAGGGGTGGGCTGGGAAACCCAAGTATTGCTTCTGAGGGAATCGTGACACTGGGTTTGTCAGCCTGTAGTGTCGTTTAGCTAGTGTGTTTTTGTTTAGTTTTCACCCTGTCCAAGCAATGGAGCCTGCTTCAGAAGCGTTCCTTCCATGCCATTCATTCATTCATTCCAGCACCCCCGATAATTATGCCCTGTTTGGTCATCCAGAGTCTAGTCTGCATTGTGGACCTGGCAAATGGAGGTCTGTGAGGTGCAACATAAGATTGCTGGTGCAACCAGTACCATCTGATGAGACCTTGCACTGATTCCAAACCACTTTGATGAGTTTCACCAATGCCTGTTCACGATACCACTCCTACAGATCCTCCTGCAGGCAATAATGTTAGCTAAGCTGCAGCACCAGATTGAATGAGCATCAACACCCCCCCCCCCCCCCCCCCCCCCATACACACACACACATTCCAAGAGAGCAGACCTCCACTATATCCCTCCATCGATCCCCCTGTGCAGACAGCATACCTGTCAACCCATACAGTTTACCAGTATAAAATATAGTTTTTACATTATTATAGGGGGATATGGCCATACTGGAAAATGGATACAGGAAAACATAATTTTCATGAGATTTTGTTGGTGTTTTAAACTGAGCAAAAAGATTGAAAAACAGCCAATGAACGCCATCACCAAATGCACACTGGCTGGCCTAGTGCAGTATGCTAAGAAATCTCATCAGAAGTGAGATCTGAAGTTGTGCATGCATATTTAGCACAACATTGCTTCTTCCTTCCACTGCCACATGTGCCGATTGGAATTCAAAATGCTGCTGGTACCAGCGAAAAAACAAAAGACCCTGGCCTGAATAAGGGAAATACAGGTTCACAAACTCTGGACTAAGGTTGACTCCCAACAGGGGTTGACAGCTATGAGACACTGAAAACTGATCAGAACTACCCTGGGTGAGAAAGGGGTTGGGATCATTGAGACTGAGCCTGTGAGGTCACCACGAGAACAGGGCATGAAGGACCACAGATGCTGACCTTTTTCTTTTCTTTTTACTATGCGGTGATGGTTAAAGATGAAGAGGACAAACGAGGGGGGAAAAGAAAGAGGACAAATGAGATGCTATGGAGATCCAGTTTTGTTTGACTACTTGACATTTGTTTACCATCATAAAATGTCCTTGTGTCAGATAGTCCTGTGAACTGCAGTGTGCAATGTGTACTGCCTGTCTACAGCATTGACCTGCTAATTAAAGCAACAGTACACACTCAGACTTGCAGAAGTGAAATGGACGAATCTTGGTTGTGTGATCCCAGCCTTCCCACCGGTTCCCATAGCTCTCCCAGAACAAAGAAAAAAAACTTTCCAGTCCACCATGTTTCAAAGTGCTATCATGCCTTGGTGGTGTTAGCTATTAGTGTTTAAAGGCATTGCGAGTTTATGTATACCAAGATCTTGACCGATGATACTGGTGCAATTTTTGTTTCCAATTTACAGAAATGGTATAACTTTGTATATTATGTGTATCCAATCCCAAGCTCTTGTGATTCTTCGGCACATGATTGTTACAAGTGTGGTTTTGATTCAAGTGCATGCTACGATTTTGAAATCAGCACAATCTCCTCCCAAAACAATTGGGGCACTTCTGCCATATCCACTCATTTTCAGAGGATTTCTTAAAGGAAAACTGAGCTGAAATAAAGAAAAAATACACACAGCAGTTTTTCGCTCAGTTTCTTTAAAATCACTGTTTGAAAGACATGAAAACATGACCATGAGTGCTGCCTTTTTTCGCTCAGCAGTCTGTATCAAGATGTCATAAACAAGGTTAGCATGTGTGGCAAAAGTAGTAAGTGTCAACAGCCAACCAGTTTCTGTTCTTCATTGGTAAAGAGTGCACCCACCCCGAGCAGCTCAAATTTGAAGCAAAAAAGTACCTCTTTTTGTACAAATGTTGAAGCTAAAAAGTACCTCTTTTTGTGTAAATGTTAATGGAAGAACCAAACGAAACATGCAGATGTCAATGTCTGCACATTTTCTGCTGTTTAAGGCCAACTTACATTTTCAGCTCAGTTCCCCTTTAAGTGCAATATCTCTTCTAGTTTTTCTGTCATACCCCTAATCTCTTCTAGTTTTTCTGTCATATCCCTGTCTCTTTCAGTTTTTCTGTCATAGGTTTTCTGTCATACCCCTGATCTCTTCTAGTTTTTCTGTCATATGCCTATCTGTTCTAGTTTTTCTGTCATACCCCTGATCTCTTTTAGTTTTTCTGTCATACCCCTAAACCTCTTCTAGTTTTTCTGTCATATGTCTAATCTCTTCTAGTTTTTCTGTCATACCCCTAATCTCTTCCAGTTTTTCTGTCACAAATTATTCCTAACCTCTTGTAGTTAAGTGTTGATGTATTGTGTATTGACACCACTGTGCCGAGTGGCTGCTGATTTGTGTTAACATTCAAATGGCATTAGATGCCTGCCTGTCCTTTATTGTTTGTTCTTGTTGTCTTCATGTCAACACTGACCATTACGCATTGAAGTCATTTTTTTTTTTTTAAAGTTTTAAATAAAAGAAAGTGAAGTGCAACTGTTACTGTAAAGTTGTAAAATGTATTGATAGGCTGCTGATTCCTTCGGTTTTCCACTTCCTGTTCAGCGGGTTTACATGACCATTTATTTATTTCTCTCTTGTTTCTTAACATGTCAGTTTCTCTATTTCCCCGTTTATATACCCTGTTTATATAAAATACATTCATTTACCTAGGAAGCTTTTCTTTGTTCATGTTACAATGTATGAAATTTATTTATTTCAGTATTTGCTTCCACAGTTTGTACTCTTCCTGCATATCTTCTCTGAAAACTACACAATCATTCATATTATTATTTGTGTGAAAACAAGCTTTCTAATCTTGTCAAAAAATCGTTTTATTTAAAAACAATCTGTGCTTAAAAAACTGTGATATACAATAATATATTTATACATATCCTGTACATATGCTATGACATTATCTTGGTTATGTGAAAGCATCTTTTATTTGTCAATGTATGTCTTTGGTATCCATAAATATGGCAGTGCAAGATATTAACCATCTGTTAAACCCTTTCAGTTTTGAACGATACAAATGTGTTAAATTATGCACAGAGAAGCAGAAGACTACTGAAAAGGGCAGCAATCCATTTATATTTGACCATTTTGCAAGTATATATGTAAGGCATTAGTTCTGTCTGTACAATTATGCTCATAAACTTGTGGTCATTAAATTAATGATTCACCACAAAGTGTGTTTATTATTCATTAATCATTTTATCATTACCATTTATAAGTTAAGATGAAGTTGCACATTTTCACCTTATGATTGTGTGAGAACTTGGTACAAAGGAAAGAAAAATGGTAACAGGGAATGAGAGAGAGAGAGAGAGAGAGAGAGAGAGAGAGAGAGAGAGAGAGAGAGAGAGAGAGAGAGAGAGATGCTAGTTCACCATTTCTGGTGGTGATTGGGGGGGGGGGGGGGTGTGCATACATTTAATTTTATGAGGGTAGTGGAGCAGACTAAAAGCCTTTTTACATTCAGTCCTCACCTATGAGGGTATGCTACACAAGATACAAGTAAATCTATGTCATACTGACTACAAAATAAAGATCATGAACTGAAGAGAGATTTCAGATACCTCTACGTGTACTCAATAGAATCAAAGGACAGACAACAAACTTAAGAGATATTTTTTCAAAAGTAGCATGCTCTTAATAGCAGCCCTACCAGTTCTGTCTACACACAACTTCAGTGATATCAAAAATGATGCCCTATTGTTATAACAGGCCTCACGTAAGTAAGCAGTAATATTTTCACAGAAAAATGTAGAATAATGCATATTCACCAAGGTCATCCTCATCCATAGACAACTATTCAGTGTGTGCATGTGTGTGCATGTGTGTGTGTGTGCATGCATACAGTGTGTGTGTGTGGGTGTGTGTGTGTGTGTGTGTGTGTGTGTGTGTGTGTGCATGTATGCGTGTGGACAACACATGTAACATCACAACAGCTCTAAGTCAAACAAATAACCATGTTCGCACACTTCCGCAATTTTATTTTCCCAAAGTCCATGTAACAAAGTGAAAAAGCAGATTTGTTCCAGCAGAGAATGTCCCCAAAAAAGCAGCATGATAAACACCATCAATGATGACTATCACCACACACTTTATGCACTAACCCCTTTGTCTTATACTGTGCTGTCACAACAAAACCAACATTTCATTGCTGTTTATCTCCTCTTCAACATACACAGCTAATGCCACCCAAGTTATGATGGGAGGGGGGGGGGGGGGGGGGGGGGGGGGGGGCTAAAAACACCTTGTGAGTGAGTTTCAATTTTTAAGATGCAAAGTTGGAAAATGCATTAGTAAATTGCTCTCCTGCTTCAAAATCTTCCTCTGTTCTGTACGTAAGCATGGATGGAAAGGAGAACAGGCTCAGTCTGGTTCTAAAAAGCAGTTGCATTTCTCAGGAGCAGACAAGGTCTGTTCTCTCCTCCTCTGCTGTTGAAAAAAAAAAAAAAAAAAGCACATTTCCATTAACCACAAACCAGACCTCCCTGTTGGTCTGTGAGAAAAGAACATTCCAAATTACGTCAGATAAACAGCTTCAGATGTCACTGCAAGTTTCTGATCGATTCCAAAAACAGCATACTTCAAAGCTTTCACAGAATGCCACCCGTACCCTTCTGAATGGGGACAGGACACTACACACATAGGGCAGGACAATGTTTTCTACCATTCTAAAGCACATATACAGCTACACACCTTTTCTGTTCTACAGCAGATGGAACACCACCAGAGTGAAAAAATAACCAATTTCACAAAACACCACTGGAGTGAAAAAGTAACCAATTTCACAAAAAGACTGGTGCTTTCTTCCATTTTTAGACACATGGAGTACCAGCCTGATGCCAGCATACCATTGTGGTTTAAAATCACTACGGTGCTTTCTTCTGTTCTTAGAAACAGCATGGAACACTGCCCAAGTGATGAAATAACTAATTCAAGCATACAGTGCACTACGAGTATGCTGCTTTGCCCCATTTTTAGACACATTCAGTTGCTGATGATGATGACGCTGATGCTGTTGTTGTTGTTGTTGTAGCATTCTGCACCTAAACACTCCTGGGGTCATCTGGCACATGTAACTGTACATGCATTCCAAAGGGTGAGGTGACTGTGCGTGTGTGACCGTTTTGGTCACCCTGCCACATGGGCCGTCACAAGCCGTCTTTAGAGGATGTATCTCCATTTCTGGAGGGCGGATGCTGTTATGCATGGAGCTAACCACAGCTGAAAATAGTCCCCACATAACTAAGCAGGGCATAACATCTTATGTTGGTTTATTTTATTTTTATGCCTTGGTCAGTTGATGTTCTGGCTGGTCAGTGTGCTGTGGCACAGCCCAAGCTAGGATGGAGAGATAGCAATAACAAACAAGAACAAGAACAATATACTTTATTCATCCCAGCGGGAAATTAAAGCTGTCATTTGATCTTACACATTAACTCACAACATATAGATAGACAGATATTTGACTTTTCATGACCAGTCAACCAAACTGGTTATATCAGGGCAGGACCACCCTACTGAAGAAGTAACCAGCTCCAACAAACAATATACTACGGTGCTTTATCTTTCTTCTTAAATGGGACGGGATGCAGCTCAGCTGGTAAAGCCCCAGACCCAAAAGCCTGGTGCAATACTGATGCACCTTTGACTCGCTGCGGCAATACTAATGCACGTTTACTTAAACTCACTAGTGTAGCAAGGGATTTCGCACCACTGTTTCTCAGCGCTCTTTTACAGTGTTTGTACTTTGTACAACTCTGACGTGCAATTGCATGCATCAATATCTGCAGGCATGTTAAAAAAAATCCTGATCACTGTCAGCCATGCTGTTGTTATTGGACACACACAAAAACTACAAATGCTAACGAATGAGTAGCACCGCTCTCACAGCTGCAGCATGGTGGTTTTACCCACGTACGGTGACCCAAATTTCCTGCATGGGATGCATTATTTAAAAAAAATTCATTAACGTGATACACTTATAGAATACCATTCCAGTGAAGAACAAATTCCAGGACACGGTATGCTACAGTGTTGTTTCCTTACTTAAGTTAGACACATATGAAACACCACACTGCATAAATGGTCAGTCGAAGGACACAGTGCACTATGGTGCTTGCTTCCTTTCTTGAAGGGGCACCAAAGCAAAGACGCAAGTTGGCCTGAAAATGTTTAAACTGTGCAAATATTTCCATGTGCTGGCTTCATTTGGTTGTTTTATTAATATTCACACAAAACCAGTACTGTTCTGTTTCAAATTGGAGCTCCTCAGGGTGCAGCCATGTTGGCTCACCCCTTACCAATGAAGAGCAGAGCAAGGTTGGCTTGTACATGTCTGATACTTTTGCCACACATTCAAGCCTTGTTTAGGACGTCACTGACACAGACTGTTAGGCATAAAATGGAAGCATTCAGTCATGTTTTGTGCGACTTTCAAAGGTAAATTCTTAACCAGCAGGTCGAGAAATCAAGCGAAGAACTTCTGTGTGTTGGTTTTTTTTAAATTCCATTGGTATTGACAGGACCCATGACACTACTTCTTCCCTTCAGTTCCCTTTTAAGTTACGGTTAGACACATGGAACACCACCCTCTGTGACTGACCAGTTCCAGCACAAAGTAGACTACTGGTTAGGGCTCATTTACAGAGATATATTTATATATATGCACTTCAGTGTTTATCATTTTTATAATCATTATTATGCACTGCTGCTTCTAGCTACCACCCTCAAAAACAGTGCTTCTGGAAAGCAGTCCAAGCACAAACTCAGCTACAGTATTACACAAAAAGAACAAAATAAAAACACTATGACAGCAGTAACATTTGATAAAAGATGACAGAGAGAACATACATTTTTTGTTCAATGACTATAAAAAAGTACAATCAGACCCCTGCCTTTGCTAAATTTTTCAGACTACCACTACCACACATACACAGCATAAACAACTGCATGGAAACTGATACATGATCACACTGCATCTCTATCTGCAGCTAACACTCAAGTTAACCGAGTATGAAAATTCTCTCTAAAATTTAGTCTCACTGTCTTTAGTGTACCACACACACACCCTCTCTCTCCCAAACACACACCCACACTTTCTTTTTCTCTCTCCCTCACACACAGTTATACGCATGAGTCAGCTTTGACACACATTATGCAGGTTATTCTGAGACCATCCATAAATCTATTTTTAAACCATAATCCATGAAGCTTCACCACCATTTCTGCAAGGAGTATCACTTTAGCATCCACATTGCTTATAGCTATGTCATCATTACCAATGCTCACATACACACACAAAGACACATGCATGCACACACAAACACACACACACACTTCATTAGAACTGTAAACACTAAATCTGACAATGTCGCAAGTTATATAAATTAAAAAAGAAAATCCTTCAGCAAGAAATTAATTCACAACTTTAATCTGCACATGGAAAAGGCTGTTGGAAGTTTCCAATCTGCCAGCCAAGACATTCAGAAAAAGAGCATGTTTGTTATTATTAAAGAAAGAAAACAAGAAAATAAGAAAAAAAAGAGAAAAAAATGCTGAAATTTCAGCAAAATCTCTCATTATAAGGAAATGAAAAAAAAAGAGAAAAAAAAAAAAAAAAATCCACCCTCTGATGATCTCAAACGGAAAAGAGCTTAGATCTATAAAAATGCGAGACGACTCACAAAAATGAAGCTCACTCTCAATCACTCAAGAATTGTTTCCCCACGACATGCATGCATCACAAAGCTGCTCACAACCCTGCTACAGCCTCTCCCTCAGAGGAACCCTGCATCTGCACAGCCACCGCCGGCTCAGCCCCGCCTGATGAGCTCTCAGCCACGTCCATCTTTTCCTCCATCCCCTCCGCACTGTGCGCCCCTCCTGCTGCCACCATTTCCACCGTCTCCAGGGCAGTGCCCACGCGCTCAGACAACTTTGCAGAACCATCATGCGCTGTCACAGCTGGCGCAACTTCAGCGCTTACCATCTGCGGTTTCAGTGGGGATGGAAGTGTCGGGGGTGGTGGTGACGATGCTGTCACATCCGTCGTAGGAGCGCTGTTGCTACCAACCGGGAGGGGTTGGAGGGGGGAGGGGAGGTTGGCCTCGCAGGAGTCACTTTCCTCAGCATCCAGGTCAACCTTGACCTTGCGCGGCCGTATGGTGAGAGGTGTTCGCTGCAGGACGCTGGAAACCTCCATGCTGAAGCTGTGGCTGAAGTCCCTCATGTCTTGCTGCAGCTGCAGAGCCTCCGCCATCACACGCTCCTGCGACATGAATGGGTTAACTGCTTACTTTCTCTGTAAAGCTAACCCATGGGTACCATAAGGCTTGCATGAGTTAACCATTTACTTCCTCTGCAAAGTTAACCACACACTGTTGACCTCTACAGACATAACTACACACATGGGACATAAATAAGTGTTAACTTCATGCACATGGCCAATGATTGGATCAATACCTTACTTTTTCTGTACACTTTAACGTGCTTCTCTGGCATGAATAGGTAAATTCCTGACTTCTTTTGTTGAAGTAACCATGTGCCTGGGATGTGTGGTGTTACTCCTTCTGTATAGTTAACCATTCTCCTGGGACATGAATGGGTTAATTCTCTACCTCTTTTGTTAAATTATTCAAGCTCCTTGGACAAGAATAGGCTACTTCTTTATTTGCTTTGAAAACTTAAGCAAATTCCTCACACATGAAAAAATTAAATCCTTACTCCTTTTGTGCAACTAGCCACGCTCCATGGATGCAAGTGGTTAATGTTTTACTTCTGGAATAAAATCAGTCATGTTCCTTGTAGCGTGATTTTAAGTTCCAGATCGGCACAAGCACGGACATACCTGTCGCTGCTTCAGATCTGTCAGAGTCTTCAGGTTGTGTTGCATCAGGCGCAGACCCTCACAGATGTGTTCACCCCCGCTTCCTGGTGGGGTAGCCTCCCCTGACATGTAACGCTCGTACTCCGCCACGGAGAGACTGAGCGACTCTGCATTTATATTTTCAATGTACGCCACAGCACAACACTGTCAAACAGAAAAACAAACATATTTCATTACCTGGCGATTCAACAATAGCAACATGAAAAGGTGGGCTGGGAATGAAAAAACAAAAACAAAACAAAAAACAAGTAAGGAATTAGTTTGACAAGACAAAAATGACATTTCGAATTAGACCCCTCCCTGCAAAGAACAATTAACTGACGCAGACTTATCTAAAACCTCTGGCTCCTTTCACGCCTGACTAGCCATTAAAATTCAAGCGCGTCCCTGTTTTGTTTTCTGATCAGCAATTTAATGACACAGTACAGATTTATAAAACTGACAAATGCCCACTCCATTTTTCTTTTGAATTCCACTACCATCCATCCATCTCATGTGACAGTGACTGACCAACACTAATATGGCGTTTCACGCTGAGCTCTAAGCCTGACCTCCAACAGTTATGGTCCCCACATGCTTTCAGTCTGCTGGCTGGCTGAACGCACAATGATTACAATTATGGGTCTGATTCCACTTCCAGCATTCAAAGGAATGTAATTTGTCTCACTTTACTGAGGCTCATAGTAGTATCACTCATCACCAAACCTGTGCACTAATCCTTGCTGCAAAGTTCTTTTTCTTCAGAATCCACCCTGCAATCTTTTGCTCCGTTGCTATGTTTCAGCTTGTGGGCAAAACATGGCGCCCACCCCTCAAAATTGTCAAGCTCCCTTCAAACAAATCATGTTTGTATAGTAATGCAAAACTCCCCCTCCCCATACACCCACTCCCACCCTCTCACCAGCACACTCCACCCACACCAAACCCATGACAAGACTGGGATCTGAATAGCTTGTGATGGCTGTCATGAATGACTGGACCGTCCAACTACCGTGCTCACCAGGTTTGTGAAGTAGTACCCTGCCTCCCCACTCATGAGTCGACTGGGGTTGGCGAAGCGCGTGATGTACTGGATGTTGGACTGCAGGAGAGGAGGGTTTGCCTTCAGCACCACGAAGATGAGGGCCGGCAGGAACTCGTCAGCGCTGGCGGGGGCCCCTTTGGACTCCTTGAGGATGGAGAAGATGTGTTTGCTGCAGCGCACGATGCAGGCCAGCTTGTCCTGCGTGGCTCGTTTGCTGTCCATCTCTATGATGTCTGGAAGGAAATGTATGTATAATAATGTGAAAGTTGCTAGTAGAAGATGGAGAAGGACGGGTTTTGTTGGGGTGAACAATTCAAGCCAATCTGGAGCGGGGAGGAAAATGGGGGTGGAGGAGGGGGTGGAGGGGAGAGGAGTTGTGGAGACGTACACCTAAGAACAGGTGAACAGTTTCAGTGTCCACTTTATACAGGCAGTTAAGTTTGTGTTTAGTAAAATTCTGGTTTGTTAAGAGGGTGTTTTTGTTTTGTTTTTATGGAAAAACATGTAGTGTGTGACTGTGAATGTGGGTTGTGAAGTTCTGAGTAAAATTATGTTTTGTTACTTCTTTTTTCTTCTTCTTCTTCTTCTTTTAAGTGAAATTGCTGTTTGCACTTAAACAAAGAATGAGTGTGTGTGTGTGTGTGTGTGTGTGTGTGTGTGTGTGTGTGTGTGTGTGTGTGTTAATAAACACTAAAACTGAGGTTTGTTAAAAACAAAAAAACTATAATCCTTAGTAAAATTTATTTGCTTGCTTCCAGATCCAGACCAAGAATTTCCAAATACATCCATCCACCAAGCACACACACAGACAATTCACCCACACACACATGCATGCACACACAGAGACTCACACACACACACGCACGCGCACAAGCGTGTGCACACACACACACACCTGTGATGGCTGTATCCAGCTCCTGTCGAATGTTGGGGTCAGCATCATTAATGACCAGGTCCAGCTGTTGGGCAGTGATCCAATGAAGACTGCGGATGAGGTTCTGAATGGCCAGGTCCTTCTCCTCGTCTGCCGTGGTGACCGGGCAGAACAGGCCACGGTACAGCCGCGTCAACACATAGCGCTCCGTGTAGTCGAGAATCTTGTCCTGGATTTCTTGGCTCAAGCCTGGAGGAAGGTGGGTGCTGTATTAGTTACTGTACAATACGTATGCAGTGGAACTCCAGTGACACAATCATCAAAATGACGAGGGGGGTCACTTAATGGAAGAACTCCTCTTTTAAGACCACCCTTAAAAACCACCCATATCAAGCGGATATGGTCTTAACCCTTTCACTGCCCCAGCTCGTAAGTTTTCTGAGCTGAAATGGGCACACACATGCCTGCAAACAGAATGTTTTCCGGTCTAATAACAAACTTACTACTTTCACTACTGTGCATTTGGATGCAAACCCTTTCACATGCTAAAGCTGGAAAGGAAGGGTTTAAGGATTTCAAACTGTGCACTTCACTGACTGTTTTCAAGTGAAAGCGCAGCAGTGAATGGTTTAAAAGAGCTGCCTCCTTGCACAGGGGCACACTTGAATGAAGGAAAAGGTTTCAGACAAGCGGTCTTAAAAGCGGGGTGTCCTTTTCTCATAGGTTGTACTGTACTGCAACACATTAGCTTCTATTGAAAAGCTGTACTTTGACATTTTTGGGATGAGCGATATTGTATTAGACATACCAACTACACCAGGTGGGGGGGAGGGGCAGCTAAAACTGATTTTTTAATGCCCAGTTGACCATAATGACAGCTTTGTCCGGGTGAAACACTCTTCATCAAATAAGAAACACAAGCCTGATTTGCTGTTTATCACGCCACATTTCAGTTCATGTTGAAACAGGAGAGTTCAACAGCAAGGATGTTATACAATGGTTAATCAAATCAAATTGCAGACTTACTGAGTTTGATAATAACGTTCAGTGAGGTGGTCAAAACTGAGCTATCACTCTGAAAACTAAGTTTAGAAAATTAATATAAAATTAAAAGTGCATTTAAAAACTAAAATCCTTGATTTTGCAGTGTGTTTGGTTGTTGTTTTTCTCTTCTACCTACTGCACTGGACAAAACTCGTTTTGGGAGGCTAGTTCCTTTAAAGCATACATGTACTTACCTTTGAACACAGCCTGCGTGGCCATCTTGTCACTCAGGTTCTGGTAGAAATCCTGCACCATCTCTGACAGCTCATCCACAGGGATGTCCATGTTGTGCTGGATGCGCTCGATGAACCCACGCACCTGTTTGGACACCTCTAGTGCCGGTGCCTTGCGCAATGTCTTGAGGAACTCCGCAAACTCTCCGCCGACTTTTTGGCTCTCCAGGCTGGATCGGCGGGATTCTTTTGGTGCTGATGGAGAAGTGGAGGAAGAGTCTGGAAAATACAATGTAACAGTAACAGTGACACATACACACACACCTAAAACAGAGGAAAGGCAAAAGGTCACAACCACTGATCCTGCCAGACGGAGCATTTCAAGCAACTTTTGACATGAATAAACATCACACACAAAATTTCTTTTTTTAAATTACAATCCTGTAACTTCAGAAAATTCACACACATGTTCCCATATGCTTGCAGTCTTTTCTATTCAAATAAAACAAGAGTTGTTAAAATTTTCCCATCTGGGATAATATTTATTAACAAAGAAGTAAGAAAATACAATGCTCCAACTGTGCTATAAAGAATAACATTTGCACAATATATACAGACTCCACTTCCACCCTCCCAACACAAGCACACTACCTTTTGTGGGCGTTTTTCTGAAAATGGATCGGACTGTGTTGGCTCTTTTGTTGGTCTGCTGGGTCTTCTTCACCTCAAACTTGGAGAAGGATGGCTTGCTGTCACCTGGTTTGTCTGTCTCCAGTCTGCAACAACAATCCCTTTCACATCAGCAAAACACAGCACTAACAAATAAATATCACAGGTATACATACCCCGCCATGATCACAGGTATACATATCCCACCCTGATATAACCGTACGTGTTTGGATGAGAAGCGATTAAGTGACAGTGTGTCACTGAGTGTGATACATGTATACAGACACATTCACACATCACATCATGTGACACAATGTTTTAACCACTTCACTGCCAAAGAATGTATCCTGTTGGTTCAAATTCCTTCAGACAATTGTTTGCAAATGAGCTTTAGCGAGCCAGAAATGTTCATGGGGAGATGTTCACTCCACACAAGAATGCAAAAAACAAAAAAAAGAATTTAGGCCAAATATTACTGTGTGACATCAAATGGGAAGCACTCCTACAAGGATGTCATGATTTCCCTTGGGCAGGAAAGGGTTAATGACTTGTCAACAAACAAATAAAAAATTTGGCTGACCAGTTAAAACTCAAAGCATGCATTGGGCATACAGTGTTACAGGGTGGTTACTGATTCAGGTCAGTGATCCATTTGTTTCTCTTTTTTGCATTTCACACTGAGGACAGGGTTCAGACTCAGATTCAGAAAGAGGAAGCAAGACAGTGAAAATGGGGAGGAGGGGGGGGGGGGGGGGGGGGTAAGGAAGGAGAGCAAGAGAGACAGGCGGTGACAGAGAGACAAATTTAATTTAATGTAGACTAAACAGAGACAGGCAGTTTGATGCAGACAGATTGGGATAGACAGGCATGTGCACACACACATGTACACGCTCACACACACACACACACACACACACACAGGTAAGAAGATGGACAGACTGATCCAAGACCATTACATACAAATGTCTGTAAGTTGTAATGCACCATTCAACACACCACAATATCAAGCCATGCTTAGCACTTGGGCTTTAATTTAACAAATGACCAAACAAAAAATTTGCAAACACAAATTTTACAACAGTTACATGTCCATCAAGCACCATCATTCACTGGTAACATAACACATGTGCACATAATGATAATGACCTTTGCTACAAACCATTTTCCACTGATCAAGACTGAAAACTGACAACTGGAACAGATACTGCAGGTAAAGACAGCTGTCCTTGACTTATTTAACCATACCAATCATACCTACACGTGTCACCCTGATGAACCAGTAATTAGCTGGTAGCACAAAAGCTATAAATAGTATAATCCACAAGGCAAGCAGATATCAATGACACTTCCGCCATGCCAAGCTGGGATCTTTGGGATCAGGTGCAGATGAATGGCTCACTGTCAGTGACAGTCTCTTATTAATAGAAGGCATTGGTTACAGAGCCCTTATTACAGCTAGAAGAAGAAGTGGAGCTTAATGTCCTTGGATGTCAGGTTGACATATTAGGGACAAACTGTCACCAATGCGTGTGCATGGGTCAATGTTGCTTTACGTCCACAGAAACCATAAGGCCCATTAGGATGGGGAGCCCAGGACGGCCACCTCGACTTTCACAAAGCTCCTGAACTCTGATTACAGCTATGAAGGGGGCAAACATAATATATATATATATATATATACTTCTCATTTTCGATTAAAACAAAAAGTTTAAAAAAATTATGCATGTGTCACAAACAGCAGACTTTACAATGTCTTCCACTGGTCTTATGCATACTGTGTTCTGTTGATACACTTTAGCTAAGGAAGCTTCATGTGATATTTGTACACTACACAAGTCTCTCCACCACCCCGTCAGCTGGTCAGAGGGCTGGAGTTGGGCAGCAGATTGTTTAATCATATAATGCATGACACAACCTATTGACTGCGCTACAGATTATAACACATCCTACTTACTTTGAACAACTTGTGTTTCCCTACAGTGATTTGAATCAATAGTCTGACAGCCTGTGCTACAGCGGAGCAAGCTGTTACCCAGCAGCCTCCACATCAGTCTTTAGTATCTGCTGTATTTTTGTAACCTCGCTTCAGGCTGTCTTACAGTTATAGATTCAAAATAAAAATTAGATTATTACATTTTACTACTAGCCAAGCTGCCTCTATCATGACAAAATTTAAATGATATTAGTATCATAGTATCAGCTAAAAATCAAGTCTAAAATGTTGATAAAATATACATATTATATATATTACATACATGTATACAATCACACATCAAAAGTGAAACAGTAACACTAACACTAGTAACAGTCATACACACTAAACTACAACCACAGCACAATGACAGTATGAATGCACACAATGTACACACTAACACACTGATGCACAAAATGCATGAACAGACGTGCATGCATGCATGCACGCACACACACACACACACACACGCACACACACACAAAGCAATTCAGACACAAACAGGCAGACAGGTACACAGACAGGCAGGCAGAAGCAGATGAACAGACAGCCAGACAGGCAGGCAGACACACAGACTGATAGAGAACTTACTTTTTCGCTTCCTGAAGGGCATCATGTTGCAGCTGGGCTTGCCGGGCTGGTTGGTATACCTCACGATAACACTTGGAGCAAAAGTTCTGCCATGCTGGGTTGCCATAGTAACCGCAGCCATTCTTGCACAGCAAGTCCGACTCCTCTATATGGAATTTGTTTTTCTTGCTTGCTGTTGCTTCAGTTGTCGACATGGTTGAGGGATCGAGGGAACAGACAGTACTGTAAGATTCTTCACACCTGACCTAACTTTAGAGTATCTGTTTCCTAGGAAAGTTCAAACCTAGTCCAACCACTTTTAAAACTTCACAATACTAGAGAAACTCCAGCTTTGTCACCGAGCTGGGAGGGGAAAACTTGGCATTCGATGACTTGTTCAGCGGCAAGCTGTTACCCGGCTGAGAAGCGTCATAGCTGCAGTTTCATCTCAGGTCCAACCTGGTGAAGCACTGCTGATGGACAGCCTCACTGGGCAGCTTCCTGCAACCCAATCAGCACAGCACAGGGAGGGTCAGACAGGCCTTGGGAGACAAACTTCCCTCCCTTTTTGTTTTTTTCACTTCAAAAGTTGAAGGAATTATTCTAGCACACACACACACACACACACACACAAACACACTAAAACAAAAACTACACACATACACTAAAACAAAAACATACACTAAAACAAAAACTACACACACACACACACACACACACACACACACACACACGCACAAACCAACTTTTACCAGACAAGAACAAAACACTGCACTGACATTGCTTATTTGACTCACTAAGGTAAGACGTCACTCTTTTCACTGCTTATGTTTTTGTTTTCTTTTTCTTTATTATCTGTATTATTATTATATTAGCATTATTACTGTTTTTATTAAATTACTATTTTACTGATTTTCAAGACTTACATTACAAATACAACGCCTTGAAAAAAGACAAAATGTTTGGTTTGGTTTTAATCTAAAAACTTTCAAGCATTCTCAAGGACTGCACAGACCTGGTCTTAAGAACTCTCTTTTGAATTTAACTTTAATAGTTTAAAAACACAATTCTGCTTTAGACAAACTCAAAGTGATTAAAAAAAATAAAAAAAATACCTGCCTCAGTGCCTGTGACATACTTTGTATTTTTCATTCTCTTGAAATGAATTTCTCTTGAGCAGAATATTAGAAGCAATTATATAATATATATATATATATATATATATATATATATATATATATACAAGCTTAGGTTTTTCTGCTTCCATTGGCAGTTATCAATCACAATTGTCATTTTGATCACTGTTTGACATTTGTGTGTTATTTACATGTTTCTAAAAATTCTATGCCACCAGCCACAAGGCTTTCTCGTTTGGCTATGGAGAAGTAAACAGTTTAATGTGTGCAATGACTTCAGTGCCCATGAAGGCAAGACAGACACTGAGGAGTCTGCACAAGAGTTGACTGTGAAAAACTGACAAATTGTCCTTCATCCAGCCCTGTCAGTGTCACATCCAGGTGTTGAACCTTGGACATTGGATTGACAAAAAACAGCTTCAACTTCACCTTGAACAATTGCTGTCCAGAGCATGGCCTGTCTTTCACCAAAAAACACTTTGCCAAGGCCTGTCTTTGCTGAAGGTATTTCACAAGTCTTGTTGTGCAAAGCTGCTTGGTGAAGTGGCCAAAGCTGACCGCATAGTGCATCTGATTGGCTAGTCGGTTTATGATGTCAGCAGGTTGCTGGTCATTTTATGTTTAGATGAGTCTCGCAGAGCCTCTGCTAGACTGTTGATACTATTGGTATGTGGTACCGGCAACAAAGAAAAATTCTGGTACCAACCAGTACAGTCTTTCCATTGAAAAAGTCAGTTTCATCAATGTTTTTCAGCATGTGTAGATGCCACTGACGTTTGAGCTAGATCTAGTTTCTGAGTAACGACGTGCATGTTCTTCAGTGCTGATGTGGGGAAAACAACTGATCGTGTACTGACGACACACCCTTTACAGACTGTAATCAAACTCAGTTTTGTTGCCAATGGCAGTGAAAGTTTTCGCATTCACTGTTTTGCTTACTGAACATCACCGGAAGTGATCTTGTTTAGTGGGAGCTTCCACTTGCTTCAGGACCCAGGGTACAGAGTATGATCTCTAGCAAGTCACACAAAACGCTCTGTTTCAGCCAGTACTTGGTACCGGCGACTATATTTTTTTCCAGTACGGGGGAAACATTTACCGGTAAAAACCGGCATATGCCGGTCTAGTGGAGGCTCTGGTCTCGACACGCAGCAAATGGAAGAAAAAGCTGGTAGTTGGCACCAATGAGGATATGATTAATGTTTTCACTGACCTGTGGGGAGCATCAGTGGATGCTTGGGGACCCATATGATCCACTTACAGGAACAGAAGTAAAACAAAGAGGGTGTACTGTGCTCCTCTGTGGCAACTCACCATTCAAGATTTGGGTACAGATAGCCTGCTATTTTTATATTAAGAATGCAAGTGCCTAAAGGCATTTACCAAATGGACCTTCAATAATGAATAAGCTGGCAAAGACACATTAAGACTAGTCTGAAATGAGACTGAGGTCAACTTCAAGGCGTTTGTTTGACCGACGGCCTACTGAGGTATGCATGGTTGACTGGGCTCAAAGTCAAAGCACCAACTGACTACTGACGTATGCCTTCACAATCACAGTGTGGGGCCCAAGCACCAAACAGAGTCCTGAAAAGACAGAAGCTGTTTAGAGGCATGCAGCTGGCTTCAGTTTGTGGTCAACAGGCATCACACCACCACCAGCGTGTGAGCCATAATAATAATCAGTAAACTGCAGTGGCCTTCCCCTTAACAACACAGATAAAGAGCAAGACTGTCCAGCATGATATAACCAGTAATATCCATTGTCCAGTCAACACTTTCCTAGCCGCTGCTCATACCTGCCCAAGTCAGTTTGTTCATTCATTCAACTTGTTCAATGCTGAGTTGCCTCCAGAGAGGTACTGCTGGTGACTGAGATCCCAGGAGGTGGGGGAAGGTACACTATGCCAAATGCTGCATTGTCGACACCAGAATGATTTCTGCATTAAGAATAAGATGGGCAGCAATGAGAACCAAACTGGCTCAAGACCCTCCACCAAAGAGGAGTCACTTATCACTCTCACAACACCAAAACAGAACATGCTGTAAAATTATGTGATGTGCTTTCGGCCCATGATGAAAAATCTGAGAACATGCCACATGCTGTGATTTCAACAACAGGACAGTCATATCATCAAAAGGACTGTGTGGCTTAGACTTTAAAAGTCCCAGGTTCAAGTATTATAGTTTATATAAATATAAATATAAATATATATTATATATATATATATATATATATATATATATATATATGCCATTTTATGGCAATGGAGAATGACAAAAACTGGTCTTGCTCAAGTTGCTGCTCTTGCTGATCGTGAGTCAAAATGTTGTACATTATCTGTGCAGAACTTCAATTCATGTCCAATTTTGCCTCCCCTATTAAAAGGTCTTCTCATTAATCACACTGTTAGTGTTACAAACTTACACCCTGAGGCCGATACACAATTTGTTCTGGTTACTGGTAGTGATACATGTATACTTGCTCAAGAGTCAGTCTGGGACTGCATACCGGTGCAATATGGCCACAACAATCAGTTGATTATTTTACACTTAACACTAAAGGAGTCTGGCAGAACACACACATTGTGTGCGTGCATGCGTGTGTGTGTGTGTGTGTGTGTTTCTTGAACCGCTGAACTTGATTACAATTTCTAAAGATGTGAGTTTGTGAAACAGTGACTACAGTGTCATAATGTGCACTTATGGTCCATAATGCTATCAGTATTAAGTACTCTTAGTCTGTCGCTATATCACTGTCAGTCGCCAACCCAGTGCTTTTATTAGTTTTAACTGGTTAGTCTTTACATAACGTCTAAGTGAAAAACCTTCCCACTTTTGTCTCAATCCTCTCCTTTTAGTGTAGTGATGGCTTTGCATGAACACAAACTAGATTGTATCAACCACACACAAATACTGTTCCATCAACAACACAGAAAATTGCACATCAAAACTGTTTGGTGGTGACGGACAATAAAAAAATTCCCTCATCGAAACCATCAGATGACAAGACATGAAACATTTTATAAACAAAACAAAAACCGTTTCATGCTAATAATGAGCCACAGCGCGCACACTGTACCCTAAACAAATCAGTATCAGAAGACCTAACAAAAACTGTTCTAAAAATCAGCAATCAAATACCTGATAAATCACGAGAATGCTGATGTGTAGTTCTTTCTTGTCACACGACCATTAGATCACAAGATTTGGAAATGAGGTCAGCCATTATGAAAAGTAACTTTAGCAGTTTCGTATACTTGTTCATGTTCGTGAATTCTAAAGTAAGTTTTGCTTCTCTATTTCTGTTGTAAAAAATAATGATTATCTGTCTACTTGTGTATGCATAACTTTACCAAATTAAAATATTCGAAAACATTAAAACAGCTCTGCATGGCCGAAAGCAAAAGCACGATAGGAAAGTCTGTTCTGGCTTGGTCGTCTGCACAACAGCGTTCAAAGCCGAACACAGTACAGTACATGCCTGATAAACGGGACTGATACGAAGTTGTGGGAGCCCATTATGAGCATTGACCTTTGTTTTATCACGAGAAATAGATAGAAAAGACTGTCATTAGGGTCGGAGATTAGAGACAAAGGGAAAAAAACTTACCGCAGTGATATGGAAAGTTCAAACAGAAGTGGATCAAAAATGTCGTCTGTCAAAAACGTAGATGAAACGACTCCTATAACAGGTAATGTGTGTTTTGCAAAACTTTGTATTTGTTTTCACGTTAATCAAAGCTTTCATTCTTCTCGATTTAATTTACAGCCTGTTAACTACAGTCAAACCTGCTGTTTAGGGGAGCGAAGAACGTGTTTCATCGTTCCCTTTTTAAATCACCACCGTCATTGACCGTCGCTTTAGATTGTTCCGAAGAGAGAGCAAGCGGGGAGTGGGTTATAAATTGAGGAGAGAATGCAGTTTGGACTACTGTGAAGAGAGAGAGAGGGGGTTGGAAGGGGGGGTGGGGGGGGTATAATTTGAGGGGAGAATGCAGGGCAATGTCCACCTTTAACCCCGTCGGTTCGCGGTCCTCAAATTAATGGTATGAGAATGTGTGTGTGTGTGTGTGGACGGAATGAACTTGAAGTATGCAAATTGCAATACGTTGGCATTTTTAACGTGGTCGGCTTTTCGTTGCTTTTTTTATTTTATTTGGTGACAACAGATATCTTAAGATTATATAGAATAATAGATAAATAAAAATAACAACAACAACAACAAACAACTAAGCAACCACAACAAAGCCAAACAAAAGCAGCTGTCATAATCACCCTAAAGTGTTCATGGAAGAAGAAAAAGAAGACTTTTCATCACTAACCTTGATATCAGCTGGAACACTTCAGTTCAGTATATATATATATATATATAAAATTGATAAAAATCAAAGAAAAACAAGTTGGCATAAAATTTCCCAAATTTTCGGCTGACACCTTCCTTGGGGGTTTATTCTAAACAACTGAACGAGGGTAAAAACACAGTTCACACAACGATTCTAAAATATCAGGTGACTAAAACTCGAAGAATAAAAAACAACGACTAAGACCGAACTAAGTGTTCACAAAGAGTCAACTCGGCTTGTGAGTCGTACCTCCCCCCCCCCCCTTAATCCCTTTCCCATGTTATGCACTGACACACACACACTACCCTCACCCACTCTCATCACCCCTGTCTCGATCGTGCTATCCGTCTGTGCCCGCGCCACCCCCACCCCCTTCCTTTATTGTCTCTTCCTAGGTTATTACTATTGTTACCACTCTGCAAACACTAACAGACACTAGCACACTCCAAAACAACCCTCACCAATGCAAACAACCCACCCTCACTGGCTCACCCACCCATCCTCACACCCACGCACACACACAAACACGAACACACATACACACACACACATATATATATATGGAAGTCCAGGCTAATTTGCTTACTGGCTGCTTTGTCAATGTGCAGAATGAGGGTGTTTATAACAGTGTTTGTCATGAGGGGAAAATGAGTATTGCGTGTCAGAAACAGCCCAAAACATGGAAAGATTGACTTGACTACACGTGTCAACAGGAAAAAGCAAAGATGTTATTTTGTTAACGGCAAAAGGTGATGGTGCTTTTTTTTGGGTCAACAGGGAAAAGCAAGGGTACTGCCACTGTAAAGGTCAAGGCCACTCCGTGCAGTCGCATGCAGGCTCCACTGCAGTGTTTCCTGCGGCCAGCAATGTGGATCCCTGGCTTGAACCGACTGCACAGCCACAGAGAAGTGTATGTACATGCATTTAATTAAAAGTAAATAAAATAAAAATCACAATGCCAGTCCTTAAACTTGTTAAAAGAACAAGCTTTCAGTGGGGGATTAAGCATTTATTTGTATGAATTTTTGTCATTTTAGTCAGTTTTATTCTTGGTTTAGAACACTAGCAGTCATTCTATTTCAATATTTTACTGCCGCATTATTTTTTCATCTGCCTGCTAATTTTACCCAAAACTGACCATTACAATAAGCTGAACATAGCTTGAGCTATCATTCACCCATTATCTAGAATGCTGCATTATGTATGTCCTGAAAAGTTTAATACATTGTCTTGATGGAGATAAATACTACAGAATAAAATTTTTGTAACAAATCACTTTTAAAAAATGACAAAAAGGAAAACTGAGAGCACTAATTTTATCAAAAAATCACCAGTCAACATGAGTTAAAAGTAGATTGGGGTAAAACTGAACAGACCACACTTTTTCTTGTGGACATACATTTTTTTTTTTTTTTTTTTTTAGAATGCTGCAATGCATCATCAGACATTCACTCCACAGAAATGAAAACAACCAGTGACAAAAATGATTGCAATCCACATGCATTTCTTTTGTGACCTATACAGAAAACTAAGAGCTTCTGGCATTTTGTCTGTGATGCCAAAGACATTTTGGTCATGTCAAAATGAAGTGCAGGAAAACAGTGCACCACACGGTAATCAGGTCATAAAACAAGAGTTAGTTATGGTATGCAAAAAAGTAACCTTATTCATATAAAATTAATGGCATGTTCAATCACAAAACCTTTACTTTTGATCGTATTTATTTAACCTGCTCCAACTGCATGAGAAGTTTAGCTTAGCTTTGCCAGCTGTGATTGTAATGTTGTACAGTGACTGAGTCCCAACAATCTTGCTGTTCATTGTACACTTTGTCAATGTATTCATTTATCTAGCTAATTCATTTGTTTCACTGCTTTGTGTATCTGCACCACATTCTCTACTCTGCTCCACCGCCCCCCACCACCCCTTCCCCCACACCCCATTTGTTCTTAAATTATTTCAGTCAGCTGATGCTGATGTGGTGTGTGTGTGTGTGTGTGTGTGTGTGTGTGTGTGTGTGTGTGTGTGTGTGTGTGTTTGTGCATGCCTGCATTCATGCATGAGTACGAGTGTGTGTATGTGTGTAATGTATGTCTTGCTGTTTAGCGTCTTGTGATTTAAGTTGCTTGTAGTCATTGTTATTGTCATTTTCTGCTTGTGGTGTCTGAACCTTAGTGTAGTTAATATCTGAAGTATGTACAGTGCACTGAGCTCTGTTTTTATGTCAGAGGTTCAGACTTTACAACTGTTTCATTAATGTTAATGTAACAGTACATAATAACATATATTTGTAAACGGTCAGTGGAAGTAGCAGGTAAGCAACAACAAGCGAGCCACAGCCGCAGGTTCCTGATTTTATTTATTCTTTTCTTTTTGATGGTACATGTGAGGGGCCATTGTTATTCCCTCTCGCTTTCTTTCACGCTCTCTCCACGTCTTTTTTGTGACGTCTAAATCACAACACATAACACATACATAAAAGATTGAATGACATACACTCTCAAAAGAACACTGACAGAGCAACACACAGAGTACAACAACACAAACACAATGTGCAGATGCACTTGGTTACATATGGATGCCACATCTTTTGTCTGGGATGCAAAAGTGTACGAGTGTGTATATATGATATATAATGGGTTTTAAAAAATAAATAATGTTTTTTGTTTCTTAGTTGGAAGTCTGAGGACTCTACACCACAGAAGAATCTTGAGAGTATTCAGCGTGCACTGGTGAAGGTGATAGAGGCAGACAAGTCGCACTCAGATTTTATTGTCAGCAAGGTAAGTGACACTGTGAGAGTACTGCGTGATTTTTTGCATGCTCTCTTTTAAAAGTTAATAAAAATAAAAAATAAAAAATAAATAAAAAAGAGCCTGCCAAAGAAAATTGTTGAAACATTTTTATACTTCTTTTTCCAGGGCTGAACAGAGTTCATATCTGTTTGTGGAAACAGAAGTACGTATGTATATATATATATGTACATATATGTATATATGTACTTCTGTTTCCACAAACAGATTAAGTTTTACTTCAATGCTACAGCTCCTCCAGAAATTTGGGTGAGCATTTTTGTGGACACCGTTAACTGGACTTAACAATAACAGTAGATGACGCTTGCTGTTTTGCTTTGCTTTGATTTTCTCTTGTGTCAAAGGCTTGTTTGCGTCTTCCTGTCTGATTCATCAGGATGAGTTCCTGAGCTTTTGTTACATTAGGGTTCCTCAGCTAAATCCTTGATATGGTTCAAATGTGTGTGGATGCATGCACTTGACTTTGAACTGAACTTCAGTGGTATCTGATGGCTCATTTCCTGTATAGATTCACCCATGAGACAGTCATGGCAGCCACATCTGACAGGTGACAGGCTTCCAAACAAAGGCAGCTTGGCAAGATTTAAACTGAAAATACCAGAAAAATGAAAATCATAAGAAGGCAAAAGGGGGTAAAAACTGGCAGTGAGCACACTGATGATGATTTAAAGGTGACTCGGTCAGTGACATCACAGCTGCCCAGCAGCTGTTTAAAACAAAGCTGTCAGTTGAGTGACACTTGACAGCCTGTTGAGCTAAGTTGGGTGTATCTTTTCTTCTGTGGTAGTGTGCATTATATCACCTGATTTTCATATTAAACCAAACTAACTACTAGATGTGTTGATGTACTGTTACTAACAACCAGACCTAGTGCAAACAAAGTGGGCATATATCATAATATGTCAATCCGGATGATGACAGGGACTTACAGTACCTAGCCACACAGCTGAGGGTATTTGGTTTAAACAAAATTTATTCATTCATCGTAATGATAAGTTCAACAAACGAGTACAGGAAGCACAAAAACAATACACTTATTTGAGTGTTACCCGTAGCTAAAATAATAATTACGTATACATTTACGATGGCAAGAGGGTATTTGGCAATGGATGGGGGGTTTCTTTTTGGTTTTGGTTTTACTGTTTATTCATCCTGCTTTTGCTTCTCTCTTTCTCACACTGACCACATCAAGCTTAGCCTAAATTGACATAGATATGTTTGGTTCTTCTCCTGGTCAAGGCTTCAGAATTTACCATTATAATACAACTTTATTGCCAAGTGTGGATACAATTGCACTAGGAATGTTTTGTGGGGCTAAATACACTCATCACACATTCCCGCCAGTCATAAAGCATCATTAAATTACAACAACAGCAAATAAACACTTGGGTAAAAAGCCATTCATAAATAAATACACCAGAAATCCAACTGACAACTGATACAGCCTGGATCTAACATGTGCCAGCTGGACAACAGATGAGATACATGCCAGATCTAACATGCTCCAGCCCAATAACTAATACATGCCGGATCTAACATGCGCCAGCCAGACAACTGATACACGCTGGATCTAACATGCGCCAGCCAGACAACTGATACACGCTGGATCTAACATGCGCCAGCCAGACAACTGATACACGCTGGATCTAACATGCGCCAGCCAGACAGCTGATACACGCTGGATCTAACATGTGCCAGCCAGACAACTGATACACGCTGGATCTAACATGCACCAGCCAGACAGCTGATACACGCTGGATCTAACATGTGCCAGCCAGACAACTGATACACGCTGGATCTAACTTGCAGCAGCTGGACAACTGATACAGGCCAGATTTAACATGTGCCTGCTGGATAACTGATACATGCCGGATCTAACATGTGCCAGCCAGACAACTGATACACCCTGATCTAACATATGCCAGCCAAACAACTGATACACACTGATCTAACATGCAACAGCTGGACAACTGATACACGGTGGATATAACATGTGCCTGATGGATAACTGATACATGCCGGATTTAACATGTGCCAGCCAGACAACTGATACACGCTGATCTAACATATGCCAGCCAAACAACTGATACACACTGATCTAGCGTGCAACAGCTGGACAACTGATACACACTGATCTAGCATGCGACAGCTGGACAACTGATACACGCCGGATCTAACATGCAACAGCTGGACAACTGATACACGCTGATCTAGCATGCGACAGCTGGACAACTGATACACGCCGGATCTAACATGCAACAGCTGGACAACTGATACACGCTGGATATAACATGCACCAGCCGGAGAACTGATACACGCCAGATCTAACATGTGCCAGCCAGACAACTGATACACGCTGGATATAACATGCGCCAGCTGGACAACTGATACACGCCGGATGTAACATGCACCAGCCAGACAACTGATACACGCCGGATGTAACATGTGCCAGCCAGACAACTGATACACGCCGGATGTAACATGCGCCAGCCGGACAACTGGTACACGGTGGATCTAACATGCAGCAGCTGGACAACTGATACATGCCGGATCTAACATGTGCCAGCCAGGCAACTGATACATGCGGGATGTAACTTGCACCAGTGACAGCTGATACATTCCGAATCAAACTCTCTCTCTCTATGTCTGCCTGCCTGCCTGCCTGTCTGTCTGCCTGTCTGTCTGTCTGTCTGTCTGTCTGTCTGTCTGTCTGTCTGTCTGTCTGTCTCTCTCTCTCTCTCTCTCTCTCTCTCTCTCTCTCTCTCTCTCTCTCTCTCTCTCTCTCTCTCTGTCTGTCAGTCTGAGTTTTGTTCCCTGTGCTATACTTCTATTCTGCCTAACTGTCCTGAATATCCCACAGACAGACAAAATGTCAAAAACTTTAAAACATTGCTTGCTTGCATACTATGCCAAAATTGCTATACATGGCTATGTTGTATGTACGTCTTTCTCAGAGAATGTTCTCCTTATGCCTGATATATGTTCTTTTATCGATTTGTTTTCACTTCTGCCGTCACTGACCTACACATTTTTCAGTGTTTGGATTTCTATAATAATGGTACAGTTTTTCACTTTGCCTTTATTTCTCTCATTTTCACATCAAAATGTCAAACCAAGTCTAAACTGATGTATTTTTTCAATTATTTTCCTGGCCAAGGCTACTGTTTTGGAGGAAGGTTACTCTTACACTACACTCGCAAACCAAATTAGGGGAGGTGAGAGTATTGTCGAAGGGAGACAATTCGTAACAGTATTCAGTGTCCCACGCAAAGCACAGTTGTCTCCCGTCAGTTGCATGCCGTATAACGTGTGTTAATTCCAATGTCTATGGTGCAGGTCGAGAACGACTTTCTACAAATCCTGGTCTTCACGCGCGCAGAGTGGTTGGACGTTATCGAGATGTGGTTTGAAGGCAACACAGTTAAAGTATGTCAGCTTCTCTCTCTCTCTCTGTCACTGTCTGTCTGTCTGTCTGTCTCTCTTTCTTTTTCTTGGTTGGACGTTATCGAGATGTGGTTTGAAGGCAACACAGTTAAAGTATGTCAGCTTCTCTCTCTTCTCTCTCTCTCTCTCTGTCTCTGTCTGTCTGTCTGTCTCTCATTTTCTTTTCTCCCTCTCCCCCTTTTTAAAATATTTTTTATATAAGATAAGCATTGACTGCTTCTGTTTTCTTTTCTGATACTAGTCATAATTACAAACTGATCAGATGTTCTGCTGCTTTATTTGCTGGTTGTATGCTCATAATATGTAACTGAATGATGTATTTATGGCATGTGTTCATCTGGCGCTGTGAACACGCTGTGTTTGTGTGGACATTTTCATGTATAACATTTCACTCACTCATTCATGCCTATATTATATAAATAATGCCTGTAATTTGATATCTACTCATCAGTGGCTTAGCAAGGACTAGTTGTTAGATTTCTGACTGAACCTAACCTACAATCCTTGTAAAATAAAGTTTTCGAGTTCCAGTTTGAGTTCTCTCTCTCTCTCTGTCTGTTTCTCTGTCTGTCTGTCTGTCTGTCTGTCTGTGTCTGTCTGTCTCTCTGTCTCTGTCTCTCTCTCTCTCCAGTAGTTTAACAAGGACTAGTTGTTAGACACATCCACAAACCACATCTCGATAACGTCCAACCAAGAAAATGAACCGAAACTGCAATTCTTAGAAAATTAAGTTTTCAAGTTCAAGTTCTCTCACTCTCTTCCCCTCTCGTAATCTCAGTTTTTCTCTCCAACTTGCCCAAGTTGAGTTGCTGGTGCATTGACTCTGTGTGCATGTGTGTGTGTGTGTGTGGACTCTGTGTGCATGTGTGTGTGTGTGTGTGTGTGTGTGTGTGTGTGTGTGTGTGTGTTGAATGTGTGAGTGCTTTATATGTATGCATATGTACTGTCTATTGTATTGAGTTTTATTATTGTTACTTTGTCAGTGTGTGTTTTTTCCGCTGGGTATAGTTCGTTGCTATAAAAGAATCCTTATGATGATTATGATTATTATTGTTATTATACTTCTTTCCGGGTGAGAGGGAACTTGCACTTAATGCTACATTTCCACCTGCTTACACTTTAACGATGTTTTGTTCTTGTTGTTTCTTTTTTTTCTTTTTCTTTTTTCCATTGATGTGTCATCCTCACTGTTTACACTTTCTTACAGATCTCGGCATTTTCAAGTGGCTTTCTGCCCTTGTTTCTTCCTGGGGCGTGTCTGCTTAATCTGGTAAGTTCTTCCGGTGTAGAAGGCATGCTTCTTTAGGTGTTGACTCACATCCATAAGAGATCATAGTCCTTTATTAGGGGCAGAAGTAGTGCTTGTTTCAGTGGCGCTTTTTGTATTTGCGTGTTGGGTTGATTTTGTAGATTTTACTCATTTCACGGTACTTAACGTCCACAGAAACCTCTTACGGTTTTGTAGGGACGGATTTTTACTTGAGAGCCTGCTTACTTGTAAGTATATGAGCATATTTTTAGAATGATGTGCGTTCGCTTATGACTGACAGAGTTTGAATGTCCCGCTGAGAGGACACTGCGGGTTGACAGGATGTTAACATTATCCCATTACTAACTAATCACATTTACAATCTCTGACTTCCAGTCCCACCACACGGTGCGACCGCTCATCACCACTGAGTAGCACTTCCTTTTCAGTTTTGACCTGTGCATTTATAATACATATATATATATATATATATATATATATATATATATATATATATATATATGTGTGTGTGTGGTGTGTTGGTACAGCAAAACAAGGCTCAATGTCGCTCCTGGGCACCGCACCGTGCAGGAAGGACTGAGCATGGTGTCACAAATTACGTTTCGTAGGAATCAGTCTAGCCGACCGGGCAGGTCTTGAAAAAAAACCCCAAAAAACACGATCGGCGGAAATTTAGAGTGAAAATTTTAAAACCAGGACATGCTTGGACTGTTGTTATATGTGTTTTATATATATATATATATATATGGGGAGAAAAAAAAAATATATGGAAGAAAACGGGTATCACCCACCCTCGCAGAGCTCAGGTAGTTGGAGGGGGGGGGGGGGGGGGGGTATGCACTGAAGCGTACAGCACCTCGCGATGAAGAAAACGGGTATCTCCCACCCTCCAGAGCTCGGGGGGTGGGGGGGGGGGGGTATTGCACTGAACGTACAGCACCTCCGATGAAGAAAACGGGTATCTCCCACCCTCACAGAGCTCTGTGGTGGGGGAGGGGGGGTATGCACTGAAACGTACAGCACCTCGCGATGAAGAAAACGGGTATCTCCCACCCTCACAGAGCTCAGGGGTAGGGGGGAGGGGGGGGGGGGTATGCACTGAAACGTACAGCACCTCGCGATGAAGAAAACGGGTATCTCACCCTCACAGAGCTCGGGGTGGGGGGGGGGGGGGTATGCACTGAAACGTACAGCACCTCGCGATGAAGAAAACGGGTATCTCCCACCCTCACAGAGCTCAGGGGGTAGTGGGGTGGGGGGGGGGGGGGGTAGCACTGAAACGTACAGCACTTCGCATGAAGAAAACGGGTATCGTCCACTCACTGCAGAGTGGGGGTGGAGGGGGGGGTATCTGGAAGCCCGGGGCGGGGCCCCCACGAACTGCAGTGTTGGGTTGGGGGTGGGGGGGGGGGGTGGTATACAGCACTTGTGCCACCACGCAAAAGGGGCGGTGGTAACACACTGACACGTACAGCTCCTCGCGATTAAAAGAGTCCAATGCAAGGACGGGAATGTCAGTTGCTATATACAGATTTCCTTCCACGACTAAACGATGAGTAAAGTAGTACAATGTTCTAGAATTTCTGTTCAAGAAAAGTTATGACCTGGTTAGTGCAAACATCAAAGTTTTTGTTGTTGGGTTTGTGTGTGTGTGTGTGTGTGTGTGTGTGTGTGTGTGTGTGTGTGTGTGTGTTGTTGTTGTTGTGTGTTGTTGTTGTTGTTGTTGTTGTTGTTGTTGTTGTTGTTGTTGTTGTGAATGAAATAGCTTAATCCATTACAACCACTGAGCTGTATATATGTATATATCACTCATTGATTACAACAGGTGTATTTTTGAAGTAACAGATTTCCACCGTATGTCAGGAGTTTCTAGGTTTTTAGTCTTTGGTTAAAAAGAAAAAGAAAAAGTCTCTTTAATTCATTTTTTTGAAAGTTTGCAAAATCCTTTATACATTCGAGTCTGAAAAGGACCTTATTGAGAACCTTATTTCTGTGGATCTGTCGAACATTTTATGGTTGCTTTCAGGCCTTTTTCTGGGTGCCGTTTTTAGACATGGGCATGAATGCCAAGCGACTGAAGTGGATCTTCTCTCGCCTGGATGTTCCTCTGCAGAGGTCTTCTCTTTGAAACACACACACACACACACACACACACACACCACACACACACACACACACACACACACACACACACACACACACACACCCCTGATTTCATCCCACAGGCGCAAAGAATTTCAAAACTGAGTTGTATAATTACGTGGGTCTCAACATTACAACATCGATATCAGAATATATATGAGAAAAAGCTTCACTGGCTATTTTACCTACCCACTGAACGAAGAAATCAAATGCAAATAGCTGAACCTTAAATTACAACTTCGTTTCCGGTTCAGCTAAGTGTTTGATTTGGTTTATGTCTGGATCCACCCTTATTTGACCATGCCCCCACCCTTCACCCTGCACACCGTCTCCCCGCAATTCCATTCCATGTGTGTGTGTGGTTCTATTATGTACATTGTATTTTCTTGCGCTGTTGTTCGTTGCAAAGCGATTCGAAGTTTCTTATATGGCTGGGGGGGGGGGGGGGGGGGGGGGGTCTGAGAGATAACTTGGACAAGCGTTGTTTATCATTTTATGGAACTGGATCAGTTGGTCTTTTGCGTCTTTCCTTTCATGTACAGAATCCAAACTCATTATACAGTTTTTGATGGCTTGTTCCTCGGACAGAGCCAGTGTGTCAGTATGAAGATTCTGGAGTGCGTGTTTGACTGAATATTTGTAGTTATCCCAGATAATGTCGGCGTAATCAAAGAGTTGAAGAATAAGGGATTTATACATTGCTTCAAGCGCTTTGCTTCCTAGTTTGTATTTGAAAGGCCGTAGGCAATTAATGAGCATAATTATTTGCTGTACTTGAAATATTACTGGTGTGTTCATCCCACGTGCAGTTGTTTTGAAGAATGATTCCAAAATGTTTGTGGTGTGGTTTATCTTCGAGTACTACATTCCTAAATGTGAGTCGGTGTATCGGCTTTGTATCACGTTTAATATTAACAACATGTCGGAATACTCTTCATGATACTAAAAAATAAAATTAAAAAAACCCACCATAAAATTCATTTGTAAACTTTCAGATTCGCTCGTATTTTGAAACATCCAAATAATACCTGCATAAATCGGGATTTTAATGTTGTGAATCTCCGCAGTTTGCAGCCTTGTTTGTCCAACTAAACAGACTTCGACTTTTTGCGTGAGCGTTCAGTTTAGCAGCAGTGAAGCACGTGACTGACTTGTTCAACTGGGTGGGGCGGGGGCGGGGGTGGGGCAGGGGGGGCAGGAGGAAGTGAAGTAACAGTATAATGGAATCAAACTCCATGCTGCCAAATCACCTGTTGCAAAAGCTCATTTGGCTGTCGCGTTTTTATCACATGCCTCACTTTTGTTTTTGTCACTCTTGACTTTTGCCCGTTCGAAAGCTGAAGTGGAAAAGGCTTTTATCGCCGAGATAATGTGACTTATTTGGCTCTTGTGCAATAAAGCTCTTTCTTCAAACTTGTGTGTGCTGCCTTCGATTTTTTAAAAAACTATGCCAGATATAAATGAGAATGATCTGATGAATTAGATGCTTTATAGACTGGTCAGCTGAAATGATCATTATTTGATTTGTATTTAGTTCTACATGCCCAAAGACGGGCAACTTGTTATTCACAGTAAACCTTGATACAACCTATCAAGGTTTACTGTGAATAACAAGATGCCCGTCTTTTCTTCTTCTTCTTCTTCTTCTCCTCCTCTCTGTCTCTGTCTCTGTCTGTCTGTCTGTCTGTCTGTCTGTCTGTCTGTCTGTCTGTCTGTCTGTCTGTCTGTCTCTCTCTCTCTCTCTCTCTCTCTCCTCTCTCTCTCTCTCTCTCTCTCTCTCTCTCTCTCTCTCTCTCGCAAACTGGCACTTTGTGACCTGTACCTCTTCGATTTTTTACAAACCAAACCAGATCATAAGTCCACAGAAAAACTGCTATTCTTGTTGTTGTTGTAATTGTTTTAGTGTTTTTTTAATTCTATTTCTATTGACAGGGCCAATGACGCTTCGTTCATTAGGTCTGTTTAACGCCGAGTTGTCTCTTCTAAATTCCTATTAGAACAGTGTGAACATATAGATGATTGTAATAGTGTTGTTAAGGGTTGAAAAACGTCGATCTCTTCAAGTTAGGGAAATGAAAGACGTAGTCCAGAGGGACATCCCTAAACAACATTCTCAAAGAATTTGCATGAAAATCCCAGGAGGGAAGAAGAAGAGGGAGCGATGAGAGGTATTTAAATGTTTCATTAATTGTAAGGAACAAAATCACAAGACGGTGCCCACAGACCACAACTTTTGACGAGAGAGGAGAGCCGAAGCGGAATCAAACCGAGGCCCCTTTTTCCTGTCCTACTGTCGCTCCGAGCATCGCTTTTTGGCACCTTCCTCCAAACTCAGCCACAACTGGCTGGTTTAAACAAAATTTTATTCATTCATCGTAATCATAAGCTCAACAAATAAGTACAGGAAACACAAAAGCAATATGCTTATTTGAGTGTTACCTATAGATAAAATGATAATCACACAGACATTTACGATGGCAAGATGGCAAATTGTTGTCAAAACGTCAGAGGCAACTGGTTACGCCACTGAAAGGGCACTCTTTATCTCCGCGCAGCTGTCTACCGATGCTGACAACACCTTCCGAAAGGTATGGGTACTAATAAGACTGTGGAAGCAACATAGCGTCCAAGCACGCTCGTAAACATGAGGCGCGTCTGTCCCGGGTTATTAAAAAATAAAAAAAATAAAAAAATTGTACAGTTTGTCCCTAATATGTCACCTGACATCCCAGGACATTAAGAATCATTTCATCATCATCACAGAGAGAGATGACTTTCGTCTCGATCCAGACGGTTTGGGTTTTTATTTGTGCTAGACTGATATAATTTGAGTTGTCTATTACAAACTTACTGCCATTTGAGCACCAAGGAAAAACTGTCCGTTAGCTGACAGTTTTTCGAGACCTATGGTGTAATCAATTAAGGCAGTGGTTGGAGGAAGGCTGTCATAAACCAGTGCTTGGAGTTTGCTTCTGTTCCTTCAAGATCCAAACACATAACAGGTTCAAAATAACGCTGTTTATTAGGACAAAACACAAGTACATTTCTAATAAACAGCGTTATTTTGAACCTTTTATGTATTTGGATCTTGTTTAAGAACGCTAGCAGTCATTCTCGGTTCGGATTTCTGTTTCTTCAGTCTAACGGTGCCATACGAGCCTGGCGGTTGGCGAAGCATGCATGGCTATATTCTGACCCACCCCAGGCATTATTAGAGCGGGGAGAACCGTTGACAGCTGGGGATTCTCAGCGAAGGGGGCCTTAGTTTCTTGTCTGCAGGCCCCCATTGCGGGTTCACGCTTTGATATGTTTACGGGGAGAAGCAAGAAGGTGAATGAACGGAATGTAACTGTTATATAAGAGTTTTCCAGCTATTCACAGTACGGTATATTGGACGAGGAACTGAGTACTTTTTTTATGTTTCGGGACAAAACCTGTTTGTTTTATTCAGTTTCAGCCGAGAAGAGTATTAGATGAAAGCCAAATAAACAGGAGAACAAAGGGAGAACCGACGTGGAGAGATTGTCATTCTGTAGTGCAGAGTTACGGCCCTGTCTCGTAAAGAGGAAATGAGAGATGCATGACTCGTTTGTCTTTTTTTTTTTTTTTTTTGGTCTTTAAAAAAATAAAAAAAAAAATAACCTTTGCAAGTGGCCGACGTAAAATTATTTAAAAAAGAAAAGAAAAAAAGTGCCACGTCTCTTAAACTTTTCTTTCAAGACGGAATGCAGTGAGTACAACAACAAAATATTCAGAGAAAATCTCGGGATGTAAAACAAAAATGTTTTATTTATGCACGTGCAGAGCTCAGGAGCTGTGTGAAAGTCGAGGTGGCCGTCCTGGGCTCCCGTCCCTAATAAGCCTACGGTTTCTGTGGACGTTAAGCAACACTTCGACAACTTCTGCACGTTAGACGACCGTGTCGACACACCCGAGATACACCTTGTCTTGAAATGCTTATTAACGTATACAATTGATAATTTGGAAACCGAGGAAGTAGAAAAACGGTTGTTACTGGTTTGCCGTGAAAAGGCCGGAAAACGACAGTTCAGCGAACCGTTCCCAAAGAGTAATCACGAATGGAGGTCTTCGAGGTAACCGGCGAGATCGAAAACGAGGCCCAGGAACATGGGCTACTGTGCAGACGACAAAATCTCTGCACGCTAACGTCACTTTTGCACACCCCAGCCTTGCTTTCGATCTTCGTGACCCGCCATGACGTAGCTCATTAAAAATTATCTATTTTGATGCATACAGATATATATATATATATATAGCCACCCGTATCCAAGCCTCAACGTGCACAGACATTTGCCAAGCTGCGGAGTGGGTAGTCCCCAGTGCCTGGGCCACCCAGAGACAATCGGGGTGTCAATCCCCACGGGTTTTAATGGCAGCACAATTCGGGGTACAGTATACGGGTATCAGAAGACATGCTAGTCCCAGATTGTCTTCTCGGTTCCGCTGTTTATGGCTGGGTTTGTCGTCATATACATTGTAACGTATCGCGGTGACTCATTTACCCCCTTCCGCCCCCCCCCCCCTCCCCTCTCTCTCTCTCTCTCTCTATCTGTGTGCTCTCTCTCTCTGTCTCTGTGTGTCTCTGTCTCTGTGTGTCTCTGCCTCTGTGTGTCTGTCTCTATCTCTGTGTCTATCTCTGTCACTTTCTCTCTCTCTCTGTCTCTCTCTCTCAGTCTCTCTATCCCAGTCACTCTCTCTCTCTCTTTCTCTCTCCCCCCTCCCTCCCTCTGTCTCTGCCTGCCTGCCTCTCTCTGTGTCTGTCTGTCTCTCTCTTTCTCACTCTCTCTCTCTCACTCTCTCTCTCTCTCTCTGTCTCTCTCTCCCAGTCTCTCTCTCTCTGTCTGCCTGCCTCTCTCTCTCTCTCTCTCTCTTCTCTCTCTCTCTCTCTCTCACTCTCTCCCCTCTCTCACTCTCTCCCCCTCTCTGTGTTTCAGCCTCACAGGACTGAAATGAGAAAGGGTAGATATGGGTACTACACTACACACAGACCAAGCAAGCAAGCGGGGCAGCAGGGCTGGCTCACGCTGTCACTGCACAGCAGTCCCTCGCCTCCTCTCTGTGCATCCAGCCCGCTGGCTGGCTGCCGTGTGTCCAGTGACCAATCGGTCACCGTGCCTGCCGTAAACCTGCCCGCCCCGCGACAAATGGAGGGCAGGCCACGGGGTCCGCTTTCCACGCTCGGGTTTCACGTGCAGGTGAAAAATCCCTTGCTCTGTGCTCAGAAGCCGCCCCCCCCCCCCCCCCTCACCCTCCCCACCCCCCCTTCCCTCTTCCGCCCACCCCTACCCCGTTTCAGTGTTGCTTTACGTCCTCGGAAACCATCAGGCTTAGTAAGGACGGGTGTTCAGTGTTGCTTTACGTCCACAGAAACCATCAGGCTTATTAGGGACGGAGAGCCCAGGGCGACCACCTCGACTTTCACACAGCTCCTGAGCTCTGAGGTTACAGTTCGAGTTCAGTGTTGCTTTACGTCAACAGAAACCATCAGGCGTATTAGGGACGGGGAGCCCAGGGCTACCACCTAGACTTTCACACAGCTCTTTAGCACTGCCGTTTTGGTGTTCACGTTCAGTGCTGCTTTACGTCCTGGGAGACCATAAGGACTGTTAGGAACGGGGAGCCCAGGACGGCCACCTCGACTTTCACACCTGTAGCTCCTGAGCTCTGGGAGATGCTACACTGTAGCAAAGACTATAACTTGAATACAGCTGCTGTAGCAAAGACTATAACTTGAATACAGCTGCTGTAGCAAAGACTATAACATGAATACAACTGCTGTAGCAAAGACTATCATCCCTGTGAAGACTAACTAAACACTGTAGCAAAGACTATAACTTGAATACAACTGCTGTAGCAAAGACTATAACTTGAATACAGCTGCTGTAGCAAAGACTATAACTTGAATACAACTGCTGTAGCAAAGACTATAACTTGAATACAACTGCTGTAGCAAAAACTATCACTTGAATACAACTGCTGTAGCAAAGACTGTAACTTGAATACAACTGCTGTAGCAAAGACTATAACTTGAATACAGCTGCTGTAGAAAAAGACTATCACTTGAATACAACTGCTGTAGCAAAGACTGTCACTTGAATACAACTGCTGTAGCAAAGACTATACTTGAATACAACTGCTGTAGCAAAGACTATAACTTGAATAAAAGCTGCTGTAGCAAAGACTATAACTTGAATACGACTGCTGTAGCAAAAACTATCACTTGAATACAACTCCCTGTAGCAAAGACTGTACTTGAATACAACTGCTGTAGCAAAGACTATAACTTGAATATAACTACTGTAGCAAAGACTATCACTGGAATACAACTGATGTAGCAAAGACTATCACTTTAATACAACTGCTGTAGCAAAGACTATACTTTGAATACAGCTGCTGTAGCAAAGACTATCACTTGAATACAACTGCTGTAGCAACGACTATCACTTGAATACAACTGCTGTAGCAACGACTATCATTTGAATACAACTGCTGTAGCAAAGACTATCACTTGAATATAACTGCTGTAGCAAAGACTATCACTTGAATACAACTGCTGTAGCAACGACTATCATTTGAATACAACTGCTGTAGCAAAGACTATCACTTGAATACAACTGCTGTAGCAAAGACTATCACTTGAATACAACTGCTGTAGCAACTACTATCATTTGAATACAACTGCTGTAGCAAAGATTATCACTGGAATACAACTGCTGTAGCAACGACTATCATTTGAATACAACTGCTGTAGCAAAGACTATCACTTGAATACAACTGCTGTAGCAAAGACTATCACTTGAATACAACTGCTGTAGCAACTACTATCATTTGAATACAACTGCTGTAGCAAAGACTATCACTTGAATACAACTGCTGTAGCAACGACTATCATTTGAATACAACTGCTGTAGCAAAGACTATCACTTGAATACAACTGCTGTAGAAAACGACTATCACTTGAATACAACTGCTGTAGCAACTACTATCATTTGAATACAACTGCTGTAGCAAAGATTATCACTGGAATACAACTGCTGCAGCAAAGACTGTAACTTGAATACAACTGCTGTAGCAAAAACTATCACTTGAATACAACTGCTGTAGCAAAGACTGTAACTTGAATACAACTGCTGTAGCAAAGACTATAACTTGAATATAACTACTGTAGCAAAGACTATCACTGGAATACAACTGCTGTAGCAAAGACTATCACTTGAATACAACTGCTGTAGCAACGACTATCATTTGAATACAACTGCTGTAGCAAAGATTATCACTGGAATACAACTGCTGCAGCAAAGACTATCACTTGAATACAACTGCTGTAGCAACGACTATCATTTGAATACAACTGCTGTAGCAAAGATTATCACTGGAATACAACTGCTGCAGGAAAGACTATCACTTGAATACAACTGTGGTAGGCTACGCCTGCTCTGTTATTGCTGGCACTCGTGTCGACCAGCCATGGGTACTGCACACTGCTTCTGTGTCTTTGCCTTCTTGCTGTTATTATTATTCATGCACAAGGTCTATACTTTTGTACTAATATAAATACAAAAAAACTTTATTATTCAAAATAAATGCATAAAATAAAATTAATGCTTTTTGGGTCACTCGAATTATTAAAAGAAAAAGAAAAAAAGAAAGAAAAAAGAAAGTACAATTAGACAATTCAACGCAACTTGACGTGGTTGATTGATGATGTCGATTTCCGATTAACATATCGGTTTCATTGGCTTGACGTGGTTTATTCACGACCTCGGTTTCATTAACGACGTGACGTCGGTTTCATTGACTTTGGCGTCTTTTTGATTGACTTGAAGTGGTTCATTGACAACATCGGTTTTAATGATATGACGTAGTGTCATTGACTTGATGTTGTTCCTAGTGAATTAACTGACAACTACAACGAATGCAAACATTAGTGTGGAGAACAGTGCATAATCTTGACTTTCCATCTCGAAAGGGAGCCAGGGGAAAGTCGGGACTCTTTTTGGAGTTCGGTGAGATATGTCGAGGTCGAAAATGCAGTGCATTTGGAAATAACATACAGGTGCGGGTAATAACTCAGTGCGATTATGTAAATCCACTGGCGGTCGTGACGCACCGTTGACCTTGATTGGCTGATTGTTTCACACGGACAGTGTGGTCACCGTACCTTTAAACTGGATCGTAGATTGGACCAGAGATACTATAGCAAGTGTGGTAGTGTAGTGTAGTGTCTCCGACTGAACCGTCGAACGCCGAAGAACAACGGGCTCCACAAGGAGTAAACAGGCACCACATAACTGACTTGGCCAGACCATTTGCATAATCAAATTCAGGGGTCGCTGACAGCTAGGAGACAGACTGTTCTTTAACGCCCTTTCCACTGACGTCGTGGGCGACTTCAGCATTTGCATCAGCGGTTTATCCTTCAGTTTTAATGAACGGAATATAAATAGCCTTCAAAACATTTGCCGTAACTGATGGAAGAGTGTAATAGGCGAAATTATGTGGATGGTGTGCGTCATGACAGTACATTTGACTTTGTCTGTGTGTGTGTGTTTGATTTTGTACTGATAAGAATTAAGATAATGGTTTATTGTCCTCAGAAGGAAATTTGCTTTGAAAAATACTATCGGCAATGTAACATGTGAATGAACAAAACTGTTCTGGGAAACAAAAACAAACAACAACAAAAACAAAACAAAAACAAAACAAACAAGCAAAAAACAAGCAAAATGTTAAAACAAATTACAATTATAGCTAAAAGAATAACAACATAAGATAAGATATGCATACAGGCATGCCCGCATGCCCGCACGCACACACACACACACACACACACACACACACACACACACACACACACACACACACACACACACACACACACACACACGTGCGAGCTCACACACGCGCACGCACGCACGCACGCACGCACGCACGCACGCACACACACACACACACACACACACACACACACACACACACACACACTGTGACAGTAGAATAGTTTGAAGAGGGGAGATTTTAGAAATTATTTGAAAGCCGGATGAGAATGTGTCTGATGACCTGACTTTGCTAGGGAGAGTGTCCAAGAACTAATCAGCTCCATCCCACTTACATCTTGTAGGCGAGAATCCAGAGATATCGAAGGCTCCCTGTTTTAGTCTAGAAAAGGTCAGAATATAGCTTCACCTACTGTATGGAATTTTCACTCTTTACTTTCTGACATTCTCGGGTCATTCAGCTTCAGTTTCTCCCAACTCTTTTCAATCAAAATTGGCGCTTGTCACGAACAGTCTCTGTCTCTCTCTGTCCCTGTGGGGTTGACAGGATAGTAATATCCAATTACTAGCTAACTGATTGAAACACAGTTGTTTGTCGGCATTCTGGAAAGAAAAAAAAAGAAAGAAAGAAGAAGAAAAAGAAAAGAAGATTAAAACACACCAAAGTGTATAAAGAACGCTTTAAAAAAATTTTATTTTAATTTTAATGAAAGTCTGGCAAAAAAGAAAAGAAAAAAAAGCTGGTTTCTTTTTGTTTCTCTTCCCCCCTCCTCCCCCCCCCCCCTTCATTTTGTTGTTGTTTGTTTAATGACACGGTACAAAACTGTCTAATTGTTCGGGTTAGACCCCTCTTTCAAGTCTTTCTTCTTCTTCCTTAAAAATAAATAAATCTTTCTTCAGTGTAAGTGTTAGTTGTAATGCTTTTACCCTGGTGAACACACGTCTGCCGAAACGTCGGAGAGTATTGTTTCTCTTGTATCCGCGACCGGCCTTCTTTCGGTGACTGCGTTTTCCTCGCTCTTTAGGCAACACATGTCTTAGCTGAACAGTCTCGCTGGAAGGGCCCGCAACCCCGGCCTCCCACTCGGTACCACCGATGTGGCGTTTCAGCAAACCGCCACGGCCAGAATACGTCAGATTCCACCTCCAGTTTTGTGAAACATTTCACCCTAATTCGGCTTCTTAAACCTATCAGTCAGGGCTTAATTAGCCACGCCCTCGTCTTTTTCCACACCTTGCTGTTAAAACGGCAAGCCCGCCCCTTTTTGTGTTGGCACCTTTGATCGGCGCGTGGGGCGGTGCAGGGGGGCAAGGACCACCTGAAAGTGAACGCCCGGCGTGAAGATCAGCTTGGACTTGAAGCATCTCATCCACGGTAGCACACGAAGCTACGGTGTGTTTTCTTCGGTTCTGGTTTCGGTTCTCCACCACCAGCGATTCCGCGAAAGGCGGTCTGCCAACGTCAGTTGGATTCAGTTCAGCTCACTAATGCAGTTGATTATTTCACAAGGGGTAGTTAGTCGTGATCGACTGACATGCTCGTGAAAAAAGAAAAAGAAACAAGAACAAGAAAAAAGAAAAGAAAAGAAAAAAAGAAGGCATAACACGTTGAACAGTTATACAACCCCCCCCCCCAAAAAAAAAAAATAAAAAAAATAATAATAATAATATAAATAATCTAACACATCACTGATAAGTTGTTATCATACACAACTAGAGAGCCGCCGTCGTCAACCTGCAATCTCTCCGCACTACCCGTTCCCCCTGCTGCGTCACAACAGCCAGCAAACGGGACTCTCTCTGTCTCTGTCTCTGTCTCTGTCTCTCTCTCTCTCTCTCAGTTCCCCCCCCTCCCCCTCTCTCTCTCACTCTCAGTCCACCCCTTCTCTCTCTCAGTCTCTCTCTCTCTCTCTCTCTCTCTCTCTCTCTCTCTCTCTCTCTCTCTCTCTCTCTCTCTCTCTCTCTCTCTCTCTGTCTGTCTGTCTGTCTCTCTGTGTCTATCTGTCTGTCTGTCTGTCTGTCTGTCTGTCTGTCTGTCTGTCTCTCTCTCTGTCTCTCTCTCTCTCTCTGCACAACTCCTTTTCCCCAAGCTCAGCAGCAGCCAGGAAATGGAACCAACCCTCCGTGCTGTGCGAACGCTTTGCACTGGGGAGCAAAGTTCATAGCACATGCTGCCCATTGCGACTGGAGGAATTGCAACACGCATGCCACGTAACATGATCACTAACACCAAAACATTCAAAACGGGAAAAAGAACATCTGCCTTTCTTTAAAGTGACAGTACCCTACAAAACAATCTTGCATATTTTTGGAACAGATTCTCATCTCATCCAATCGCCATTCGTCCAGGAGTTTGATCGTCGTCCTTGGGTGATCATGTACTGTTGACAGGACGTTAAAATCCGGTTACTAACTGTTTATAAAGCAGCAAATAATTAGCCTATTTCGTCAACCCACTTCAGACGTTTTCTTGTAATGGACTGCTCTAATCACTGTACCACACACTATACAGTCTGGAGAACGCAGATGAAATGTGTCCGATGTCGCATGGTGTGGGGTGACCAGTAACAACGAACGCACCTATTGCTTCCACACTGTTTATAGGAAAAGAACTGTCTCCGGTGAGTTCATGAGCCGGTTTGGCCTAGCGGTAAGGCGCTAGGAAAGTAACCAGACGGACCTCGGTTCTGCTTTCTATTCACTGAAAGTGGTGGTTTGTGGATTGTCTTGTGACTGCCCCTCACAGTTAATGAAACATTGAAAAGGCTCTCGCCACTGCCCATTTTAAAGCAGAACCGTTCTGATGGTGACAGAGACAGGGCCTTAGGTATGGTCTCCCTCTTCCCCCACCTCTGGGATCTCGGTCCCCGCCAGTACCTTTCTGGAGACAACTCTGCATTACAACAAGCCTAGCAGTGTCTGGAGATGAGTCTCGGGTTTGGCTGAGGAATGGTTTATGTGACCAGTCACTGTCGTCTCGGTGCCTAGTTTTAACCTCAACTGGCTCAGTAGGCTACAGGAAGTGCAAGCGGCCCAGCAGTTCCAGTCTGACAGTTGCCGGATGGTTTAAGCGCAACGTGGTCCTGGGTTCGATCCTGGCCCAGAGGTACTCTGTCTTCTCAACAACAACAACAACAACAACAACAACAACAACAAAAATAAAACGCGTGGACTGGGTGTCTATAGTTCCTCGGCGTTTTGAAAGAGGGGTTCATATGAAGCTGTCTTTGTGTCAGACAAGCTGGCGTGCTCTCCGTCATGTTTTGTTGTTGTTTGTTTTCTCGTAAAAAATGCAGCTGTAGGCTAACTCCATACCCAATCCTATAGCTTTACTTTTTTCGCAAAGAGCTGTTGTCTGATTCACGTAAGTTATTAATTTCTTCATAGTCACAGTCCTTGTTTAGACTACTTCTTGATAGTGACGAAACCAGCTGTCACTTTTCAGTCCAAGGTGCACGCGCACGTACACACACATATGCCCGTGTGCGCGCGTGCACACACACACACGCACGCACGCACACACACACACACACACACACACACACACACACACACACCACACACACACACACACACACACACACACACACACACACACACACACAAAATATGTCGATCTCTTGTAACTATGTACCACGCACTAAAAGAGAAAAAGCAAAACAAGTGTTAAAGAAGGGGCAAGGAAGACAGCAGGCAGAAAGGGACACTTTACTGTCTGATTAATTCCAACACGAGACATACAGCGCTGGAAACAGAGTGCCTGCCGAGTGCTCTTCAACTCGGCCTTCCCACAGACGCAAACCAATGAAACACGACTCATTTTGTCTCAGTCCAGATTCAGGCTCCCTGGACCAGCGGTCCTTTTGTGTTTGAGCCAACACCTTGGAACAAACCGACATGAAGAGCATGGAAGGTTCCGTACTTGTAAGCAGTAGAAGGCTAGTGTATCCGGTTGTCTTACTTGTTTGTAGTTTGTCGTAAAAACGGGGGCACGGCGAGGTTGGGAGAGGGCGGGGGGAGGAGGTGGAGCGGCAGGGTTATGAGGTGGAAAGAAACGGATTAATTTTTCATCACCTTACTGAAAGATCTTGTTGGGTTTCTGAGGTTCGTGTGTAGCGTGTGTGTGTGTGTGTGTGTGTGTGTGTGTGTGTGTGTGTGTGTGTGTCTGTTGTGTGTAGTGTGTGTAATGTGTGCTGCACACACACCTGATAAAAAAAGTGCCACACACCACCACACACACACACACACACACACACACACACACACACACACCACACACACTTAACATCACCACACACACACACACTTAACTATCACCACACACACACACACACACACACACACACACACACACACACACACACACACACACACACTTAACTATCACCACACACACACACACACACACACACACACACCACACACACACTAACACACACACACTTAAACATCACGCACGCGCGCACACGCGCACACGCACGCACGCACGCACAAGCACGCACGCACGCACACACACACACACACTAACACATTGACAGCACAGTGACACCTTCACCCACTCTCCTGGCGGCCCTACGGCAGAGACGGGTGGTATTTACGATTTTTTTATGACCGCTACCCAGGACCACCCCGGGTGCACGGTCTGATCGTCCTCGTGCAGCCTTTGGCGTCCTGCCCGACCTGTGGGAGGCAAGAAGTGTGTGTGTGTGGGGGGGGGGGGGGCACAGACCTGTCCCTGGAACCGACCTGACCCAACAGGTACACCACCACCCCACCACCACCGCCCCTACTCTCTTTTCAGGTACTCCTCAGTTTCAGTGCCGGTTTTATGTGAGAGACTTTAAAACAAAATCCACGCTTGAAATTTGAAGTTGTATTGTGGAAGGTAGATGAGTTGCATTGGTGTGGGTATAAACGAGATTTTCCCCCCTCTCCCCCACCCCTCCCCTCTCCCAGTGTCCGTATTTCTCAACCACAGAAATAAAATTTTAGTATTTAGCTCTGTGCCCTCCACTCTCTGCCTTCAAGGTCCTTCAACTATAAGAAGCAATTTCGAACACAACAAATGATCATAGTTCAGGAGCTGTGTGAGGGTCGAGGTGGCCGTCCTGGGCAGTCCGTCCTAACGAGCCTTCTGGTTTCCGTGGACGTAAAGAATTATTGAACCGTGCTTCGGCATTGGTCACAACTTGTCCCTAATATGTCAACTGACATCTGAGGACATTAAGCATCACTTCATCATCATCATCATCAACAAATGATATGAAGACGGCCTTTTTTGTCTTTGTGTGTGTGTGTGTGTGTGTGTGTGTGTGTGTGTGTGTGTGTGTGTGTGTGTGTGTCGTGCGTGCATGCGTGTGTGTGTGTGTGTGTGTGTGTGTGTGTGTGTGTGTGTGTGTGTGTGTGTGTGTGTGTGGTGTGGTGTGTGTGTGGTAGCAAAATCACACACACACACACACACACACACACACACACACACACACACACACACACACACACACACACACACACACTGAGAAGAAAGGGGGGCGGGAGGGAGGGAAGAAGAAGAACACCACTCTGGAACAAAGCTGACTGGCAGCAGCTGGGGAAAATGAAACTTGTGTTTAATCGTTGTTTGTTCGCTGTTTTAGAAAGGGCATCATCGCCAAAAGTCTCACATTTTATTGTTCGTGTGACTGTGTCCCTTTAAAATGCATTTATTTTCTCTCGTAAACGAAGCAAAATATAAAGGGGGGGGTAACTGTTGGGGTTGGCTATTGTGTAAAATTCAGTCGCTTTTATCAGTCAGTACTGCAGAATTTGATATATTTGTTCAATTTTATTATGCAATGGTAACGTTTTGTTCGTCCTTTTATATCTCTATTGTTCTTCATTATCCCTTTCGTAATCAAGTGTAATCTGAAACGAAATCAGTCCTTGAGAGCTTCTGGAGAACAAAGGGAGTTAATGCATGTGACGTCAGCAGAGCACTATTCTCTTCATGTGTTGACTTTCTATTCGGTACTCTCCTATTTGTTGACTTCTTTTGAGTATTTTTTTTCTTTTTTCTGTTTTTTTCTCTCACATTTTTGTTTGTTGGTAGCAATAGTGTTAGTTCTGATAAGTCCTAGTTTAGGACGCTCAGTGATAAAAAAATATTTATGATTATTTTGAAAAATTATAGATTAATATTTGTGTGTGTGTCTTTGCTCATAAGTCATGTTACATTTACCCCGGCGCATATAAAACAAGCCGCAGACCCGTTATCGTCTCACACATTCGTTCTGAAGGATCAGTTGAACAGATTTTGGTGTCCACAGCTGTCTACCTGCTTATTGTTCACGCGAATATCGGCACTTCGTCTTCGGGGTTGAAGGAGAAAGAAAGAAAAAAATGTCGAGATTTAGTGAGGCACTTTCTTCTGTTGAGTGCCAGTGAACGTTAATTTGAGCCTTCGCCGTGTGTGCGCCCCCCCCCCCCCCCCCCCCCCTCGCCCCCCTTCCCTCAACCGTTCCCCCACCCACGTCCCTACCCCCCTTCCAGGAATTCCTGGGGGGTTGAGTACGGTTCTAGAGTTTCCCCACCTGTAACCGACTCCTCTTGGTCCCCATAAGGGATAGGGCAATTACGGGTGGGGTCAGCCTCCATTTGTCCGTCTCCCTTTTGTCCACCCGCTTCGTAAATTTGACCTGGACTGAAACAAGAGGTGAGAGGTTGGGCCAGGTCAGAGGGCGAGAAGGTGTCGGGTTGGGCCTTATGGGAGGGGCAGGCAGAAAGGGGGGTTCGGTTAAAAGTGGTTATAGTCGGTGATGGTATTAAGTAGAGGGCGAGCCGGTTTGGCTCGGCGGTAAGGCGTTTAAGGCTGGTAAGCAAGAAGGGCCTCGGTTCGATTCCGCTTCGGCTCGCTTCCCTCTTCAAAAGTCGTCGTCTTGGGACACTGTTTCTTGTGACTTTGTCCCTCACAGTCAGTGAAAAAAACACTGTTTCTTGTGACTTTGTCCTTTACAGTCAGTGAAAAAACACTGTTTCTTGTGACTTTGTCCTTTACAGTCAGTGAAAAAACACTGTTTCTTGTGACTTTGTCCCTACAGTCAGTGAAAAAACACTGTTTCTTGTGACTTTGTCCCTCACAGTCAGTGAAAAAACACTGTTTCTTGTGACTTTGTCCCTCACAATCAGTGAAAAAACACTGTTACTTGTGACTTTGTCCCTCACAATCAGTGAAAAAACACGGTTTCTTGTGACTTTGTCCCTCACAATCAGTGAAAAAACACTGTTACTTGTGACTTTGTCCCTCACAATCAGTGAAAAAAACATTTCTTGTGACTTTGTCCCTCACAATCAGTGAAAAAACACTGTTACTTGTGACTTTGTCCCTCACAATCAGTGAAAAAACATTGTTTCTTGTGACTTTGTCCTTCACAATCAGCGAAACATTAAAATGGTCCTCATCGATCGCTGCCCACTTTAATGCAGAATCAGTGTGTCAGTGACAGTGTAGCGTCGGGTATGGTCTGTTTGACCAAACAAGGTGGTTGGTATATAGGGGTGGGGTTACGTTATGTGTGTAGTGTGTGTGTGAGTGTGTGTGTGTGTGTGTGTGTGTGTGTGTGTGTGTGTGTGTGTGTGTGTGTGTGTGTGTGTGTAAGAGAGATTGAACAGAAATACAAAGACGCTTACTTACGCACGCATACCGTCGCACATACACAAATGCACCCATACATGCACACACACACACACACACACACACACACACACACACACACACACACACACAACATGAGCTCGCGCGCGCACACACACACATACGCACGAACACACATACACACACCCACACACACAGATTGACATTATTTATTTTGCTCATTATGTTCCACAGTGAAAAGATCAGATCTGAAATGACAAATGTAAATTCAATAAGATCGGGTTTTGATTCAACATATTAACCACAGATTTACCATTGATTCGGTGTCTTAGGTGCAAATCATGAAATAAATCATCGGTAGATTTAAGTATTCACCTACAATCATTAAAACCACAGAAATGCCAATAAAAAGATAAACTCTCGCAGACTTAAAATTCAAAGCGTCGAACAAACAAAACAAAAACGCACATAACAAACAATACCCACGTGTATGTTTTATATATAAGCAGGTCACCTGGACAAAAATCAAATCAGAATTTCTTACAAAATTCAGGCAAGGTGTGGCAACGGCTGTCATGTGCGATACTCAGTCTGTACAAGACAATGGCAAGAATGGCATGTTAAGGTAGTTTAATGAAGCAGTTTTACACACAAAAAAGAGAAGAAGAAAAAAAAAAGGAAAAAAAGAGACTGCTCATGCAACTGACTCGCACTGAAAAATGAGGCAAAACGTTACATTCTGTTTTTCACCTTGGCCCTCCAAACTAGTCCCGGGGATCCAAACTCGGTATGAGTGTTTAAAGATCGATCGATCGATCGATCGATCACGCAAAGCTCAGGAGCTGTGTGAAAGTCTATATGGTTGTCCTGGGCTCCCCGTCCATAATAGTCCTTATTGTCTGTGTGGACGTAAAGCAGCATTGAACAAACGGGCTTCAAGCAGAGCTCAGGAGCTGTGTGAAAAGTTGAGGTGGACGTCCTTGGCACCCCGTCCCTAATAGTCCTTATGGTCTCTGTGAGCGTGAAGCATCATTGAACTGAACTGTTATCATGCACGATCTTGCACATAATGCTTTTTATCAATATTAAGTGACTTAAGTATTCTGCGGAGATAACTAGAATTTTCAGATTCTGTTTGAGTGAGTGAGCTTTTTTATTACTAAATGGCTTTAGCATTCAGTGGAGATAACACGATTTTTCGGATTCTGTTTAAGTGAGTGAGCTCTTTACTACTAAATGGCTTTAGCATTTAGTGGAGATAACAAGATTTTTCGGATTCTGTTTAAGTGAATGAACTCTTTATCAGCATTCAAGGGAGAGAAGTAGAATTTTCAGATTAGGTTTAAATGAGGGTTTTTTTTGGTGTGTTTTGTTTTTTGTTTTTAACAGCTTATTCCCTTAAACAGAATCCGAAAAATCTCAATCATCTTCACTGACTGCTACAACCACTTGATATAATATAAAGCATTATATGTACGATCGTCTATGACCTACCGTATAAATTATAGTCTACCGGTCATACAAAGGTTTGAACTTGACCGAGTTACAGTTTTGCATTAGTTTCGATAACCTGTTTTTCTGTGGCCTACACAGAAGTCTTCTCTTTTCATTGCTTAAAAACGAATTAAAAACAAAACAAAAAACAAATTAAAAAAACACCTGATTTACAGTGTTTTATCATGCTGTGTGGTACTGAGAGAAGGATTTTTTTGTTTTTGCTCTGTTTTGTTTTACTTACTTACTTATAGGTCACAGCGGTATCAAGCAATAAAAATGAACTTAGAAAGGTGCAATGTGTGTAAAAAGAACCGTTGCATAGACTCTCCTGTTTCGTGAGAGTCGAAAAGTGGCCTATAGCATTGCAGCCATTGAACAGATTCAACTTAATGATTACCGCTTTTGCATCTCTGAATATTTTACAAATGTGTGTGTGTGTGTGTGTGTGTGTGTGTGTGTGTGTGTGTGTGTGTGTGTGTGTGTGTGTGTGCTACATATAACACTTCAAGTTAAATCCTACAACAAAATATCGGCAAACGTGTGAACATTTGTATTCATTTGTCAGAAATATTTTGGAATGGTTTAGCGCTTAGCGCACATGAGTAATTATACACGCACCAATACTGAGCAATGGTTTGAAATATAAAATCAAGACAAAATTTATAGTTTTAAAAGACCAACTGATTTTTAAAAATCAAAAATTAAAAATTAAACTTCGTGGAACAATCAAAGACGGATATGTAACAGTGTGGAGTTACTGGGGAATGTCCAAGAAAAACTAGAAGAAGAAAGAAAAAAAGAAAGAAAAAAGAAAAGAAAAAAAGAATGAGAGAGAAAAAAAGAGAAGAAAAATCAGTATAACACTATCAAGCAAAGACTGAATGAGCGAGAGAATGTCTCTGTAATACGTCGGTAGCTAAGAATTAACGTTGAGCCACCCATACCAATAGTTGACACACATGCTGTGACAAAAAGCCCTCGTCTCCTGACATTTAAATTTCGGTGACACGTCAGCTGCAATGTCGGACTACTGGAATGGAGTACTGGAATGTCGCACTACTGAGATGTAGCATTTAAATGTCGGACTACTGAGATGGAGTCCTGGAATGTCGGACTACTGGAATGTAGCATTTAAATGTCTGACCACTGGGATGGAATACTGGAATGTAGGACGGCTAGAATGGAGTATCAGAGCGTTGGGCAACTGAGGTGGAACATCGAAATGCCAGACTACTGGAATGGAGTAATGGTGTGCCGGACTCCTTGGATGGAGCATTGGAGGATCGGACTACTGCGATGGAGTACTAAAATGTCGGACTACAGCGATGGAGTACTGGAATTTCGGACTACTGGGATGTAGTACTGGAATTTCTGAGTACTGGGATAGAGTAATGAAGTGTCGAACAGCAAGGCTGGTGTAACGAAATGCCAGACTACTGGAATGTCGGGCTACCGGAATGGAGTACTTGAATGACGGACTACTGGGATGGAGATGGAGTGACGGACTACTGGGATGTGGATGGAGTGACGGACTTCTGGGATGGAGATGGAGTGACGGACAACTGGGATGTGGATGGAGTGACGGACTATTGGTATGGAGATGGAATGCCGGACTACTGATATTGAGATGGAGATGGTGTGACGGACTACTGGGATGGAGATGGAGTGACGGACTACTGGGATGGAGATGGAGTGACGGACTTCTGGGATGGAGATGGAGTGACGGACTACTGGGATGGAGATGGAATGCCGGACTACTGGATATTGAGATGGAGATGGTGTGACGGACTACTGGGATGGAGATGGAGTGACGGACTACTGGGATGGAGATGGAGTGACGGACTACTCGGATGGAGATGGAGTGACGGACTACTAGGATGGAGATGGAGTGACGGACTGCTGGGATGGAGATGGAGTTTCTGACTACTGGTATGGAGCTTCGGACTACTGATATGGAGATGGAGCGACGGACTAATGGGATGGAAATAGAAACGGAGTGACAGACTACTGGGGTGGAGATGGAGTGCCGGACTACTGGGATCGAGTACTAACTATAATGTCGGACTGTGGGATGGAGTACTGGGGAAAGGACAGAAGAAAGTCCTTCTCCCTTCAAATGAGCCTATTGGGTGCATGAGTCCTCCCCCACCATCTCCCCTGAGCCGAATCCGACAATTCGATAGTTTTGCACGAAAGGAAGTAAGCAAGTTGGTGTTTTACGCCCAGTCAACCGATGCGGTTATATCAGGGCGATTCGCACGAAAACTGCATGTTGAATGGTGGTTGACTTGTGAATTTTCCTTCCACGTGTTGAGGATTGGTAGAAGCAGTTTACTGAGGTTTCAGCATCTGTGTATTCTTGTAAAACATTTTTTTCTTCTTCTAAAGCCTGAATATACACTGGACCAGCCTATGTTTTGATAAATTATAGTTCATGTAGAAAATCAAACAGTAATAAAATCTTTGCTGTTGTAAACTATGGTGCAATATGGCTCACAGAGAAATGCGAACAGTAAAGCACTCATTGCTAATGCCCTATGGATTTTTTTGATTTTTTATAAATGTCACGTATTCATCTCATTTTATTTCGTTAGTTTCTTATTTAGCTTTTGGGCTGGTTTGGTTGGTTGGTTTGTGCTGGGTTGGGTTACTTTTTCTTCTTCTTCTTCATTCGTTATTCGAAGTGATTTTAGGCATAAATCTTTTTGATTTTGCTCATTTACACACACACACACGCGCGCGCGCACACACACACACACACACACACACACACACGCACTGGAGGAAGAAAGTGATTCTATGTCTACTAGACTACCACGCTCTTCCAAGCGTGTCTGGTAACTGCTTTGTTTCACACAGTTTAGTTCACAGGCACTGGAAACACTCTCGAGTCTTTGCCTCCGAAATTAAAAAACCCAAATCGGCCGGAGGTACGTGAGAAAAATAGAATAAGGCCCCCCCCCCCCCCTTCTGTGCCAAAGTCATATTCCAAGAAGGAATTTTGCCAGAACCCAATCTCCATTAATAACCTGCCGTCAGCGACCTACACTGATAAAAATGGGAGAAAACAAACGCACAAACAAACAAAATCAAGTCACTTAAATCAAAATAATGTGGAAATCTGCAATAAAAATTTAAAACTGGATTATATACTAACATCACTAAAACGCAAAAGTTTTTAAAAAATCGTCAAGAATGTCACAAATTACCTCACAAAACGTACGCATATCACACACAAAACACACACGGAACGCACACGTATACACACCAGCAGTTGTCGGCTACGTAGAGTTACCTACGTATACTTGAATTCGCACTGACAGGATTCCGACAAAGAGAACAAAGAACATAGGACTACTTGGTCAAACTTGCACGCAGTCAGATACGTAACATACATACAACGTCACATACATGACAGATGACATCATCATGTGACGTACTGTTACGATACAAGACGCCACAAAACACTCAGCTGCAAATTCACATGACAACTCATGACACAAACGTTTCAAGAAATGGGAATAGAGCAATTATGATATGAAATAAATGTACAAGTCACTTATATTTATATACAATTTTAATCGAAAACCTGATCGAGATTGTTCAGACCCATGCTTAAAAAATAAAACATGGAGTATATGATGTACTCAGCTAAAACACATCCGTGATGTGACTGTCGTGTGTAGACTATAAAAAACACTCGTGAACGTACTCTGTACCTTATTCCCTGGTCCAAACAATAGACTGCTGTCATACGATCGATGGTAAACTGTTAGCTAGTCCTATGAACAGTAAGTACTGTGGAAGCGATGGGTGTTGTTTGTTCTCACCCTGTTTACCGGTTCCTTTGTGTCTCTGTCACGTGACTTCATTTGCATCCTTGTTTGACGTCACCAATCCGCTCAAAATCTCGGTCGCAGACAACGTGGTTGCCGTTGAATTTTACAGGCTATTTGTGTTGTCAATTCAGACGCATTCTGTCCTTGTCTGACGTTGCCAGTCTTAAAATGTCGGCCTCAGAAAACGTGGTTGTGGTTGTGGTTGTGGTTGGCACTAAGTCTATATTCGTGCAGTCCGCTCAGATCCATGCTTATGCAAGTGAGCACCGGCGTCCCTGCTTCGGTCCTGATCATCCAGCCCCACCCCCCTCACTGAGAAGAGGGATGAGGCATGCAACACGGTGCCGTGAACACTTCCAACGTTACGAAACCACGCTGTTTCCTCCACGCCCACTGCCAACTCGCCCATCCACCCGCGTTCCTCCATCCGTAACAATTCACACTACGCGGTCCGGTGCCGCCACACGCATCCCATCCAGCGGAGACCCCGCCCAGGGAACCACAACGTCACGAGCCAGGGCACGGGCACGGGCACGGGCACGACCGACTGACTGACTGACGAAGCCGGGTGCACGTCATCAGGGCATGTGCCCGGCGGCGAAGTTGACGTTCATCATGTGCATGCTGGAGTTGAGACCCGGGTAGTGCTGCGAGGACTGCATGTAGGTGCAGGAGGAGAGCGACGGGTGGCTGGCCTGCCCGCCCCCGTTCCGCAGGCCCCCGTACGAGGCTGGCGCGAGGGCGGAGGGCTGGCGCAGGGAGGAGGAGCAGTCCTGGAGAGCGGAGGAGGAGCCTGGCTGCACGCCGGGCACCCTGCACGAGGCGGCCGAGTGCAGCGAGGAGATGGACGAGGGCAGCAGCGACCCGCCGCCCATGCCGCTGCTGGACGACACGGGCAGGAAGCCGGACGCCACCCGGCCCACCCCCGGGTGGTGCGGGTAGTACACCTGACTGTCCACCCCGCCCCCGCTGAGGGCGCACGACTGGGAAAACGACGAAGCCCCGACCCCGGCGAACTGGCACTGGGTCGGGGAGGGCACGGCCCCCGACACGGGGCTGGTGGCCTGGGGGGTGTGGGCGTGGCCCAGCCCCCCTCGCTTGTCCATGCCCCCCAGCTCGCCCGGCGACTTGTGGTGGAGGCCGCCGGGGCCCCCGATGCGCGAGGCGAGTTCCGGGGATTGCGAGGCGTTGTCCGAGGGCTCCAGCGTGGCGTCGCGGACCTCCTCCTTGGTGGACAGACCGGCGGACAGCGAGGGGTGCGGGTGGGGGGTGGTCTTCAGCTTCATGCTGCTGTCCGGGCTCGTCGTCTCCTCCGCCTTCAGCCGCTTCAGCAGGTCGTCTGGGGAGAAGGAGACAAGTTAGTTAGTTACAGAAGGAGAAAAACTGGTTAGTTACAGAAGGAGAGAAGTTAGTTTGTTACAGAAGGAGAGAAGTTAGTTAGTTACAGAAGGAGAGAAGTTAGTTAGTTACAGAAGGAGAGAAACTAGTTAGTTGCAGAAGGTGAGAAGTTAGTCAGAGAAGGTGCGAAGTTAGTTAGCAAGTTAGTTGATTGGTGCTTTGAGCCCAGTCAACCACCTTGGAGGAGAGAACAAAATCACACTGATTAAACTTGTTCAACGTGAAGTTGTCTCTGACGGGGTATTAGCGGGGACCAAACTCGAACTCGAAAACTTTATTTTACAAGCAGTTTTGGTTCAGCCCAAAGCGTTGTTTCTGAATAGGTACTGGCGGGGAACCGAACTCGAACTCTGTCGAAAACTTAATTTTACCAGGATTGTTTGTAGTTTAGATTCAGTCCAAAACCTATCTAACATCTAGTCCTATCTAAGCTACTAATGATTCAAACGGAATCTCAAGAGGCGGGGGAAGAGAAGCACTATACCTAACGCTACACTGTCACCACCAGAATCACTCCTTGCATTTAGATGGGCAGCGATGAGAGCCATTTTAATGTTTCGTTGATTGTGAGGGGAAAAGTCACAAAGACAGCGTCCACAGACCACAACCTTTTTTAAGAGAAAGGAGAGCCGAAGTGGAATCGAGCGGAGGCCCTTCTGCTTACCAGCATAACGCTTTACCGCTAGGCCAAGCCGTCTCCCCGAAAAAGTTACAGTCTTAGTGAATGGGCGAGAAAACAAAATCACAAGTCACAAATAAACTGGCTTCGGAAGGTCATCTGGGGAGGGTGGGGGGGGGGGGGGGGATCAGTCTGAGTGAGTCACTTATGGATCGCTTCAGGAGAGCGAAAAGAAAATTACGGTAAGCAAATAAGTAAACATGGTGCTTAACGTCCACAGAAACCATAAGGCTTATTAGGGACGGGGAGAAGGGTGTGGGTGGGGAGGGAGTATGGAGGTGGGGGAAGAAGGAGATTATGTACCTATCGCTACGCTGTCACCACCAGAATGATTCCTGCATTAAGATGGGCAGCGATGACAGCCATTTTAATGTTTCAGTGGGAAGTGATGGACAAAGTCACAAAACAGTGTCTTCCGCGAGCGACAGCCTTTTTGAAGAGAAAGGAGAGCCGGAGCGGTATCCAACCGAGGTCCAAAAAAATTACGGTCCAAGTACATTTCTTATGAACTGCTTCAGGCCATGTGGGGAGAGGCAAGAAGAAATCACAGTCTGAGTGAATCACTTATGAATTGCTTCAGGTAAGGGAGAAAAAAATCACAATCAAAGTAAATTACTTATGAACTGCTTTAGGACATCTGAGGAGAGGTGGGGTGGGGGGGTGGGGGAATCGTGTTCTGGGTGAATCATTTAGAGCTCGAAGTGTAGAAGAAGAAAAAAGGGGTAAAAAAAGAAGACATAATTGATTGTTGGGGCATTACATTTTCGTCTGGAAGACCTTAAACGGGGTAAATCTGGAGGAAGAAGATGAAGAAGAAGAAGAAGAGCCTACTCCATTCATAAACAGCCTGCTGGGTGCATCAGCACCCCCCCCCCCCCCCCCCCAGCCGAATCAGATTTTTGTTTCCCCCCAAATTAGTGTTCAACAGAGAGCAGAGGGGTTATCAAAAATCTGACCCTGGTGAGGACCATTATTATCTTGGTTGCCTGGACCAGACACGTGTTTCACTTCCTGAGCAGCTCATCAGTGACCACCGGCACATAACATACACATCCTGGCAGAGAAAGAAAAAAAGCACAATCTGAAGTGTTGGTCATCTGCAGAAAGTGGGGGTGGGGGGACTCAAGAGTTTGAGTGAATCATTTCTGAACTACTTCAGTGGGTCTTCTGGAGACTTCGGTCGGTCCTCTGCAAAAAGCCTGAAAATGGTGGTGCGTAAAAGTGCTTGACATTTCACTTGCATTGTTGTACAAAATGCGTATTTAACCAGCAAAGCGCACGCGCGCACAAAGCCAGCCGCCGCAGACTCGCGCTACCGGCATTCGTCAGTGCTAGATGGAGATAGAGAAGGATGTTGCTCACGTTCGATACAAGCAGTAAATAAGCTAGACGAAGAAAAACGTAGCACAAGTCTGCCATAAACGTAAAACTGCATTTTGAGTCTGTCGGTTACGCCACGGCGGGAACCTCAAAGGAATGTGGTTCATTGCTTCCGCGAGCGGCAGGTGCTGTTACAGACAGACCTGCTGCAAATTTGTCACGGCACCCGCCGTCCTCTGTTCTCCGACAAAGCCGCACACGCGGTTAAAACAGAATGCCTCCTTTGGTGACAAAGTTTGTCCATCTTTGACCCATCTGCCCTCCCACCCTATTATCTCCCTTCCCGCGGCCAGGGCGACGTTCCCGGCGTGCCCCGCGCGCAGCAGGACCACGTGCCTGCACGTGGCGCGCGCTTCAAAAGCGTGACTCTAATTGGACATCTGGGTATGGAGCGCCTGCCGCGTCACAAGGTAGCAACGACCTGCTGTGTCATAACAATTTAATCTCCGCCGTCTCATCTCGTCTCGGGCTTGCCGACAACGGGTCATAACGGGCCGTTGTGCTGCAGTGCAACGGGGTCGTCTGCCGACACCGCGCTCGTGTTCTTGGCGTGCTTTGGCACGCGCCTCGCCGGCAGCCAATCACCACCCGCCGCTATCTTCGGCTCCGATCTGTTGCTCGTCCGCACCTGATTCGGGAGAAGGAAATCGGATGTGACGTCATTTTTGTGTTGTCGTTGACCTGGTGGTTCATGCGCGATGCGGTGTCGCAACGGACAGCCGTAATGCTTACTGGTCACGCTGTCTGGCACGTTCAGCAGTAAATCATTCAGCACTGGTTTTTGAGTTTAAAACGGATGGGGGGAAAAGAAAAAAAGAAAAAGAAAAAAAAGAAGAAAAAGAAGAGGTAAAAGTGCACAATGAAAATGGGAGGAGAAACAACGTTCGATCGCATAGCACTGGATTCGCGACTGACTCTGCAAGCAACACGTCTACTTTTAAGACATTAATCAGACTGCTGTCAAACCCTGTAGAGCACCGACACGTCCCGCAGTTGCTTTCAACTTCATTTTGAAGACGAAGTGTGGATACTTTTCCGAACAATAGCCTACTTGGAAGAGGCTAAATAAATTTGGACTAACAATATTTTTTATCACTGGCTGAATTTCTGACAGAGAACTGCGTTCGACCGTTTTTAATTGAATATATTCTTTTTATATATTGATTTAGTATAACTAGAGACAGCAGATAGACATCCACCCTTTGTCTCTGGTCGCCAGTAATGACTGACTGGGCGTTAATAACTAATTATGTATCTACTGTCAAAAAAATATTCTTTGTGTCTGTGGTATAGACCAATAAATCTCTCATTTATTCAGCGTACAATTTTTTCAACACCGCACTTTCTTCGTACTCATGGCGCTGTGAATACGCAAGGTTTTGTGTGGAAGTGTTTATGCGCCGTATATAAATTTTCATTCATTCATTCATAAAACTGGATCACGGATATGCACAAAGGGAGCTAACTAGGACCAGCACATCCAAGCAGGCGACTCAAATGAGTGAGTGAGTGACGGATGCACTGTGCAAGCCGAAACACTCACTCAGCACGGGCTTACCGGGAGACTATAAAAGGGTGGCAGTGCCAATGCCACAGGGTTCCAGGCGAGATCAAAAGATCAAGAGATCTTAGAGGAGGGAGGTGGAGCTGGACCCTCAACTTAGCCCAGAAGAGATCATGAGTAGGGAGGTGGAGCTGGGCTAAGAAAGCTGGACTTCCTTTGCTTGAGTTGTCCAACTTGTTTGTCAATAGCAGTGCAACGGACATTGTCTTTGTGACTCTGGCCAAGCACAGCAGTTGAAACAGCAATTGCGCCGTGCACAAGTCGCTGGGCAATGGCGAGGGACACCGCCCTAACACTTCCATTGTTCTGGCGGCGGTCCACGGTCTCTCCTGTCTTTTTCGGGCGGTTTCCGCGGTCGAGCCTTCACTCTGTCGTCCCCTTCCCACTCTGTCCCCGTCCATAATAGGCTATCTCGCCTCCGTGGGCGTAAAGTACCAAGAAAAAGAAAGTGCCTGTGCCAAGGTTCCAGGCGAGATCAAAAGATCAAGAGGAGGGAGGTGGTGCTGGACCCTCAAGTTAGCCCAGAAGAGATCATGAGTAGGGAGGTGGAGCTGGGCTGCGAAAGTTGGACTTCTTTCGCTTCGAGTTGTTCCTCAACAGCAGTGCAACGGACATTGTCCTTGTGACTCTGCCCAAGCACGGCAGTTGAAACAGCAATTGCGCAGTGCACTAGTCGCTGCGCAATGGCGAAGGGACACTGCCTTAGCACTTCCATTGTTCTGGCGGCGGTCCACGGTCTCTCCGGTCTTTTTCGAGCGGTATCCGCGGTCGAGCCTTCACTCTTTCGCCCCCCCCCCCCCCCCCACCCCCCCTTCCCCGCTCTCTGTCCCCGTCCCTAATAAGCAACCTCGCTTCTGTGGACGTAAAGCAACACGGTCACGTGCCTGTGCAGTGACGTCGTTTGCCTTGTTACACTGATTTCATAGCTGATTGTGCCCAGTGCCAGAGCGTTTATCTGATGGCCCTGCCCGCCTCGCCCAAATTACCTCCTCGCGTTGTGCCGGCTTCCCGGACAGGCGACAGGCGGGGGAAGAGCATGGCGAATTGCTTCACGTGGTTCAACAGCTGCCCATCAAACTTTCAGCAGCACCAGCCTCATCAGTTGCCATCAAAAAGCTCCAGGCTCCTCGGGGATGGACGCCGGGGTGTTTTAACTATTTATCCGGGTGTCATTTTCCCAGGCAGCGGTATCAGGGTGCGTACACCGAGATACTGAGAAGGACTGAAGGGGGTGGTGGTGGGCGATAACGTCTTGGGGTGTTTCGGGGTGTTGTGTGGGTGTATGTTGATGTGTAGAAGGGGGGGGGGGGGGGGGGGAGAGAGAGAGAGAGAGAGAGAGAGAGAGATGTGCAGCTGATTCTGGTCCTGAATAAGGACAGGAAGACGTCGGATGTCTTTTTTTATTTATTTATTTATTTATTTTAGCAGTGTTAGTGCACCATAGAACCACAGATGCTCCCGAAGTGAGCTCAGCACAGTAAAATCACACACACACACACACACACACACACACACACACACACACACACACACATTTTAAAAAATGAGGCCTCTGTAGGCTGTTATGGTATGGGACGAAGGGCACTTTCCTCCTTTCTTTCCCTTAATTTCTGTAAAGGCGCTGTTGTTCAAATCCATTTATTTCAGTCCAGCTGAAATCCATTCATTTCAGTCCAGTTCAAATCCATTCATTTCGGTCCAGTTCAAATCCATTCATTTCGGTCCAGTTCAAATCCATTCATTTCGGTCCAGTTCCGATCCATTCATTTCGGTCCAGTTCAAATCCATTCATTTCGGTCCAGTTCCGATCTTCTTTACGTGCTCCTGGGCGGTCGACAGGACGTAAAAATCCAAGATCTCTCAGTCCAGTTCAAGATGTTGACTACGTGCGCACGTACGCCCTTATGATCCCCACCCCCAACCCGCCTTATGTTTATATGACATGCGGATGAATGTACTTTTGTCAAATAGCAGTCAGTATTACAGTTGTGCTCGAAACGAAACCCGTGACATTGGGCTAAGCATGGGAGCGGGGATAGCTCAGTGGTTAGAGCGTCGGACTCGTTATCGAAAGGTCCCGGGTTCGAACCCCGGCAGAAGCGGCGGGAGGATTTTCTTCTCCAGGGTCAACTTTCTGTGCTGACTCTTATTTCGGTATCCGTTCCACCCACGTGTTACCGCAGTAGCACGTAAAAGATCCCGGTCATTCTGCCCAAACTGCAAGTGGCAGGTTACAGCTAAACACATATACACCCTACCTATGTGGCTTTGAATGAAGTGACACTGTAAACTGGTGCACGGTTGAATGGTGTACACAGAACTTGCGCCGAGACGGCAGCAATTTCACGTGGCGCCAGCCATGCAAGAACCAAAGAGCGCTACCAGTACACCACTTCCGTGGATATTAATAATACGCGCTATAAAAGGCTACAGCCACTCATTCAGAATCACATGCGACATGTGCGCAGTGAGTCTGCTCGAGAGCAGAGAATAGCGCTATATAAAAGCTATGAATAATAATAATAATGATAACAAGCAGCGCATATCGTATTCTCGGAAAGGAGTGTGAGGAGGAAGTCAGCGGAGAGTCGGGGGCGCAGAGCAGGAGTGGAGTACTCGCTCTCAAAAGCCAGAGTTAATCACGCTCGAGCGTTATCATCGAATGGACGGGTGACCGTTATGTGCCAGGCTTTGCGGCCACCCAGAGATTTTTCCAGAGTCAAATTCTGTGCTGACTCTACTACAAAAGTCCTTCAGATGAGACTATACACCGAGGTCCCGCGTGTGTATACAAATTTCCTCGTAAACTTGTACTGGGACAGTAAACATTCTGATTCTGATTCTCATACACCCATGCAAAAATATTATATACGTACGATAACGAGCCTGTAATCCATGTCTGAGTTCGGTGGACTATGGAAACGACAAAATAACCCAGCATGCACGAAAAATGTCCGAGTCTAGCTGGACACCATACGAAAGAAGAAGAAGGAGCAAAGAGACAAACGTTTGAGAGCTAAGGTCAGCACAGACTTTTATCCCCTTTCGTGAGATTCTAGGAATGAAACAGCAGTCAGGATCGATAACGTGGAGCAGGATTTATGGCTGTAGTGTAGACGATGGCTGAGGTAGAGATGGAGGAGGTGATGATGATGATAATAGTGGTGGTTGTGGTGATGGTGGTGGTGGAAGTGGTGGTGGTGGTTGAGGGCAACAGAGTTGGAGTCGTCCTGGTGCCAGGGTGCAGTTAAGGCAATTTACTGGCGAGCCAGAGGTGTCAACATTTTTCCGACATCTTCCGCGGGCCCTCCTCTCGTCCATCTAATTAGTCCCACGTCATCAATATTTCAGAGGGGAAGCGGCTAATCATATCACCGCCGGCACCGACTCATTCTGCCCTCCTCTGGAGACGCGGGCCTGGGGGCTGGAGGTGTAGCCGGCAAATTTGGGCCCCCGGTAAAAGCGTTCGTTTTGGCGATGCCGGTGTGGAGAAATCTAGGCTTTGTCTTGCGGGCTGTCAGCGTGTTGTGAAACGTGAATACATCTGCTACCTGCCTGTCTATCTTGTCGCCTCCTGCCGCCCTGGCCGTGTACTTACTACTGATGCTTTCCCCCGCCCCACACTGACACTCAACACGCGCCCGGCTTTCTCGGTCAGTCGCAGCACGTCACTTACATTGTTATTGTCTTGTGTAACTTGTTGGGTCCCTCCAGCGGGTTTGTGGTACCTGGTCTTCAAAGACATGCGTCTTCTGCTGATGGCTTATCCTCTTTTTCTTTGTGCTTTTTCTTCCTTTCTCTCTCTTGTTCTTCTCCTTCAATTTCGTCGCCTTGATATAATCGTACTGGTCGACTGGGCGTAAAAAACCAAGATACACCCTCTTCAATTTCAGCGACGAAACCCACATGCCCTCCCATTTAATGTCATTGTAGTCAATGCCATCTTCCGTAGTATCTGCTCGCTTAAGTAAACGTTCTTGCTTCCTTACAATCCGGGTCATTTAATTCTGACCAGACTTAGGTCTTTGATTAGTGAGCTCAGCTGCTCCAGGAGATGCAATGACTGCTCCAAGCTTACTACACACCTGCGCCTACCCTACGGTCTGCTGCCGACACGACACACGTCCTGTCATTTAGAACAGAGACAGTGTACAGCAAGTGAAGTGTAGTATAGTGTAGTGTCGTGTAGTTTAGTGTCTCTGCTTGCTACAACAACTACAGCCCCGTCTACCTTTCTCCATCTGCCGCCCCCAAGCGTAGGCTACTCCTTGTACAAACCACAGTTTGAAAACTCGTCTGTTTTCTCCAAACTTCCAACAATCCCCTGTCGCAGTTGTTTCAGATCTGTGGTACAAATGCATCCAGTGACCGCCCTGATATAACTGTACCGGTTGACTGGGCGTAAAACACCAACTTACTTACTTACTTACATGCATCCAGTGTCCAGAGTTACTTATTGCAATGCTCCCCAGCCCCTTCTTTTTTTTCTTTTTTTTCAATTATCAATATTTGCGAGGCGTGTCCATGGTTCCTGTATTCTCACAAAAAATACTGTCCATCTCTGAAACTTATGCGTGTTCATGGTTTATGATTTCAATAGCGCGCGCGCGCGCGTTTGTCCATATGTATGTGTGTTTTGCGGAAGCGGAGCACGTGCGTGCGTGCGTGCGTGCGTCCGTGTGTTTTTCAGAACTGGCAGCCCCCCTCGCCCACTCCTTACTTTTTTCCCCCTTCTTTTTCTCGTTTTTGTTGTTGTTGTTGTTGTTGTTGTTGTTGTTGTTGTTGTTGTTTGTTTACGTTGCAAAAATAACAAGAGAGTTGAGTACGGGATGGTGTAGTGTTTCACAGAAGAGCTGAAACACCCTTCATCCCAAGAGGTGATCAACCCTTTCTGTGTCGTAAGGACGCCACATCAAAGGTTGTTCAGCTGAGCATCGTGCAGAGCCCACGGCCGTTGACCATATGACGCTAGTGGCGGTAAAAGTACCCGCCATGTGCCTGTACAAGGTCATATGACGCCGGCTTTAATTCCAGCTTTTTTTTCTACATTCTCAGGTGGACTAACTTCTCAAACTGAACAGTTCTGGTTATAGAACCAAACCTCCCTTCAAGACAATTCCAAAGCTGGAACTAGCGCCGGGGTGTCAAGTTCTTTGGCACAAAGAGTGTTAAAAGAAAAGAGAGAAGAAGAAAAAGAAAGAAGAAAAAGAAAAAGAAAGAAAGGATGAAAGGATGGAAGAATGAGGCGTTCAAGCTTTCACTGGCACGGTATCCCAAATGGGTCTGAAGTGAGGAAGTGGAAATGATTTGTAATGTGATTCCCACCAAAACAAATTCGCCAGAGAAAGGACGAAAAAGCGCAGCCGACAGTTTTGCCAAAGTAAAATGCGAGTAATTGAATCTGCGCATGCGCACTGTCACCGTCTGCCTTGACAGAGAACAGGAATCTTTTGAAAAAGGAAGAAAAAGAAAAGGCCGGGAGATAAAAACAAAACAAAAAAAACTAAAGATTTTTTTAAAAGCTGCTTGTGACTTTCTTGCACTTTAACTGCGGATGTCATTCAAGCAGCGAAGAGTAAATCGAATCTATCGAGTTTGATTTTAGGCGACAAGAGTGAAAAGCGTGTTTTTTCTTTTCTAGCTTTCGTTGTTTTTAGTTGCGTTTTTCTTCTTCTTTTTCACCACGGTAGGAGAAATGATACAACACCCTCCTTCTCCTCCCCTGTCTCGCTCTAATTTTTATTTATTCATTTCTACATTTTGTCTTACTGAAAGACGAAACTAAACTGAACTGCAAAATCTTGTGCGGAGTAAAATATGGTAACAATCAGAATACAGTCGCGTTATACAATGCATGCATACATCACAGGCTACCAGACGCGCGCGCGCGCACACAGACACACATACACACACGCACGCACACACACGCACACACACACGCTCACACACGTAACAAAGTGACTGAGAGAGAAAGAGCAGGAGGCGTGGCGAGTTCTCACCTTTTTCTGTACTGTTCCCGTCCTCTCCCGGTCTCTTGATGGTCAGTCGATGATCCCTGTACAAAACAGAGTTCCTACACAGGTGTGTACTCACACAACAACAAGCAGATCAGTAGGGTTAGCTAGTGATGGGATTTTAACGTCCTGTCAACTGCTGCTAATACACAGGTGTGTAGGCCTCTTCACACAACAATCAATAAACAAATCAGCAGAGATAGCTAGTGATGGGAGTTCATCGTTCCGTCAACAGGTGAGTACCCGCGCTACAATAATCAACCAGCGAATGAATGGTGTTAGTCAGTATTGGGATTTTAACGTCCCGTCAACTGTTCCTAAATAGGCGTGTACTCAGCGACATCCACCCACGGGGTTAGTTAGTCGTGCCACACACACACACACACACACACACACACATACACTCACACACACACACACATACACACACACACGCGCGCGCGCGCGCGCGTACACTCACACACAGTACTATACTCACTTTCTGCCCATGCCATTGTCACGGAAACCTTTCGCAAAGGGGTTGTTGTCTATCTTCAGTTGGGTGATCTGCAACAATTTCACACTTTGTTTTGAAGACCGAAGTAAACTTTCACAGACCTAAACGTAGTACATAAAGTAATTACATTTTTTTAGGATGGGTGGGGGTGGGGTAATTATGCTACGCAGGCTAACCGTACTGGTTTACTTCCCTTTAAATACAACCTGTGTTAAACACATGACAATTAAATTATACATTTATATATATATTAGCACATACATAGCAGCATACATCTTATCATACATATATAGATGGGCGAGAGAGAGAGAAGAGACAGACACAAGAGGCAGGTGGTTCATCACATTTGCAATAACCCCCCCACCCTCCTTCCAGTCCAGCGTTACGTTAAAGTCAGTTTAAATGGTCACTGGCGGGCGTGAGCGCATACACATACATGCGATTGCAACATCCTGAGCGGGACGGCCAGTCTAATGTGTGTGTGGTGGTGGGGGGGGGGGGGGAATTCCATTTGTAGCGTGTCTTCTTTCATTTTCATCACATACTCGTATACATGCACTGACGCAGCCAGTCGCTAATAACTCTTCAGGCGCACACATGACGGAATAGTAAAAACGAATAAACGACATCCCCCCAGACCCCACCCCACCACACACACACCCCAAAAAGAAATCGATCAAAAGAGAATCAAGAAATTCTTTTGTTCGCCCGGCTTCCTTTCTTAAACTCTCTTCCAGCTTTTACAACTTTGGTGATTTTTTCCTACTCTCTCTCTCTCTCTCTCTCTCTCGCTCTTTCTCGCTCGCTCTCAGTCTCATTCTTTTCTTCTTTTCCCTTCTTTTCTTCGCCCTAAGCCCGACGTCCCCCAGGGAGGGCAGTCAATCAAGGGAGGCAGGAAAAGTGGCAGTTGCAGCCCAGGTGAGGGTGGACGAGGCCTCAATATTTTATACACCCCGGCTCTGATTGAGAACGGGGACAACAAAACATACCCGACCATTTGCTTGCGCCGCAAATGATCTGTTTCTCTTTCTTCCGTGTTGCCTAACGTCCACAGAGGCCACATACGGCTTATTAGGGACATGGGACAAGGGTGTGTGTATGTGTGTGTGGGGGGGGGGGGGGGGGGGGGGGGGGTACCTATGATACAGCTCGTCTCTGCGTTCCGAACCCGTTCGTTTGTCCCTAATACGTCAGCCCGACATCTGAGGAAACGAAGCCCCACATCATCATCATCATCATCATCTCCTGTGAGCGGGTTTGGTCTAGCGGTAAGGCGTTAGGCTGGTAAGCAGAAGGGCCTCGGTTCGAATCCGCTTCGGCTCTCTTTTTTTATTCAAAAGTTGTGGTCTGTGGACGCTGTCTTGTGACTTTGTCCCTCGCAATGAATGAAACATGAAAATGGCTCTCATCGCTGTCCATCTTAATGCAGGAGTCATTCTGGTGGTGACAGTTTAGCGATAGGTATATAATTCCCCCCCACCCACCATACTCCCTTCCCCCTCCCTCTCCCCTTCTCCGCGTACCTAATAAGACTTATGGTTTCTGTGGACGTTAAGCACCATGTTTACTTACATCATCATCTCCGACCCTAACAGACCGAAGAGACCGTCAGCCACCGCCAGAACAACAATGTTAAGGAGGTGGGGACCTCGCCAGTGCGAAGCAACTTGTATACTCTGCAACTTGCCCTTTCAACAGCCGTGCAGAACAAGGTCACATAGACAGTGTCACGCGAGCTGCATTGTGTGTGTTGTTTGTTTGTTGTTGTTTTATTTTATTTGGGGTTTTGTTTGTTTGTTTTCGGTCGTTGTCTCTTTGTTTCAGTTTGCTTTTAAATGTTTGTTTGTTCGTTACTTTCAAACAGGCATTTTTGCCGCAGGTTCACACATTCTTAAGTCATGTCCCATCCAAAGGCAATCGTTCTTAACCTTTTGTGTGCTTTGATATATGGACGTGTGATAAATAGCTACCACCAACGGTGTTTTTTGTTTCTGTTTTGTTTTGTTTTGTTTTGTTAATGGCAATGCCATGAAAAACACTCTCCGTAATGGAAACCGTATAATTTAGCCAGCTCCTCAATATCTGCTGGCCATGTCAAAACTTGCACAAATGTTTTTGTTCCCCAGTAATCCATTCAAACATACCGCATTCTGTCTATCTCCTAACCCTCTCCTAGAAAAAGTGTTAATCTGTGCGACACAGCTTCAGCACTGCACTTTCCGCTGACAAATTCTTGCTCTTCCCTCCCTCCCCACTATCTCAACACTGGGAGAAAAAAAGAAGAAGAAAAAAACTGAAGAAGAAGACAAAAAAGAGATAAACACAGAAACCGACATTGAAAACGGCATTTCAGCCTGGAATCGCAATGGTGCATAAATGATGAAACTTAATGTTTTCGGGGGCCCAAAGCCGCCACAACAACGGGCCAGCACTTTAGCAGGCGCGGGACGGAGCGTGGCGAATTTCTCGGCTTGCTGCCCAGCGTGGCGTGGCGAGGTAATTGTCCAGGCACCGACGTTCCGGCCGAGGCATCAGCATCCTCACCTCCTCACCCGAGAACCCTCGTCAAAGCTCCAGCAAATTGCCGGCCGACCCGAGCAATTCGCTGCCTTCGGCCCCATCAGTCTGACCTGATGGTTACAGCCTCGGCGAGAAGTTGCACGTGCAGAGCACGTTAAGACGCGTCACTCGTGACGCGCGAGAGCTAAATGTGGGTCACCGACAAAGAGCAAGTTTTGCTCTCGAAGTCCAAGGCACTTATCTGCCGCAGTATTTTTTCTTTTCTTTTGGGGGTGGTGTGGTGGTCGGGGGGAGTTGGGGTGGGGGGAAGGTACATAATTGTCCAGTAAGTCGTTTTTGTTCTCGTTGTTTGCCGAGGCTCTTTGTCGAAGGAAACGCAAGTCTAATAGGCTAAAATGTCGGGTCGGGTCCTTTGACTTTCACACTCGCGGGCAGTGCTGTTGTTTTTCTCGGGGTTTTCACCAAGGGGACACTTGGGGGGGAAAATCGAAAAAAATGTGGACTCTTTTGCAAATAACTCAAGGCCAGGCGGATCGTCACGATGATCTGTTTACTGTTTATTTGTATAAGTGAAGAAGACCATAGGCACGAGTTTGAGCTGAAACTAACACGTCGGGCTGCTTTCAGACTTCGTCACAGTATTTCTCCCGTCTGGCGGTTGCACGATAGTCTCTGACTGAGTGTTGGGGCTTAACGTCCACAGAAACTCTTACGGTTCATTGGGGATGGGTACGGCAGTCCCGTGGCAGCTTTCTCTTTAAACTGCGTGAAGGCCAAAGGGAACTCAGAGCTCAGAAGCTGTGTGAACGTCGAGGTGGCCGTCCTGCGCTCCCCGTGCCTAATAGTCCTTATGGTATCTGTGGACGTGAAGCAACAGTGAACACAGAGAACAGCCGGCCTGGCACACAGGCACACTAAAGGGGAACACGGAGAGACGTGTCGTGTTTCATAAAGACAAACAACTGCAAGCGTACGCAGGAAAGTCCCAACTGAGCGGTTCAACGTCGCCATTTTTAGAAGCGCAGCCAAGAAAACGATGAAAGGGCAGATGATGACGACAAAGCCGCTTGGTGATCATGGCATGAAAACCGTTACAGGATGAGTTGACTTCAAGATGGTGCCTACGCCTACGCCTTGACACCGGCATGTCCAAGACAGTACATTCACACTGAAGTACATCGAAAGTGGATGTGAAACATTGACATATGCCAGTCTTGGCTTCCCTAAAGTAAACATGGTGCTTAACGTCCACAGAAACCGTACGGCTCATTAGGGACGGGGAGAAGGGGGGAAGGGGGTATGAAGATGGGGGAGAGGGAGACTATCGCTACACTGTCACCACCAGAATGACTCCTGCATTAAGATGGGCAGCGATGAGAGCCATTTTAATGTTTCAGTAGGAAGTGATGGACAAAGTCACAGGACAGTGTCCACAAACCACAACCTTTTTGAGGCGAAAAAGGAGAGCCGAGGGGCATTCACTCGTGTGAAAACCTTTACTGAACTGCAGTGGTGCGTGCAGAAAGACACAGTCATGATGGGATGTGCCGTGCGTGTCATAACAACGGTAGACAAAGAAAGGGGGCGGGGCTGACAGGGACAGAAGGGAGTGCTGAAAAGTAACATCAGAAAATGATAGTAATAACAAAATTAACAATAAAGAGAAGAAAAGACGAAGAGAATATTTTCAGAAACAATGTTGACTGCCAGGAAAAAGATAGTTTAGAGCAAGACATTTGCCGTCTTTCTGTCAACGTTTTGTTGACTCTCTCTCTCTCTCCCCCCCCCCCCCTCTCTCTCTCTCTCGTCCTTGTGTGGCCTTGTTGGGTTGATGGGACGTTAAATTCCGAGACCAAGCTAACTCATCCTGTCTTCGCCGGATTGTCTCCAAAGTTTACAGTCAGATAAACATAATATGAAACACGATCCTCTTGAGTTCTTGTTTTGTTATTTTTGTTTTAAATAATAATCAACATTTCAGCATGATGTGGAGAGATGAAATATAAAAGCAAATTCCGATCTCTATCTCCCCCCCCCCCCCCCCCCCCCCAAATTCCCCAGGAAGTTTTTTAGGGACTGTGCCGCATTATGGATGTTATAAACCTTTTTGTGACCGTATTGTCTGTCGTGTTGCTACTCGTGTTCTTAATGTCTGCCATTTGAATTCCTTTATTTACTGCATCGATGTGCGCACGAGCGTGCGTGCATAGTTTGTGTGTGTGTGTGTGTGTGTGTGTGTGTGTGTGTGTGTGTGCGCGCGTGCGTGCGTGCGTGCGTGTGTGTGCGTGCGTGCGTGTGTGTGTGTGTGTGTGTGTGTGTGTGTGTGTGTGTGTGTGTGTGTGTGTGTGTGTGTGTGTGTGTGTGTGTGCGTGCGTGCGCTGCGTGCGCGTGTGTGTGCGTGTGTGTGTGTGTCTGTATGTGTGTCTGTGTGTATGTGTGAGTGCGCGTGTTTGTTCGTTTGCACAGTCGACTCCTTGTTCAAACAAAGAGCGATTTAAATTATGACTTATTCAGACGCCACCTGTTAGAAGACCCTATATGTTCATGCGGATATACAGCAGAAACATCGGAGCATTTCTTACTACATTGTCCCCTTTATAATAGTATTAGAAATAAAACCATTAATAAACTAGATGAGAATGAAAGAAATATCAACACACTTCTGTTTGGAAACGACCAGCTACATTTAGAAACTAATAAGAAAATATTTGCTATAGTCCACGACTTTTTGCGCCAAACCGACCGCTTGTAAATCTGTAAAAGTCTGCCAAAATTTGTTTATGATACAAGCGAAGAAGTACACGTTTTAATCCTCTCCCTCTCTCTCTCAGATCAATAATTATGACATTACTAGACCATTCGGTTAGTTATTTGCTTTTTTAACCCCCACCCCCTCCTCCCGTTTTGTTGTTATTGTTTTGCTTTTTGTTTTGTTTGTTTTTGTTGTCATTTTGGTCTTTGTTGGTTTTGTTGCCTCTGACGTTTTGACAACAATTTGCCATCTTGCCATCGTAAATGTCTGTGTGATGATCATTTTATCTATAGGTAACACTCAAATAAGCATATTGCTTTTGTGTTTCCTGTACTTATTTGTTGAGCTTATGATTACGATGAATGAATAAAATTTTGTTTAAACCAAACAAAGAGCAGAAGTAAGAGTAATCTGAGCGCCAGAGATGTGTGACAACAGCAGTAAATCGACAATAACGTCCTTCGCGTTGTAACCACAGACAGCGAGTATCGTCAAAGACCCCGGACAGCGCTGGGCTCGGGCGCACTTCACTCACTACATAAACACGCACTTCACTCACTACATAAACACGCAGCTCTGGACTCACTACATAAACACGCACTTCACTCACTACATAAACACGCAACTCTGGACTCACTACATAAACACGCACTTCACTCACTACATAAACACGCAGCTCTGGACTCACTACATAAACACGCACTTCACTCACTACATAAACACGCAGCTCTGGACTCACTACATAAACACGCACGTCACTCACTACATAAACACGCAGCTCTGGACTCACTACATAAACACGCACTTCACTCACTACATAAACACGCAGCTCTGGACTCACTACATAAACACGCACTTCACTCACTACATAAACACGCAGCTCTGGACTCACTACATAAACACGCAGCTCTGGACTCACTACATAAACACGCACTTCACTCACTACATAAACACGCAGCTCTGGACTCACTACATAAACACGCACTTCACTCACTACATAAACACGCAGCTCTGGACTCACTACATAAACACGCACTTCACTCACTACATAAACACGCAGCTCTGGACTCACCGGAGGTGCTGACACCGACTGGCAATGGTCGAAAACAAAGCAGCAGCAACAACCTTCAACAGTATTCAACACCTCCTCACGCCCCTCCCTGCTGCCCCTCCCACTTCTGCCC
>JABMCL010002894.1:950000-985000 GCA_018857735.1 Alviniconcha marisindica | reverse complement strand
TTGATATTCTCGCGATTCCCATACGACTGCTTGACTGATTCACTAAACATTAATTAAGATTTAAGGTGTCGGGGCCACTGCTGCACGTGGTTTCTTTCTTAATTTGACTTTGCCTTAATTCTGTCGTTGCTTACGGACATATTTCCATGATCTGATACTGCAAATCTTCTACGAAGAAACAGGTGTGGGGGGGGGGGGGGGGGGGAGGGGGGGGGGCGGGGGGGGGGGATAATAAGAACCTATCTACAAGATAAACTCAGCAGTCCACGCATATATCCGGCAACTGGGCAAAGAAATGTGTCAGAGAAAAAAATATACACCAAATAAAATTAACCGGCTTTATTACGCGTACATGAATGAACATCAATTTGGCACCCACCCCCATAACCCCACCCCGTTTTTTTTTCTTCCAGACAGCAATGTCGTCCACTCAATACTCTGAGTAGTCCGCCCTGTATGTCGATCTCTCATTTTGAGGTTGAACGCCTTCTGCCGAGATAGTCACATGGTCCAGTAGCTTCAGATCACGCAGAGCAGTGCCAGTATTAATATTGTATGGTTTGCCGAGTGTCGGGGGAGGGTGACCAAGACAAGTAAAAGGATCCATTACTGCGAGTATCAACGAAATACACGTTCAGAGTGAAGGTTGTAGGTGGCCGGACGACAGACTTGTTTTCGAGAGCTGTCTTCCAGGCTTTGCACAGCGGTAACGGCTCTAGGCTCTTAAGCTCAAGCCTTCCGACTGTCGCTGGCTTGCCAGGGACATAATTTTTCCTTTGCTTGTAATTCTCCTGCATGCTGAAAGAGGACGCTGCCCGATCAAATCACTGAGATGACGAACGTTACTTAGAAAAAGAAAAGACGTTCCCTAGACGAAGAATGCTATTTTGCTCGCTGAGCAAGGGTCACTGCAAGTCAATGAGTAGCTCGTACTCACACCTATTCAATCGGAGAACAAAGGCACGTTGTAAAAAGAAGTCAATGAGTAGCTCTTATTCACGCCTATTCGGAGAACAAAGACACGTTGTAAAAGGAAGTCAATGAGTAGCTCGTACTCACACCTATTCGGAGAACAAAGACACGTTGTAAAAAGGAAGTCAATGAGTAGCTTGTACTCACTCGTTCGCCACAGACGGCCTTCATGCAATAGGAATTCGAAGTAGCTCACACTCACCCTTTCGTTGAGCAAGGCCTTCCTGCGTCAGGCACGCTCCGAGTAGCTTGTACTCACCCTTTCGCTGAAAAAGGCCTATTTGCTGCAGAAGGCCTCCATGCAACAGGAACTCACCAAGTAGCTTGTACTCACCCTTTCGCTGAGCAAGGCCTATTTGCTGCAGAGGCCTCCCTGCGACAGGACCTCACCGAGTAGCTTGTACTGACCCTTTCGCTGAACAAGGCCTCCATGCAACAAGAACTCACCGAGAAGCTCGTACTCACCCTTTCGCTGAACAAGGCCTCCATGCAACAAGAACTCACCGAGAAGCTCGTACTCACCCTTTCGCTGAACAAGGCCTCCATGCAACAAGAACTCACCGAGAAGCTCGTACTCACCCTTTCGCTGAACAAGGCCTCCATGCAACAAGAACTCACCGAGAAGCTCTTACTCACCCTTTCGCTGAACAAGGCCTCCTGTCGCCCTTTCGCTGAACAAGGCCTCCATGCAACAGGAACTCACTGAATAGCTTGTACTCACCAATTCGGTGAACAAGGCCTCCCGGGAATACGAACTCGCTGAGCACCTATTTCTCACCTGCTCATTCTGATAGGCCGTGACGGCGATGAAGGAGGTCTCCTCAAAGGCGTAGGTGTTGAAGGTGGTCCACCTCATGGTGAAGATGTCGTTGGCTTGCACCACGTGCACACGGGGCTGGTACTTGTGCATCGAGTTGAGAATGATCTGTCGGCAAACAGACACAGTTTGTATAAGTAAACATGGTGCTTAACGTCCACAGAAACCGTACGGCTTATTAGGGACGGGGAGATGGGGTGGAAGGGGGTATGGAGGTGGGGGGAGAGGGAGATTATATACCTATCGCTACACTGTCACCACCAGAATGACTTCTGCATTCAGATGAGCAGCGATGAGAGCCATTTTAATGTTTCTGTAGGAAGTGATAGACAAAATCACCAGACAGTGTCCACAAACCACAACCTTTCTGAAGAGAAAGGAGAGCCGAAGCGGTATCGAACCGAGGTCCTTTCGCTTACCAGCATTAACGCCTTACCGCTAGGCCACACCGGCTCACAACAGTGTGTAAATGTACGCATCAAATTTAGACTGAATCATAGTCACTAAAGTTGATAAACTGTGTGTGCATTTACGCATCCAAGTTAGAGTGATCCATCGTCAGGAAGATAAACTGTGTGTGCATTTACGTATCCAAGTTAGAATGATCCATCGTCAGGAAGATAAACTGTGTGTGCATTTACGTATCCAAGTTAGAATGATCCATCGTCAGGAAGATAAACTGTGTGTGCATTTACGTATCCAATTTAGAATGATCCATTGTCAAGTAGATAAACTGTGTGTGAATATACGTATCAACTTAGGAAGATCAGCCGGCAAACAGACAGTGTGAATGTGCGTAGCCAGTTTACAGCGATCAGTCGCCAAACAGACGAACTGTGAGTGAATGTGCGTATCAACTTCAGAATGATCTGTCGTCAAACAGATACGAGACAGTGAATGAATGTGCGAATAAAAAATAAAAAAGGTATTAGTATAAATTGTAGGTCAAGCAATACTTCGGATTCTCTCTCTCTCTCTCTCTCTCTCTCTCTCTCTCTCTCTCTCTCTCTCTCTCTCTCTCTCTCTCTCTCTCATGGAGGTATTCTGTGCAAGCTTATCTTTTAAGGTGACCACGGGAGGCGCCAAACGGCGTAGGTTTAAGGTAGCTCGATGCGTTAGTATCGCATGTCACAGCACAATACAATATGCAACGCAGCAGGCTACACAACACAATACAGAACACAGCAGGTTACACAATACAGAACACAGCAGGTACCACAATACGCAACACAGCACACAACAACGCCAAAACACAGCACAAAAGTGAAAGCAAAAAGTAGCCATAGGCTGTTCGGTTTTGTCAATGTGTGTGTGTGTGTGTGTGTGTGTGTGTGTGTGTGTGTGTGTGAGTGTGAGTGTGTATTGTTGTTGTTGTTTTGTTCTTGTTTTCGCTTCTTACCCAGCAGACAATCATCAATACTGAAATACACAGAAGCTTGTATAGACATAAGCTTACCAATTTGTGGCGAGGGGAGCGGGGGGTTATGGGGGGGGGGGGGGTGGAGTATCGTGCGTGCGTGTTTGTTCTGATATTTTCTCAATCTCTTTCGATCCGATTTGTCTTCTTCACCCCACCCCTTACCCCACGCACCCACCCCACACCCTGATGTATCCATAAACCGCCCTCTTCCTTGCGACTCTTGCGTGGCATTATGGGAGTTTGGTCGCACATATAATGTACAATAACAGCAATGAAAATATTGCATACTTTCCTCGACCGTTATGCGGCTCAGTGAAAACGACAAGCCTCCGCCAGACATAGGAAAACGGGCAGACTGCTGGCGAGCGGAGCAAAGAGCAGACGTACAATCAAATTACACTGGAAGCGGCCACTGGGGAGCAGAAGCCATCTGTTCGCCCACCACCCCTCCTCCTCCTCCTCCATTCTCCCCCCTTCCACACCCCAACTCCCTCCGGGTGAACAGTCTTTAGTGTAACGTAACCCTGCATTAGACACCCAGAGTCCCACCCCCGTCTTGTGAAAGCAAAAACCAGTGTACACCCGGAATTTTACCCCAGTTAGTTTTTGCATTCATTTGCATACTAATCGGTTGCCCAACAGTCAGTACAGCGTCGGTTGTTTTTCTTCTCTGTGTACCGGTGTTGTGTTTTTTTACAGGCTGCTGCACTTCGATGAGTTCAGATTTAGTAAGTTCTGGGGGTTTCGCGTCCCGTCAACCGCATAGGGTTACCTCAGGACGAATAACAGTCATCATTCTTTTACACCAGTTCAAAACAGATGTCACTAAACCACAAGTTTGTCTACTTGTCTACTGTGTGTGTGTGTGTGCGTGTGTGTGTGTGTGTGTGTGTGTGTGTGTGTGTGTGTGTGTGTGTGTGTGTGTGTGTTTCACAGTCCCTCACGATTGAACTACACATATAAACATTCACCCTATACACCTACATTTTACAACACGAGTAACCAACACGAGTAACCTCATACGTTCGTAATCCCCTCGGACACCCTACCCTATCACTGCGTCCCTTTGAACTTGTGTACGTTTTCGGGATAGGTTAATTAACAGAACCTTTTGGGGGTACGCCGTATCGGGTATTGTGTAATCCTTACGCAATGATAGTGTTACTGGTCAAATTGTATGCTGGGAATGGTAAGCTTGATAGTTTTTGTGTGTGTGCGTGCGTGCGTGCGTGTGTGTGTGTGTGGTGGGGGGGGGGGGGCATGCGAGCGCGAGCATGCGTGTTTAATCTGTTGTGTCGTATGGTGATGTGTCGGCAAGCACCCCAACTTCCTTGTATACTTTATAAAGACAGTAGAACAATCTTATCTTGAATGTTATAAAAAGTATTCTTGTGAAAAAGCTAAGTGCGCTTAAGTATACGCTGCACTTATCAGTAAAAAGGAACAAAGACAACAAAGTGTCGTTAAAAAACAACAACTCGTGAACTGGCTGACTGACTGACTGACTGCGCGAGCAACTCAAGCGGTTAATTCAATTAATCATTTACAACAGTTCAACAGTAAAAACCGACGGGGTGTCAGTATCGGTCATAAAAAAAAATGGGGGGGAGGAAGTCTCCATTCATACGTCAGACACGGAGTGGAAGGGTGGGAGAGGAGGTGGAAGGAAAAAAGGGGTGGGGGGGTTCAGAGAAATGTGGCGTGACGTCCCCACAGACAGCTAAGTTACAGGACAGAGGCGGGATCGTTTTAGCGCCTGTTATTCCGTCTGTCAGCGCTCGTGATTTATGCCCCTGTCCTCTGCCTACTAACAGCGGGTGCTCGTTCACCCCTACAACCGCGAGGGGCATGCAGCGTTGCTGAATGCAGCCCGTGCAACACACACTGTACCGAGGGGACTGCGCGAGGGTTTCCTGCGAAGAAGGGGAGGGGGGGGGGGGGGGGACTAAAAAGGGCTAGTTGTGCAATTACATGTAATTTCGCCAGTACGCATTCACATTGATTTAACATTCTAGTTTTCTCTGTCTGTCTCTATCTCTGTCTCTCTGTCTGTGCATACTGGTAGGCTTGGTTAAACGTGTTTAACGCCGAGTTGTCTCCGAAGAGGTATTGGCTGGGACCGAGATCATAGGAGGTTGGGGAAGAGAAAGACTATACCTAACGCTACACTGTCACCACCAGAATGAGTGTGCATTAAGATGGGCAGAGATGAGAGCCATTTTAACGTTTCATTAATTGTGAGGGACAAAGTAACAGGACGGTGTCCATAGATCATGACTCTGGAAGAGAGAGGAGAGCCGAAGCGGAATCGAACCGAGGTCCTTCTGCTTACCAGCCTAATGCCTTACCGCTAGTCCAAGCCAGCTCACAATACTGGTAAGCAACTACATTGGCCTCTTTTTCTGTTCTGTTTATTCGTGCGTATGTATGTGTTTGTAGTATAGCAAGGCCTGGCTGGTACATACAGGTCCAAGTGGACCTAATGTTTCTCTATTTTTGAATATTAAAGTTTTCTAGTTCCAGTTTTAGTTTTGTTTTCTCTCTGTGTGTGAACCGGTTCGAGCGCGCGTGTGCACAGTGTGTGTGTGTGTGTGTGTGTGTGTGTGTGTGTGTGTGTGTGTGTGTGTGTGTGATTCCAAATAAACTATCCAAAGTGCCCATATCTTCCAGGCCCGAGAAGTAACAAAGAGATGCAAAATTACACACAATATATAAACGACGCATTACCTATCTGGCTTAATGCTAACAAACCACTCTCTTCAATGTGAGAGGGGACCGACTAAGTGTGAGAGAGGACCACGTGTGAAAGAGAACCAAGTGTGAGAGAACCAAGTGCGTTGTCTCCGCTGGAAAATCCGAGCCTTAATTAAAGATACTTTGGAAAGAATCACGAACCTCATACGAACAATAGAAAAGATTGGTTGATTTCTTAATTTAACATCCGGTCAACCACGAATGTCTCAAAAGAGCGAGCGAACAGCAGAAAAGATGTCGAAGAAAGAAGGGAAAAAATAGTCGTGTCGATGGGGATAAGAACGTAGCAAATCAGAGCAAAAGCTCACAGAACTCCCTAAAAGATCCCACAGAGAGAAAGGGAGAAAGACAGACAGTTTGGGGGAGGGGGGGGGGGGGAGATAAGCAAAGACGTGTGTGTAATCAGAGCACACAACCTGCTTATCACTGCAAGTCCACAGAGCTCATTCAAAGACACAAACCCTCACGAGGAAAGCTGTAGAAGCAAGAACAAAACACAAGTGGAAATAAGGACACATTACAGAGACAATTCCCCAGGGGGTGCCACTAACAGCAGAAGGCTCGGTAACGACTAAGGTACGAGCAGCAGTGGTTGGGGAAAGGGGTGTGGAGAGGGGTGGAGGGGGCATGTGGGAAGCTTTCAAGCCGCCGCCCTTGATGGTGACTCCCAGAGGATCCTGCTTCCATTTGGATTCGGGGCGGACCACTGGACGGGGCTTTCACCGCCACAGACGTGGAAACACTTTGGGGGCAGGCGGGGCAGGGCAGGAAACGAACTCCAAGCACTGGTTTGCGACATCCTTCCTTCCTTCCTTCTGGAGGAACGTGCCGGAAAGCGAGGTTTGGAGCGTGGGCAGGAAACTCTCATGTCTCAGCCGTTAGCTTTGAGTGTTTTGAACTGTCCTTCTCTCTGTCTACAGGGGAGTCCTCAGCGACCAGTCTTACGGACGAAGTGGTTCATCCCCGACCGTTTCCCAACCCCCCATTCTGTCGGTGACTCTTTGTCCTCCCCTCGCAGTCTAGCCGTTGCGGGTTTCCGTTAGGTTTAAGTGTTTGGAAATGATAGTTCCTTTCGCGGATAAAAGTGCCGCCCAGGGCTGATCAAATTCGGAGTTTGTAGTCCGGAACTTCTCGGCGAATCTCAGCTCCTTGGAAATCCTTGTCAAGCCATTGGTTGTTGTTTTGGGCTGTTTGTTTTAGTGTTCTCGGTGAAATGACGGCTTCTCAGTCAATCGCGTCAGGTCCGCGTCGGATGACGACAGCGAAGTGTTCTTCCCTGAAGCTCGGTTGAGTTCGTTCGACCTGGGGCGTTTTCAAGCTGGGGCCCTCTCTTTAAAGACACCAGCCTTTTCTCAAAACACGCTTTGTCCGAAAGATGGAAGAAATCAAAACAAAAACATCGGGAGCCAGTTTTCCTAGCGGTAAGGCGGGCAGCCGCTGAGCCAGCTGTGACACCTGACGTTATATTCTACATCAAGTCCTGCTAATCGTTACTGACGACAGTCGGATTGTAAGCTAAAAATAAAATCAACGGGATGTTTAGCAACAAAAATCTATTGATCTGCTTCTTTTTCTTCTTCTTTTAAAATTTTATCTTTTGTACCCATTGGAGAGAAGAAGAAGACAAGTCCCTGGATTTAAACCGTTTGATTCTGGGCAATCCCAAACGGTAATCCCTTCCTTAAACCGACTCCCTTCATTAAAACCTCGGTTTAAACCGTTTGATCATAAGCAGTTTCAAACGGCAGTGTCTTTCTCACTACTTATTTCTTTGAAGCTAGATCGAGCTGTCCGACGCTTAGAGCAAAGTGCTCATCTCCCATCTCCGGAAGTTCATAATCTTAAACCTCCACGATGGCATCAATGTTTTCAGTTAGAATGCCAGTGGTGATAGATCACTAATGAACATCCCAGAAAGAGAGAAAAATTGGATGGGCAAGAGAGAGAGAGAGAGACAGCTTTGCTACCTCACTCTCGACTAGATCGACCGAGTGACTCGAAAAAGAAACAAGGAGAGAGAGAGAGGGGGGGAAGAGAGGGCAAGCAAACTTATTAATTAACCTAACTCGGAACTAGCTGTCACGTTCGCATTAACAAACTACAACCAGCAAAATGTTATTTACAGGTCCAGGCACACGACACAAACAAATGAGCAGCGTTGCCTGCAGTGCACGTGCAGCACGGACACGCGCCGAGCAGACGGGCAGTGACACAGACCCAGTGTCACCAATACACCTCGGGGACGCTGGGTCCTGACGGTACCGCTGTGCCACATCCACGCTTCTCGGTGTGTGGGCACAGTTCGGGTCCAAACTAGGGGGCAGAAATAATAATAATATGCTGATGATGATGATTTGGCGGTACCAGTTCGGGTCCAGACGAGGGAGGCAGAAACGATGATGATGATGATCTTGCGGTACCAGTCCGGGTCCAAACGAGGGAGGCAGAATTGATGATGACGATGATGATCTGGCGGTACCGGTTCGGGTCCAAACGAGGGAGGCAGAAACTATGATGATGATGATGATGATCTTGCGGTACCAGTCCGGGTCCAAACGAGGGAGGCAGAATTGACGATGATGATGATGATGATCTGGCGGTACCGGTTCGGGTCCAAACAAAAGAGACAGTGATTGTTACGGTAAAGACGAAGACGGTGGTGATGGTGATGACCTGGTGGTGCCATTGTACCATGTCCTCAATGCTGGGTGGGTGGGTACACTTCAGGGCCGCACAAAAAGCGGCAGTAATGACTATTGGTGATGATGATGATGATGATGATGATGGAGTAAGATGCAGACTATGCCGTTGATGGAGAAAATGTCTCTAATGACTAGGATGGTGAGGGGAACAAAAACGGAAGAAAAAACGATGGAAAAAAAATGAATTCTTTTTCTATGGTGACAAGAAGAAGAAGAAAATGAGAAAATAACAACAATGTTAACAGCCACAGCTTTTGTCAAGGTTTCGCTGCTGAGTAACGTTTTACGCTACCTTCCCCTCCTACAAAGGCCTCAAATTCCTCTCTGTTGTGAAGCACAGAAAAGAAAGGAGAAGGAGGAGGCGAAGAAGAAGGAGAAGGAGAAGGAAGAGGAGACGGTTCTCCAAAAGCTCCCTAAATCGGCATGCACTTCCGCCATGTTCTTTTAAAACACGATTTGAGACGTAAACATTTTTTAGTACAAAATTTGAACGAAAAACTACATGCAGTAATAATGTCTGGGTCTAAACGCGGGGCTGGAGCTGAACAGAACTGGCGAAGCGAAAGGGCCAGCGCAGTAAATTGAGTGTTGCCCGAGCGAAGAGCGAGAGCTGAAATTAGCGTGCAATGGGCCTCCAATCATCGGCCCCGCCCACCGCCTCCCTCGCGGCCCCACCTCCGGGCTGCTCGTGCATGATACCTCCCTGGGGACGGGTAGAAAAGCGGGAGAGAGAGAGAGAGAGAGGGGGGGGGGGGGAGGGGAGGAAGGGGGACGAGGACATGTAAATGGCTGAGGACTCGTCATAGCTTTGCAAGGCCAAACAGCTGAATCATTCCAACCATATGTTGTGTTTAGCGGCAATTTTGTCGAAACCGAAAACCCGGCATAGGAAGAGGTGTAGGGGAGCTGGGAAGGGCAGACTGACTAAAACAAACAAACACACTAACAAACAAACAACAACAAAGCAAGGAAGGCTTTATGTCAAGCAATGCCTTGACAAGACAAGAGAAAGGGCACACGAACACGTTTTTGTGTGTGTATGTGTCCCCTCTCTGCCCCCCAACTTCAGGAACAGCAATTCCGTATGTATATACTTATGTTAATTTCTTTTCTCTCTCTCTCTCTCTCTCTCTCTGAGTGTTGTATACATGTATGTCCATGAACGAAATTTAATTCCGACATTTCTACATAATTTGCCAGAACTCTGTGCAAGAGCATTTATCAATTCTTTACCCTTGCTTATATATGTGTTTGTTGTATAGTCGTGCTTATTTGTGTTTGTAGTATAGCAAGGACTGGCTGTTACATAGGTCCAAACAGACCTAATGCTGATATCCTTGAGCATTAAATTCAGTTTCGAGTTCGAGTTCTCTCTCCCTGGTTAACTGGGCATAAAAAAACAAGTTACTCTCTGTCAGTCTGTTTGTCTGTCTGTCTGTCTGTCTGTCTGTCTATCTATCTATCTATCGTCTGTCTGTCTCTGTCTCTCTCTCTCTCTCTCTCTCTCTCTCTCCTCTCTCTCTCTCTCTCTCTCTCTCCCCTCCCTCCCTCTCTCCCTACTCACTCACAAATACACGTGTGGGCAACTCTCTCGATACCTTGCAGTTATACAATGTTTGTTTTTTTATCGGGAAGTGTGGGGACAATAGTGAGAAATACATAGTTAGGTTTCCTTTCAGTTAGTTAATTCTTGGATTTTAACGTCCCGTCAACCGCATTGGGTCACCTCAGGCCCAAGACATGAACAGAGAGAGAGAGAGAGAGAGAGAGAGAGAGAGAGAGAGAGAGAGAGAGAGAGAGAGAGAGACAATCAAACCAAAAAACGCCAGACCGTTTCTATGCAAAACAATGCAGCCATTGTCAAGACAATAAATTACTACTCCCACGTAAAGAAGGGAGGGAATTGGGTAGGACACAGAGTCATGCATTTCCATCTTGTCGCAGACGCCACGGCTGAGGTTCACTACAAATGCTTTATGTGTATCCGGCGAGTGTACGTGTCTCCGTATGTGTCTGAATTAGAGGCCAATCATTTTTTACACCCCTTCCCGCTCCGGATGGATGTGCTTCCGTGTGTGTGTCTGACTTTTACCCCCCCCCCCCCCCCCAAGGCATCATCCCAATGAATGCGTCTGTGAATTTAAATTAAAGACCTATGAATTTTAGCAAACACGAATGTGTTTCTCTGTGTTTGATTTAGAGACTTCGATTTTTACCGGAAAAAAATGAATCCTAACTTCGGAACATCATCCGCATCTTTCCCGTTTCTTTACTTAATCTGATCAGACAGCAATAAAAACTGAGTAGTTCCTCTGAAAGACAGAACAGAAGAGAGAGAGAGAGAGAGAGAGACAGAGACAGAGACAGAGACAGAGACAGACAGAGACAGACAGACACAGAGACAGACTGAGACAAATGTTCGAGCTCTTCCCCCCCCCCCCCCCCCCCCCTCCCCCCCCCCCCCCCCCCCCCCCCCTCCTTCCCCCCCCACTTCTCTCTCCCCCTCCTTCTCTTCTCCCCCCCTCCACCCTTTCTTCCTCTTCCCCACCCAAAATCCTCTACCTCTACCTCTCTCTCCTCCTTTACACTTCTAGCCTTTGGTTTTCCTTCTCTTCAAGCCGCACACACAGGGGAAATCAATGCTGCACAAAGACATCTACGTCTGTCTCTCTGTCCGTCTCTATCTCTCTGTCTCTGTCTGTCTGTCTCTGTCTCTCTGTCTCTCTCTGTGCTTCTCAAACATACACACACACGGCAAGCGTAATTTCTCTTCTGTTTCATCCTGACCCTCAAACAAACAAACAAATGTACGTGTGTGTGTATGTGCGTGTGTGATGCATGGTGGTGGTGGTGATGGTGTTGTTTGTGTGTGTGTGTGTGTGTGTGTGTGTGTGTGTGTGTGTGCGCGCGTGTGTGTTTGTGTTTGTATGCGTGGGTGCGCGTGGGTGCGGGTGTTGATGTGTGTTTGCGCCCGTGCTCGCGTCGTTGTGTGTGTGTGTGTGTGTGTGTGTGAAATCTGCACGCCACTACAGTCCCGTAGGAGGCGGTAGTCGGCGACAGCGACGACACATTTTCATTACTGTCCGCGCCTCCGTCATTTATCACCCGCAACTCCCCGTACGCTGCCACCGCCACGCCAGTCCGGGTCCAAAACCCCTACCAATATTTCCACATTAGGCTTTGCCAAGAAGTCTTCAGGTCCCGTGCCCCGAACTGAGCCAATATTTATTTCTACATCAGTTTTGGAAGTAATTCCATCCTGCGTGCGCTCTTGACCCGCTCACACTAGCCAGTGTTTCCACTTCACTTCCTTGAGTTTTTTCCCTCTCATTTAAAGAAAAATCCAACCTTATTTTTTTCTGTTGTTTGTTTTTCTTTCTTCTTCTTTTTTGTGGTTGTTTTAGTTTTGTTTTGTTTTTCGTTGTTGTTTTTTTGTTCTTTTACTCTATAAACTTCCAATGTATTAATTACCGTTCCTGTGTGTGTGTTTGTTGGTCTCTTCCAATGCATACACTCTGAGGCCCAGGGTCGAACCCATTTTAAGAAAGGGGGGACGGGTTCTGCCCAAAGAGGTAACTCAATTTTTGAGAGAGAGAGAGAGAGAGGGGGAGAGAGAGAGAGGGGGAGAGAGAGAGAGAGAACTCGAACTCGAAAACTTTATTTTACAAGGATTGTAGTTTAAGTTCAGTCAAAAACCTGTCTAACAACTAGTCCTTGCTAAGCTACTGATGAATAGATATCAAATTACAGGCATTATTTATACAGATATAGGCGTGTCCTTGCTAAGCTACTGATGAATAGATATCAAATTACAGGCATTATTTATATAGATATAGGCATGAATGAGTGAGTGAAACGTTATACATGAGAATTTCCACAGAGAAAGAGAGAGACAGACAGACAGACAGACAGACAGACAGACAGACAGAATTCGTGGACTTCAACTTCTCGTCAACCGCACAGGGTCACCTGGGAACGAACAAACACTTTTAAATCACACTTTCAAAAACTGTATCAGGGCAAACCGCCGCGAAAAGATCATCAAATAACAAAACTTAAAATAATTTGAATTGGCTCACAGTCGTACATGGCAGAGGAGAGTTCGCGGTCTGTCATTTAACTCGAAAGAGGAACTAGTCGGACAGTAACAGAGAGCAGCAAGGTCGACATGCACAGTCAGTTAAAGCAAAGCTTTAAAGTAAGTACTGTAAGTAAAGCTCGAGACGTAAGTAATTTGTTTACTACGCCAGGTCAACCACGTGCACACGTCCCATCAAGGCGACGAGTGTGCTAGAACATAGCGGTCTTATGAAAGAGGTCTAGGGATCGGTGAGTGTGCTAGAACATAGCGGTCTTATGAAAGAGGTCTAGGGATCGGTGAGAGTGCTAGAACATCGGTCTTATGAAAGAGGTCTAGGGATTGGTGAGAGTTCTAGAACATATCGGTCTTATGAAAGAGGTCTAGGGATTGGTGAGAGTGCTAGAGCATAGCGGTCTTACGAAAGAGGTCTAGGGACTGGTTTAAACAAAATTTTATTCATTCATCGTAATCATAAGCTCAACAAATAAGTACAGGAAACACAAAAGCAATATGCTTATTTGAGTGTTACCTATAGATAAAATGATAATCAGGGACTGGTGAGAGAGTTAGAGCATAGTGGTCTTATGAAAGAGGTCTAGGGATCGGTGAGAGTGCTTTTTTTAAAATATTTTTTTATAGATCGTCCCTAATAATTATGCTCTTTAGCATCTGAGGACATTAAGCAAAAAGGTAGAATAGGTGAGAGTGCTAAAGCATCGGGTCTTTTAAACGAGGTCTAGGGACCGGTATGCAGGCCAACAATTAACCAGTATTTCAGTCTCAGAATTTGAGAGAAAGGCCTTCAGAACTGGCAAATGTGTGTGAAGTTTTGAAACTCTAGTTAGAAATGGCAACGATCTGGCAAATATCCGAGCCTTTGTCGCTTCTCTTTTCCTGAGTTAAGACGGTTTGCGTCAATCCGATCTTATCTTTAAAAAAGCACTTCTGCTTGACTTTGTCGCGCTCTGATTAACCTTCATTGCGGCATCTCAAGTCTTAGCCGGTCTGCCTGCAGAACAGATAGGTCGACTGCAGAAGGGTTAAAACTGTGTAGCAAGGCTCATTTCGGAAGAGCCGAAACAATACCACAGTTAAATGAACCCCATCAGCTGCCTTATTAAATTCCGCTGTGAATTCAAGGTGGCAACGTTTGCCTATCGTCACTTGGACGGTACACTCTTGTCTTACTTTTCGCCTTCGCTCTGCATAATGTCTATCAAACACCACGCCCCCTCCGATCCTCTGGCGAGAAGACAGCATTTCTAAATGTAATTTGATATCTTTAAGTGAGCACTTTTTTTCAGTTCCGTGGCTCCATCTGTCTGGATTTCACTGCCTGGCAGTCTGCGGAATCTCACCGCTCTGTCCGAGTTCAAAACTCAGCTCAAGACGTCCCTGTATAAGACAGGCCTTTCCACAAATCTGTGTGAACCTTTTTTAGTTTTTTTCGTGTATAGATTATATATATATATGTGTGTGTGTGTGTGTGTGTGTGTGTGTGTTGTGTGTGTGTGTGTGTGTGTGTGTGTGTGTGTGTGTGTGTGTACTTGTATACGTGAATGGTGAGTGCTAGCGCATCAAGTTTTTTGTTTGTTCTAGGGAAGATTTCAGCTAAGAGCCCATTGCTATTATTATTATTAAAGGATCTATAGAAAACATGTTTAGGCGTTGTTGTTGTTGTTGTTGTTGTTTGTTGTTGTCGTTGTTTTGTTCTTCTTCTTCTCTCTCTATTCTTCCGTCTTCTTTCCATGATGTAACTGTCAGTCCGAAAGATTTACTCAATGAGAGTTTTTGTCCCTCTCCTAGTCTTGAAATCTAAAATGTCGCTGTTCGTATTGCAGGTATTTATTCGTAAAGGTGCAACTGGAAAAATATGTCAGACGGCTAATCACGAATAGGACTGACCTCAGCACTCCACATTTACCACCTCCCCTCCCCTTCCCATAAAACGGACGCATCTGAAACCCGTAATTATGCTGAATATAAAAAAATAATCCCTCTCCTACTTTATATTATACATACATTTATAAAAGACTGGTTACACTCATCGTTTCATCGCTTCGTCTCATCGTGTGAAACAAAGGGAGAGTGAAGTCGACTGACGTCACACGAATACGAAGACACACAACAGATAATAAGGTAACTTGGTGTGTGGGGTTGTTGTTGTTTTGTTTTGTTTTTGGTGGTGGGGGGGTGGGGTGGGGGTGGGGGGGTTACGCTCAGTCAACCAGGACGGTTAATCAGAGCAACAACAGATATGAATCGCCTAAGAAAACTGTCATCGGATCGTTTAAAACAAAAGATTATTTTAAAGTTGAAGACACGGGCCAGCCCCGTCCATTTAGTTCTACCGCAGCCTCCTGGCTGTGTCTTGTTTCAGCAACAGTCGAGCGCTGAAATAAACGAACTGTTTAACCAGCGGGGCGTTTAACGAAGTGACAGAGTCAAGTGAACGAGAAACGGTGAATCGGGGGAGGGGTGGGCGGTGGGAGAGAGAGAGAGAGAGAGAGAGAGAGAGAGACGGACGGACGGAGACGAAGAGAGGAAGAGAGAGAGAGAGAGAGAGAGAGAGAGAGAGAGAGAGAGAGAGAGAGATAATACTTTATTACACAGGGATAAAGATTTAAGCACGTGTCGGCTTTTTTACAAATCTGTCCCTGATGACAAACACAGCAACACTCAAACATTCAAACAAGAATTCCATTAAATACGCTAGAGAAAAAAACGACTTAGAGAGAGAGAGAGAAGCAACGTTACAGAGATGGCAGTAAAAATCCCCCCACCCCCACCCCGGTGACCGGTAGTGGGAGGGGGGTGGGTGGGGGACAGACAGACAGAGAGAGACAGAGAAAGTGGCAACGTCACAGAGGTGGCAGTAAAAAATCAGATTGCCAGCAACCCGCCACCCAACCCCGTCCCCCCATGCTTCTTGTGTCCTCAGTTAACACGTGGCGTGACACCAACCTTTAGTCTTCCCTCCCTCTCTTCCCGTTCGACAAACCATTCACGTTCGCGGACTGGAATTGTTCTTTCAGCTTCGTCGTGTGGAGAGAAACTTCATTTGTGCCACACCCTGCCTCCTCCGACCGCTGTTTCCATGAACTACATGTCTGGCCTTTCAGTTGTATCCGGTTGTTCCTTTGTTTCATTGTATGTTTTTTTTCTTCCGGTTGTTGTTTTGTTTGTTGGTTTTGTTGTTGTTTTGTTTTAGGGTTTTGTCTTTGTTGTTGTTGTTGTTGTTTTCCCTTGCTGTTGAACATTGTTGTCGTTGTTTTCCGACGAGATTGTGTTGTTATTGTTTTCGCTTCGCTTCGTGTTCTCTCTCTCTCTCCTCTCTCTCTCTCCTCTCTCTCTCTCTCTCTGAAATTCGCGCTTCTCTCTGGACAAGCATTACTCTGAGGCTGAACAGCAAAAGCACGATGATCATAAAGCTCCAGCATTTTAATTAACGAGTGCGTGTTTTCACTTGACCAAAACTAGGGCAGCGGGGGTACCTCGGCGGTAGAGCGCCTGACTCGTGATCAAAAGGCCATGGGGTCGATTCCCGGCAGGAGCGGCCGGAGAATTGTTTCCTCCAGAGTCAACTTTCTGTGCTGACTCTAATTTCGGAATTTGTTCCACCCCTCGCGTTACCACAGTAGCACGTACAATATCTCGGTCATTCTGCTAAACGTGCAGGTGTCAGTCGTCCCACGTACGTGGCTCCAAATAAAGTGACTGTAAATTGGTGCCTGGTTGTATGGTTTACACAGAGCGTGCGCAGAGATAGCAGCAGTTTTACGTGGCACCAGCCATATAACAACCAAATAGCGTTATAAGTACATCACTTCGGTGGATATTCAAAAACGCGCCAGTCATCCATTTTGAGTCGCATACGACTAGAGCGCAGTGGGTCTGCTCGGAAGCAGAGAACTGCGCTATACAGTTGCCATTTTGAAGCGCTTAGGGCTCATCTCGAGATGAGGTGCTCAACAGGTGTTTATATTATTTTAAAAAAATCAGTGAAGCTGCAACTTCTCTGTCGAACCAATTTCAAGCAGGAGCGGAGTGCTAGTGACGTAAGCAGGTGATCAAAACGTTTCGAAGCTTATTGCGCAAGCATTGTGAAGTGGTTGGTTGTTTAATTACAACTTATGGGGGACTCGCGTCCACAATTCGTTAGAATATGGCCGTTTGTTTGTTTGTTTGTTTTTGCCCAATAATAGGGGATATATTTACAGTATTATACATCCCTGTGCTGGTAATTGCACAAAGCCTTGAAGCACAAGCAAGCAAGAGTTTCACTATTTATAACTCAATTATCAAAGTGTTAAGCCCGTTCTTAATTGGGCGAATGTTTCTTCGCGAACCTCGTTGGAAGTATTCGGCGAAGCTAGTTGGTTCTTAATTGGGCGAATGTTTCTTCGCGACCTAGTTGGAAGTATTCGTCGAAGCTAAATTCGGGGTCCAAAAGCTTCGCTCAACATGTTCTGGGAACATTCGCCCTATTCGACGATCATTGCCTCTGATTGACTGAGAGCAGAGCTCTCCTGTGGATGAAGAAAAAATAAAAATAAAAATGGATGACGGTGTCGCTAGGTTCTCCACTCGCTTCGGAGGGAATTTGTTTATTTGTTGACTTGTGGGAGGCGCAGCCTTGTCTCGGAGACCCAGAATGAGACAGTAGTTAGTTGAATTACCCTGTGAGGGATGATGAAAGTATACTGACTTGACTTGACTTGACTTTAGCCTACATTTTCGATCATGCTGTCTGCTGCGCGTCTGCCGCAAGTTCGGGCCGAAGCTTGCATCTCATTACAAGCCAGTTGAGAACGAAGTAAAGTTTGGACTGTCCAAACCATATTCGGCGAACTAAAAGTTCAATTAAGAAACGAATCATAGTTCGTCGAACTGTCCGAAGTATGTTCGGCGAACAAACATTCGCCCAGTTAAGAACGGGCTTTTAGACTAATCGTTTTTGATTCAGTCTACTACAGCTTGTCTATAAATATTATGGAAGCACATTTTTTTTTTTTTAAACCTATCGACTTGTCCGCTAGTTACCGCTCGCTGTTCCGAGCACAGCATAGGTGCGACAGGCGCACAGCACGTGAAACCATCCACACACACACAGGGACAGCGAGCTCGGTCAGACACGAGGCTCAAAGAAAACGAACGGCGTGGAATTTCCAAACCCAAGTGATTTTGGCACTCTGAAGTGTCGAGGACCAGCGTTTTGCGGGGACCGGAGTGAATTCTGCACGCGCAAGCGGGGAGGGTGGCTGCGGTGTGGTGGGAGACATGGGGGGTGAGGGGGAGGGGGGTGGGGTGGAGAAGACTCAGGGGGGGAGAGGGAGGGGGTGGTGGGATAACGCACAGTTTACTTCTGTCTTTTTCACGCAGGATGATGACCTCTCGGCGAGTGCCGTGACTGCAGAACCCCCGCGGGACCTCCGCAACTGTCCGGCCCGCTTTAGCCTCGTGTCAAGGTCATCTGTCTCCATAGAGACCAGTGACAGGTCATTCGTCTTTGCTCACAACAGTTACAGACTTCCAAGAAAGAAAAGAAAAAAACGAAAGAGGGGCAGGAAGGGGGGGGGGGGGGAAAGAAGGGGAAAAACAAACAACAAAAAAACGAGGGGGAGCGGGGGGGGGGGGGGGGGGTGGGAGAGGAAAAAACAACTTGTCATTCTCTTTCCTCCGATTCCTTTCTTTCCACCTTGTTTTTTAAGGGGTGGCGGTGAGAGGGGGGCGGGGAGTTTTTTTTTTGTCAGTTTGAATCCTACTATTCGGTTTGCATGTCAAAAATTCCGTGTGCTAATATTCTGGTCCATCATGCGTCCTACGGTTCTGGTGTTGGTGTGTGTGTGTGTGTGTGTGTGTGTGTGTGTGTGTGTGTGTGTGTGTGTGTGTGTGTGTGTGTGTGTGTGTGTGTGTGTGTGTGTGTGTGTGTGTGATGGTGTGTGTGTGTGTGTGTGTGTGTGTGTGTGTTTGTGGAAAGAACTACAGGAACAACATTTTGCTATGGTTTCTTTACACCAGAAGAAAGTCCCCGATGAGAACGCGCTGCTCAAATACCCAGCTGCACTCGGATACAGACAGCACATGAACGCTTCCCCAGCCCCCATCTGTAGTTACACAAACAACTGAACACTCACAAACACTTCACGTACACGACACGCGAACACGCCCAAACACCCACCATACACACAATACATGAGCACTCCTAAATACGTCACATACTCACAACACGGGAACATTCTCAAACACCTCCAAACCCTCCAACCGTGCTTAGGATACTAAACACAAAACACACGAACATCTCTAAAACACTTCGCGCGCGAGCGCATATGCACACACACACACACACACACACTCACACACACACACACACACACACACACACACACACACACCTAGCTGTCCTTACACACACGCAACAAATAGTAAACATTGTGCTTAACGTCCACAGAAACCATATGGCTTATTAGGGACGGGGAGAAGGGGGAGATTTTATTATCGCTACACTGTCACCACCAGAATGACTCCTGCATTAAGATGGGCAGCGATGAGAGCCATTTTAATGTTTCATAATTGTGAGGGGCGAAGTCACGTGACAGTGTCCACAGACTACAACTTTTGAAGAGAAAGGAGAGCCGAAGCGGATTCGAACCGAGGTCCCTCTGCTTACCAGCCTAACGCCTTGCCGCTAAGTCAAACCATCCCCCCCCCCCCCCCCCCCACACACACACACACAACACCCGCCCCACCCCAACAACCCCCCCCCCCCCCCCCCCCCCGAGGCTGTACTCACATGGCCGTTCTGGTCCAGGTTGTTGTTGGTGAGCTTGAGTTTGTGGAAGGGGATGGGCTGCTTCATCCAGTGGTTGCCGGAGGCCGGGGAGTCCGGGTGGATGTAGAGCCTACCCGGCATGTGGGGCTCCGCCTTGCCAGTCACCACCCACTCCGAGTTGTGGTACTTGTAGCGGCAGTCGTCCAGCGGAACGACGTCGATGAGCAAGATGTACTTGGCGTGGGGTTCCAGTCCGCTCACCGCTACCTTGATAGTCGGGAACATCCGCCTGGAATGAGAGCGAACGAATCGTATTGAATGTCTGGTAAACGTAGCATGAACTGAAAAGGGAACCACTTTACATCTGAAGACATTAAGCCCCACCTTATCACGGAACCACTGGATTTAACGGGCTGGTATTAAAGAGGGACAGAACCGAAGAAAGAAGCTCCCGTCGCTAACACGCCTTGTGGTTTCTGTGGACGTAAAGCACCATGAAAAAAGAAGAAGCAAGCTGGCTTTGAAAATGTGGAAAATAAGCGAATATTTTCATCTGCATGTTTCATTTGGTTGCTCTATCAATATTTGTTCAAAAGAAGTACTCTTCTCCTTTTTCTTTTTTTCGACGAAAGAAGAAGTCTTGTAAAGAGGGATGTCCCCCCTTCCGTCCCCCCCCCCCCCCCCCCCCCGCCACCCCCATCCATACTGCATCGCGTGATCCCTACCCCCCGCCCCACCCGCCCCCGCCCCCACCCCCACCCCTTTCCCCAGTCCCAGGCACAAATGGCAGGCGACGACGGTCACCATGGTTGCAACAAGGATGCGCCATCTCTTCCTCCTCTTATATCACCATTGTTATCCACTCATTTGAACAAGCTGACGACAGAGTTGGTTGTAGTGTTGCTTTACGTCCACAGAAACCGTAGGCTTATTAGGGACGAGAGCCCAGGACGGCCACCTCGACCTTTACACAGTTCCTGAGCTCTCTAAGCTGACGACAGAGGGTAGCAGTTCTTTTAAACGATTCGGGGCACCGATCTTCCGGGGATTTTCCCTGATCGATCTGGGTCTCGCTGAAGCATCTCCGCTGCATCTGAGTGCTCTGCCCCTAATCGCGTGCATTATCTCCCTTGAGATCAGGGTGGCGGGGAGGGGGGGGGGGGGGGGGTGCGTGGGTCGCTTCCGGTTCTGCCATCGCGCTGTCGCCATGTCATTGAAATCTACCTTGGGTTACCTTGCTCCTTGTGTGGTGGAGGTGTCACATTGACCGTCAGGGGATACAAAGAACGCTTGTTAGGTGTGTGATGGTACCCGTCCCTAATAAGCCGTATGTGGCTTCTGTGGACGTTATGCAACGTGAAAGAAGAAACTGTGTGACGGCTAAAGAATGAAACATTGAAATCTTTGTGGCAGAACAAACTGTTGAAATATGCTTCTAAAGTGATATTTTATTAATTTTAATCAGTCACTGATGTGTGTGTGTGTGTGTGTGTGTGTGTGTGTGTGTGTGTGTGTGTGTGTGTGTGTGTGTGTGTGTGTGTGTGTAAGTAACGACAGCTGTCAACTGCAATGGCTGAAGGTCAGAAGAAGAAAAGTAACAACATTAAAGTCCTTGCAAAGTAGCGATGTCGATATGTGAATGTTCACCGCTTGTATCATTCATTCATTCATCTTTGCCGCTACAACCCAGCCAATAATAAGCATGAGGTACAAAAACGACAAAGCACCTCACATCTAAACATGACACTTGTAAAACAAAAACAAAACAAGGAACCAATCAAGACAACAAACAAAAGACGAACAAAATTTCACCGCCTACAAGTTTTCATATTTGACAGGGTGTCTTTGCAAAGGGGGATAACCATGCAGCCTTGTCAAAAGGTCAAGGGAGGATAATAAGCCATCTCGCTCACAGGTTTGGCAGGGAGCACAACAGGTGGCGACACAGAGCAGCCGATAACACGACAAGGAAACCGAAGCTCCCGACATCAATTATTTAGCGTGAACTTCGGATTTACTGTTCTGCCGTCTCTCATGCTACTGCAGTGAGAGACTGATAGATTTAACTGACTTCTAACGCCCAGTCAACCGTGACGGACATATCGGGGCGAACGGAAACCAACGGCACTGAAAGTTACCCCAAAACACACTTGTCGTTCTGTAAGTCAGTAAGTAAACATGGTGCTTAACGTCCACAGAAACCATAAGGCTTATTTGGGACGGCGTAAAGGGGGGAAGGGGGTATGGAGGTGGGGGAGAGGGAGATTATATACCTATCGCTACACTGTCACCACCAGAATGACTTCTGATTAGGTGGGCAGCGATGAGAGCCATTTTAATGTTTCATAACTGTGAGGGACAAAGTCACAAGACGGTGTCCACAGACCACAACTTTTGAACAGAAAGGAGAGCCGAAGCAGATTCGAACCGAGGTTCCAGCTTACCAGCCTAACGCCTTACCGCTAGGCCAAACCGGCTCAATGACGTCGTTTTGGAACCGAGTTTGTTTTAAATACAATTATACGAGGGAATATTTCGCGGGGAAAAAAATGCAGATTGGACAGCGCAACAGTTAAAATTTGTTTACTGGTGCGAATGGAAAGCGATCGCAGTGAAAGATAACAGCAAAAATATAGTCGCTTTTTTCGAACAGAGTTTGGTTTAAACACAATTATACGAGGAAATAGTTCTCAGTAAATTGCAGACTGGATTCCGCGACACTGTTAAAACTTATTTAAACTATTGCTCAGTTACAATTGTGCAATGCGCATTTCGTGGCAATTCAACAAAACAGAAAGAGGAATGACCAAGTTCTGAGTTTCTGACGAAAACTGCTAAATTTTTGTGCATAAAACTAATGATATTCTTTTCGGTTGTGACAACAAAGTGAACAAGTCGACTATAATAATAACAATACACGTACGAAAGCAAATAATCATTATTGTTCATAGTGACAACGATGATAGAAATAATTTCAAAAACAGAAACAAAGGAAAACGACAATAATATATATTCTTTTTAAATCGTCACTATCGTAGGTCTTATGGTCGTTTCTGATCATATTTCCGTTATCACTTTCACTACTAACATCGGTATTATTACTATGGAAACCACGAGAAGCATTAGCATAATACATCATTCTACAGTTCAAATAACATCAGCACCAGCAATGACATAATTTGTCGGTCCTCAACAGTACCACTCGGAAAACAACTCTGTCTAACGAAGGAAATTTTAATTTAAAAACAAATGTAAATAAAAAATAAAAGAGACGATTCCCTCAAGCCTAGCCATTACGGTGACTGTGATTTTGTAGAAAGACTCCTCCGTTGTTGTTTTGTTATTGATCTTTTAATCTTTTTCTAGGTTTTTCCTTGCTCTTTTGGGTCTCTCTCTCTCTCTCTCTCTCTCTCTCTCTCTCTCTCTCTCTCTCTCTCTCTCTCTCTCTCTCTCTCTCCCTCCCTCCCTCCCTCCCCCCTCTCTCTCTCTCTCCGTTTCATTCAACATTTTGTATTTGTGTTGTTTTTGCTGTACTTTTCGTTAATTCCCTTCTTTTTCGGTGATTCGTTCACTGCCGGATCTCGTAAGGAAGAGATGGGATGCAACTTCGTCTGCAACAGAACCACACACGACAGCTCCAAAACACACGCCCACCCTCAACCGCACATTAACTTTCAGGTCTATCGGAATTCCCTTTTCCCCTCCCCTTTTTATTACTCCGCCCATGTTTCTCTGCTTCCCCCACTCACTGAATTCCAACAATGCTGGAAATCCAACAATACAAACGCAAGACTCATGGCTTCCGCACCTTCTCTTGCTTTGGACCCCACATTTGGAATTCACTCCCACAAGACCTTAGACACTGCTCAACCCTGTCATCTTTTAAAGCCAAACTGAAAACCTTCCTCTTCTCACAGTATTTTCATCCTAACTAATATCAGTACCCAGTTTCTGCTACAGTCAGAGTGTGTGTGTGTGTGTGTGTGTGTGTGTGTGTGTGTGTGTGTGTGTGTGTTTGTATTTTATTTTTTAATACTTTATGTAAATTGTTTTGGTAGGATTATGCCCTACATGTGTATAGAATATCATATTTAGGTTAATATGTATCGTGTGAGCGTTCAGGGCGTTGATGAGCACATGATAAATGTACATTATTATTATTAATTCCACCACGTTCTGAACCCCGGACACACACACACACACACACACACACACACACACACACACACACACACACACACACACACACACACAAACACCACATACGCACGAACAACACACACACACACATATACGTGCGCGCGCGCGCGCCACACACAACACACACACACACACGCAAGCACGCACGCGCAACACGTACGAACAACACACACACACACACACATCAATACACACACTATTACAAAGCAACGTGGCGTTAAAGGTCCCCTCTCAATGGTGAGTAAAATGTAACACCTTCTGTTCGTCGCTTTGAAATCGCCGGGTCAATTTATAAATTAGTTAATGACTGCTATGACATCTATCCGCAAAACATGCGTCACATCCAACCCGCAAAACTAGTTAAACGCTCGTCCCCTCCCCAGAGACACTCGAAACGGAGTGTCTTGCTGTCCAGACGTTGTTTTCGCGGACTGTTTGTGTTCCGGCGCCACAGACAGGAAATATTTTCTTTCAGTCTGCCACAGTAACGAAAACACAATTGATGCGTGCATTCTAAGTTCTGAGAAACCGTAGCTGGTCTTTATATTATGATACCGTGAATCGTCACAGACGTCACAATCGTCACAGACAGAGGCAATATAATGACGTCACTAAATAGTTAACAAACGTGCGATATGTCTGGCGCCGGAGCGGACGAGACTCGGAGTGAAAATGGCTGTCGGGCAGCGAGCTTTTAAACGCTGCACAAACACCGACGGTTAGTTAGATGACTGACTACACGCGCTTCTAGCGGTTTGAAGTTCTGTGCCGCCGGCTCCTGGACCTCTTGAGTGAAGTGAGTCGGAGAGTTTTGACATAATCTGCACCTCCTTCTGCTGCCGCGGATGTCGCAGAGTTATGCAGACGCGCTGGGAAAACTTGCTCGCTCTGTGTGATGAGTGAAGTTCAGTGGTCAAGAGCGCGGAGTCGGGATCGAGAGGTTGCGAGTTCGAGTCTCGGTTTCTGGCTACAGGGAGGTTAGACTCAAAGGCACTTGTTGTAGTATAGCTCTGTTTAGCCAAGCTCAGCGTGCTGTGGTGCGAACATGCTGGAATCGTGGAATTAGACTCGGCGTTAAAGCCCAAATCCCCAACAGCGGATCACGCTGTAAATTTAGCCAGCTCAATTGTATCAAATTTCATGTGTGTGCGATCTTTCCAGACTGGAAGCAATAATTGATGTCCGTTGTTGTTGTGTGTTGTTTTTTTCTTTTCCGGGGGGGGGGGGGGGGGGGGGGGGTAACCAGGCGACTTCCTATTTTCGCTACTTATTTAGAATGTATACGGTATTTCGAGGTATTCATCCGGTAAATTTGGACAGAATATCCACTTTGTCTTCTCTTTCTCAAGCCCAAGGTGGCACGCATCTTTACCAACGAGGCAGGTAACAACAACACTAAAGACTTAAGATTGCGCAAACAAAGGCGACTGGGTCCACCTTCGCCTAGCTTCCCCACCCCCCCACCCCCCCGCCCCCCACCCCCAATCCACCTACTAGCGGTGTGTTGTTCATTACCGGTTCAATGTTATTCAAATGTTCACGCCTCTAGCCTCACCAGGCGGGAGGGGAAGGGAGGGGAGGGGAGGGGAGGTGGGGGAGACAAGAGAGCATGCGGCAGACAGCGTGGCGCCCTTCTCACAACTGGATTATCGACTCAAGCAGCTCTGTTTTCATTAGCTGTGCTGGGGGGAAAACCGATTACTTTTCATAGGCTGCTTTTGTGTGTGGTACAGGCTACGGCGATATGGCAGGGCTTTCCGCAAGGATCCCGCAGTGGAAGCAAAAGACAGAAAACACGCATCGTGAACTGGGTGACGGTGACTTCAAAGCAGTGGCAGAGTCGTAACAGCGACTTCATTTGTACGCGAAAAGGGGCTCAGCAATTCTCAGGTTCACACGGACAGTACGCGAACAAGATACAGTTGCGTGCACTCTTCCGTCGGACTGTCCCTTCTTATCGTGATGGTCCGAGATTTCCGGAATCCTCATGAGGTTATTGAGAAAACAGTTAGCGACCGGCATTAAACTTCAGATCTCGTAAACCGGGTCGAGGAATCAAAGGTTCTCACAGGTGAGAAAGAATAAACCATCAATCACCGAAAAGCCATCCGAGTCCACCTCGGGGAACGTCCATCAGACCGAGAAGTTTTCTTTGGACCACTCAGCGAAATTGGACAAGAGAGAGAGGAGGGGAAGGGGGGAATGGGAAACCAATTCGCGTCACCTTCACAGCTTCCTCTTCCAGTGTTTCCCAGTCTCATCTGAAGGGAGTGGTCATAATTCCGCGCGGCAGCATCAAACTCGCGCCGCCACCTCGCACCTCGCGTGCCTTAATTCTCCTGTCCCCTCGCCAGACTCTCGTCACGGTTTCACAGCTTAACGACACAAATATTGAAACATTCGACGTCACCGGCTCCATCCACTCGGAACCACCCCGATGCAGAAAAGCGCTTGCGGTGAGGACCACAACCGTACCATCTCGCTGAAGTCGTATACCTGACGTCTCAAGGTTGGAAAGTCATCACGGAATGCACCCCGTCTGCTTCCACACTGCCTCGCAGTCCCACAGGAAATTCTGAATTGCCTCCCATTGAAGGAAAGAAGAAAGAAGAGCCTCCTGATGAAGGAATGGCTTTCACTCCTTTCCACTTTTATGCCGTTTGGCAGCCAGAGGCACAAGCAAGAGGGGTCTTTAAATGGGGCGTGGACAATGGGAGGGCGCTCCGTGATTAGAGTTTAGTGTCATTAAACCCCTAAACAGCACAGGACTCTGGAAGCCGAGGGTACAGGAAGGAACGTGGACAACCGCGCAACCCTCGCAGATGCTACGCCTGCGCGTCAAAGTTGCCGAAGGGAACTGGCGAGGGCGCGAAAACGTCCCGAGGAGACTGTCCGCGTGGTCCCACTCTGTGGACGCGATTGGTCAGGCAACGGCCACAAGCCGATTGTAAAGGGCGTAGTTAAGGAACAGTTGCACCGGCGATTATCGGTCTGAAGTCTATTGAAGCGCATCCTGGCGCCAGTGCGGTAATGCTGTTTACTCAGTCACTCATCTGCGGGTAGGAATCCCGGTGTCCCACCCGCTTTGTCGGGCTGCGGGGAAAAGTCAAAAGGGTGCATGCACTCCAAGCACAGAAACAGCCACGTGGCCTAGCTTGTCTGGTTTAACGCCAAGGTTCACTTGACTGGTGCTGGCAAAACGTGGTCTAGCCAGCTCTTAAGTAATATCAATACATCCGCAACTTTCCCACTGCAACGACAAAGTTAATGTTTCAAGAGCAAAGTGGGTAACGAAGTTAGATGTATCTCCCTATAAAATAACGAATCGATAATCAATTATTTTATCAGGAATACTGCCTCTTGGAGATTGTAGAATGGACGAAAGGTATGTGTTTGGTTTATTCTTTGTCTGTGCCTGAATTTTCTTGTCGGACTGTCTGTCACGCACTCTGTGCTCCCTTGCCAATAAAAATAATGACTTTCAAGTTTTATGCCAATAGCAGCTGTCCATCGAAAGCCGAAACGACGCAGTAAAATCAAAGCAGCACTCTAGTAAGAATTTGATCTAATCAATTTCAATTTCATCTTTTTATTAAATAGGGTATTTACCCATGTGCTTCATGCAACCTAGTACTGGCAGTACGACTGGGTGTATTCGGCAATTGCTATCAGCGAATTCTTTACCTCCGCTTCAGTTTGTGCGTCCTTTTAAGGAAGACTTAGTTGTAATCCAGACGCAATTGGCACGCTATAAAATTAATGTAGGCCAAACCATCTTTCGCAAGAAAATGTATGATTTCCATTTTATGTCCCGATTATGGAGTTTGTGACAATAAAGCCATCCTGAATAAATTTCCCTTTTTATTGCATTTTAAAAAGAGGGAGTACTTGATTTTATGCCTGCCCTTTATTATCGTATAGGTTCGACGTTTAAAAAAAAAATCTATAAAAAAGAAGGGGGGGGGGGGGCATATTTGAAAGAAACAGAAGACATCTCTTGAAAAAAAAAAGGGGTGAAAAAAGGGGCAAAAAGACAGATAACCCCCTAAAAATTAACTACAGACACAAAGCTAAAATTATTGTAGAATTAAAGAGATTACTGGTAAAGTGCTTAAATTGAATTTAGAAATGAAATATATTACTGGTATCAATTTATTAGTTATTATTATGGAAAAATAATAAAAGTGAGCTAGCAATTCTACATAATTAAATATAAAATGTGTGTGTGTGTGCGCGCGCGCGCGCGTGCGTGCGTGCGTGCGTGCGTGCATGTATATGGGGTGGGGGGGGAGGCAGGGGGATATGATAATAAAACAGAAAAAAATGACATACAAGTGTATTCCTTTGCAAGTCTCTCGATCTTCCTAACCGAAGCTTAAAAGAGAGAAGCCTTGACGGCCCTGTGTCTTAAAAGTCTGCAGTACGGACCTGTATTTAAATTAAACCCACGGACTAAAGTCTCCGACGGTAATCCAAAGAAGGGAAGTAAGTAGCTGCTGCTTAGCACGTGCACCCGTCCCTGTAGTCCGGACCACCCAGCCGGCGCGCTGACAGCGAGACAGGGGTGCAGGTAGCAGTGTAGCGTCAGGCACCCGACAATAAACTGTCCTGCTCGTGTCGCCTCGCGTCTGGTTTATGTCACCCCAAATCCACCCGACTCGCGTCCAGCTACGGCGACTTGCACGCGGGTTTGGCGAAGAATAAGTGATTTTCTTCTGTGTCTGGCTTTCTAGCAAGTAGGCAAAGAGAGGGGGCAAAAAATGAGGGTTGTTTTTTCTGTTCTTGTTTTGTTTGTGTGTGTGTGTGTGTGTCTAGTCTGTCTGTCTGTCTGTCTGTTTTGTTTGTTGTTGTTTTGGGAGGGGGGGGGGGGGGGGAACTGAGACCGTTCTTGGGATGGGGGGGGGGGGGGGGGGGGGAACCGTTTCATAATGTCCTCATTAGGCTGCTCACACCTCTGAACCAGTTTGTGTGTGTGTGTGTGTGCAAGGTGGCTGAGGGGGGGGGGGGGGGGAATTGCGTGGTTTTAAAGAATAAAAATCAGAGGAACAAAAGAAAGTATTTATTTCTAAACAAATAAAATCAGTAGGCCGCTAATGCGAAATTCTTACCACCGGAAACGCACTGATTATGTGAGTTGCTTCACTGTTCGATTTTTTGTGGTTTTGTTTTGTTTTGTTTTTGGCGGGGTGAGCTGGTTGTGTTTGCTTTTTGTTGTTGCCATCGTCGTCGTCGTTGTTGTTGTTGTTGGTGTGCGCGTGCGTGCGTGCGTGCGTGCGTGCGTGCGTGTGTGTGTGTTTGTTTTGTTTGGTTGTTGTTGTTTTGTTGTTGCTGTTTTTCAAAGAACGCGAACACAATAATATCGTTGAGAGTTCAGAGTCGGCTCTTTGTGGTGTGTGAGAAAAATATGGTTCAAGTCTTAAAGATACCGGAACCTGGTTCCACATAAACAACCAGCAGAAAAATCTGTATTGAATTTGGCAAACGACAGACACATTGTCCATGTTATAATGTATGCACATTACATTTTTATAACTCAAAATGCCTATCGCAACAGATGCTCGATACACATTCCATGAGTGAGGGGTGAGAGTTACAGCCAGGCACAAGTACGAAAAGACAAAGAGCCAGTGAACGAAAGAGACAAAGGTCAGCAGACAGAAACAGACACAAAGCCAGAGCCAGACAAAAAGCCAGCAACAGAAACAGACAAAGAACCAGAGAAAGGACAGGATAAACAGTCAGAGAAGAAAGAAAGAACCAGAGACAGACACAAAGTGCCAGGAGACAGAAATAGAGACAAAGAGCCAGAGAGAAAACCAGACCATGAGCCAGAGACACAAACAGACAAAGAGCCAGGAGAGAGAAACAAAGAGACAAAGAGCCGGAGACAAAACCAGACCATGAGCCGGAGACGCAAACATACAAAGAGCCAGAAACACAACGAGCCAGCGATACAAACTGGCCATGAGTCAGAGATACAAACACACAAACAGCCAGAGACACAACGAGCCAGTGATATAAACAATGAACCAGAGACTAGACAGACAGAGCCAGAGTCAGAAACAGAAAGAGCCAGCGACAGAGACATGCAGACGTCTTGACAGAGCACAGTTTAAATAATTTACTGCTTTAGAGAAAGAGAGACAGACACACACAGAGACTGAGACAGAGAATAGCAGAGACAGAGAAAAACAGACACAGAGAAAGAGTGAGACGGAGAGTGAGAGAGAGGGGGGGGGGGGGGGGGGGGGGGGGTGGGGGGGGGAGACACACAGACAGAGAGACAGACACACTGAGGCAGAGAGAGAGAGAGAGAGAAAGAGTGAGGCGGAGAGTGAGGCGGAGAGAGAGAGGGACTTACAGACAGAGACAGAGAGACAGACAGACAGAGACACACAGAGAGAAACACAAAGTAAAGCACTGGCTCTGACCTGCCGGTCTTGGTGATGATCATCTCCGTGCCGAGCGAGTGGAACTTGCTCCACAGGTCACGGTTGTCCAGCGTCACCTTGATGTTCTTGTCGATGTTGTTGTTCTCCGACCCCGGGGGCGCCACCCCCATGCCCACCCCTACCCCACCCAGCATTCGCTTCGGGTCTGGGGTGGAGAGGTGCGGGTAGGAGCCGAACTGCTGCGTCTGCCCCACTGAAGAGGAAAAAAGGAACGGAAGTTAGGGTCAGGAGTTACTGTTCTTGGCTGTCTTTGAAAATGTGCCAGTACCCGGTTTAGATTGGTGGGTGGGTCGGACTGGGCTGGCGGCAAGGAGTTAGACTGGTAAGCAGAAGGACCTCGGTTCGATTCAGCTTCGGCTCTCCTCTCTCTTCAAAAGTTGTGGTTTATGGACACTGGGATTTTGCCCCCCACCCCCTTCCAAATGAAAAACATTCAAATGGCTTCCACCACTGCCTAACTTAATGCAGAATCATTCTGGTGATGACAGTGTGGTGTTTCGGTATGGTCTCCCCACCTCCTCACCTCTTTGGATCTCGGTCCCCGCTAGTACCTCTTCGGAGACAACTCGGCGTCAAACACGTTTAATCAATCAATCAATCGGTGCGTGCGTGCGTGCGTGTGCGTGCGTGCGTGCGTGCGTGCGTGTGTGTGTGTGTGTGTGTGTGTGTGTGCGTGTGTGAGTGTGTGTGTGTGTGTGCGTGTGTGTGTGTGTGTGTGTGTGTGTGTGTGTCTGTGTCTGTGTGCATATGTGTGTGTGTGTGTGTGTGTGTGTGAGTGTGTGAGTGTGTGTGTGTGTGTGTGTGTGTGTGTGTGTGTGTGTGTGTGTCCCACGCGCGTACTCATAGGCAAGGTGTCATTTCATTATACTTTAACGTGCATTTCATTGCCGACGGATCAGCTTAAGCGCACACCTACAGCCTATAATCATATGCACCTGTAATTCATCCACCTCTACACAAGGAAAGCAAGAGTACAGACTTGGCCAGAACCAGCGAGATGATCAACACAGCAGCTGCCGCAGTCTGGCTATAGCCATAGCGAGGATATGGGTTTACAGGCGAACATCTGATTTTATGTCGCGTTCAATTAATTGTGGGGAATCGGTCCAGCGCTTCTAGCTACGAGTAGGCACAGGTGTCATAATGGGAACACGACGAACGGATTATAAAGAGGAGTACAGGGTCGTCTGCATGATCAGCGGTCGCAAATACGCAGGAAAAAGACAAAAGAAAAGAAAAACCACGTTTTTAACCCAAAACCAACCCCTCTCACGCAGTTGCTCAAACCCCATACGTTTACTGTACGCAAAAGAAAAAAAAGAAAAAAGGCCAGATCTGTGTGACAATGCGCTTTGCTTAAAAGCTTTAAGCAGCTTCTCTCTCGCTCATTCTTTGTCTGCCTGACGTCTGGGTGTGAACTGGATTGTCAGAACATACCAACTTTGACAGCTGCCAAGCCAGTATAGGTGGCATCAAACTAGGTCAGTGGTAGTTCACTGCCTACGTCAGTTTCCGGCCGCACTACAAATTTCCTGTTCGTTTGCAAGCTGGACTGACCACATTTCGCGGCTCACCATATATGTGGCGAAAGACAACTCTGAAAACTCTGACTTTTTGTTTGTTTTTGGTCGTTGTTAATAGTTCTGAACCAGTTCCTTTCGTTAGCTCTGAGCCGGTTGAGACAGGAAGTTTCCTTGCATTTGAGCGGTTTTTAGCTCCGTGTTTCACTGAGTTGTTGATGTTTTATTGTTAAATGTACTGAATGTTTTATGTAAATGACGAGCCAGAAGGAAAATTTCTCTACACAGAGACAATAAAGTTGTACTGTATTGTATTGTATTGTTAAACCAGCCCCAGCAATCTCCCAGTACCAGCGAAAGGTCAAGATCTAACCAGGCGCCGGTCAAAAATGTTGCTTGGAAGGTCCCAACCTCGAGAATACCGAAATTATTGCTATTATCCTTCGGGCTTGCATAAAATTCCGCAGCAGGCGCGGGAGGCAGAATGTCAACTAGACAAGTGCAGGATTGTTCTTTAAAACCCGCTGTCAGTGGGTGTAGCGTCATCTTTGGTTGTACACATCTTTTAAGCCACTGCGTTTGCTGTACGCAAGTTCTTAAAATAGTGTTTGCGACCTCTGATGATTAAAGGAACTAGCCGTCTCCATACAGGCTCTGATCGCCCTGGTATAACCGTACCGGTTGACTGGGCGTAAAACACCAACTTACTTACTTACCCTACAGGCTCGGTCCAACAGGTAGAACAGACTGAAGAAATTACTTCTTAAAATCAAGGAATTTGTGTTAAATGCCCGGCATGTTGGTTTTATATCAGATTTAGAAAACGGGTTTTTCTCCCCAGCGCACCCGATGATCCAAAACGCGTGGCACGTGCTCGCAACGCTCGAGGATAAATATCAACGAGGCCGCAGTAAGCGACAGGCAAGCTACACTTGATCTCCCCCCCCCCCCCCCCCCCCGCCTCTACCCACCCCAACCTCAACCCCTCTACCCCACCACCACCACCTCTCTTCTTCTTCTTCTTCTACCTCTTATTTTTATACGCTTTTCCTCTTTTTTTCTTCTGTTTTTCTTTTTTTTTTCCCTTTTTTTCTTTCTCCTCACATGTGATCCCGATAAACGTCACTCACAATTTATTTTCTTATTTCGACATTAAACCAGCGGCGGAAAACGAAATCCACAATTTTATTGCTTCTTTGTTCTTTTTTGTTTTGTTTTTTTTCTTCTTCTTTTTTCTTCTTTTTTTCTTCCTTCTAGTTCCACCTGGGGAATAAAGCAGAATTAAAAGGTACTTTTCTGTTAAAATGCGACCAGGAAATAAAATCGGACATTAAGATTGAACAATTTATTTAGTTGTATGAACCGATACTATTGCTAGATTCTTTCTTCTTCTCTTTTACGTAATATCCCTTTCCCGTTTTCTTTCTTTCTTTAAATAAAATCTAATAAACGGTTTGAAATGTGAACAGAGACGAATAATTGCTGCTCACACACTTAACCCGAATTCATGAATCCTTTAGAAAGAGAAATACTGCCTAACGCACGCCACAACGGAGAAATGGATCCAACTTCACAAAGAGTCATATTCTCTAGTGAAGTTAGATCCAGTTCTCTCCCTTCGTGGACGCATTTTTATTATCGTTCCGTGCAGTCCTTTATTGGGATTTACTTTGGTCTGTCAACAAAAAGGTCGACTTTCAATCCTCCAGTTGCGGTCACAGGACCGCCGAAAACGGACCCGCTGACACTGGTGGAGGGAAGTAGCCAGTAAGTACTATGACATTGCGCGGGTTGTTGTGAACTGCCGAAAGTGTATGTAACACGCTGACACCTGCCATTGATATTGCATTGGCTACTGTGCATTGAAAGTGTATGCAGTTTACATATTATTATTTTCGTGAGCCGGTGTGGCCTAGCGGTAAGGCGTTAGGCTGGTAAGCGGAAGGACCTCGGTTCGATACCGCTTCGGCTCTCCTCTTTCTTCAAAAAGGTTGTGGTTTGTGGACACTGTCTTGTGACTTTGTCCATCACTTCCTACTGAAACATTAAAATGGCTCTCATCGCTGCTCATCTTAATGCAGGAATCATTCTGGTGGTGACAGTGTAGCGATAGGTATATAATATCCCTCTCCCCCCACCTCCATACCCCCTTCTCCCCGTCCCTAATAAGCCTTATGGTTTCTGTGGACGTTAAGCACCATGTTTACTTACTTACTATATTATTATTTTAGCATAGTTCAGGAGCTGTGTGAGAGTCGAGGTGGCCGTCCTGAGCTGTCCGTCCTAACGAGCCTTCTGGTTTCCGCGGACGTAAAGAATTATTGAACCGTGCTTCGGCATTGGTCACAACTTGTCCCTAATATGTCAGCTGACATCTGAGGACATTAAGCATCACTTCATCATCATATTATTATTTTCATAGTTCAGGAGCTGTGTGAGAGTCGAGGTGGTCGTCCTGGGCTGTCCGTCCTAATGAGCCTTCTGGTTTCCGTGGACGTAAAGCTATATTGAACTATGCTCACGCATTGGTCTCAGCTTGTCCCTAATATGTCAACTGACATCTGAGGACATTAAGCATCACTTCATCATCATATTATTATTTTCATAGTTCAGGAGCTGTGTGAGAGTCGAGGTGGTCGTCCTGGGCTGTCCGTCCTAATGAGCCTTCTGGTTTCCGTGGACGTAAAGCTATATTGAACCATGCTCACGCATTGGTCTCAGCTTGTCCCCAATATGTCAACTGACTTCTGAGGACATTAAGCAACACTACCTACCTACCTACCTATATTATTTTATCTTTTAATTATAAAAAAAAGAAGCTCGGGGGCTGCATGGGCCTGGGCTCTCATTCTCTATCCCTGCCTTACCCCGTCCCTGATAAACCAAACGGTTTCTGTGGATGTAAAGCACCACGAAAAAAAGAAGGAAGAAGATAAAATTGTGCCAGTAACATCGCATGGGTCATTGTGAACTGCCGAACGTGTGTATATATATTATACAGACTTGCTAGTAACACTGCATGAGTCATTGTGACTTGACAGTGTATAATTATTATACACACCTGCCTATACTATTGCATGTGTCTTTGCGGATTCAGAGTGTAGAATTATAAACATATCAGTGACATTCAGTGGATCAATGTGACCTAAAGGTGTATATATATATATCTATATATATATATATATATATATATATATATATATATATATATATATATATATTTATCATACATATGTAACAGGCCTCCCAGTTGAATTCCAGCGGTCATTGTGAATTGAATCTGTATATTCGCGCGCGCGCGCGCGCACAC
>JABMCL010002894.1:940000-945000 GCA_018857735.1 Alviniconcha marisindica | reverse complement strand
GTGTGTGTGTGTGTGTGCGTGTGTGTTTGAATAATCCCATTCATATTGCTTAAATATATTTATTATTATTAATCCCATTCATATTGCTAGGGCCTGTGATGCCTCCTCAGTCGGTTCGGTTCCCCATTAAGTCTGTTTTCTTTGTGTTCGTGTGTTCACATGTTTATGTATTCCTGTATCTATTTGTTGAATGAAGAAAACCGTCCCTAAAAGGCCATAAGCAAAAATTATTCGTTGAATGAAGTCTCTGTATATAATTTATGAAGTAAACACGCGGACGTCAAAACTGTGCACAGTATGTTGTCAGTATGTCAGTAACTGTAACTGAATTGTTACAACTGTCACTGACCGAAAGAACAGTTACACTGTCTCTGCGCCATACTTCAAAGCTGCTTGACTACACACACCAGTTATTGTCCTGTTTGAAATTTGCATAATTATGTTATCAAGAACAGTGACAAAGGCCAAGATCAGTGAATAAAAAGTTGCCTACCCCGAAAAACATTTGCATGGAGAACAAAATATCACGCTTGAAGCACAGTGTAATTATAAACACGCAACACTACCGAGTCAGTGCATACATAGCCTGCACAATCCGCAGTTCGCCATGCTGACAAAAACGCACAGACGGCAGAGAGGGGAGGGAAAATTCTCACCTGCCAAGTGCCTCAGGTGTACACCTGCAAGAGTTTCCACCCCGCAGGTCCCCGCGGCGTCTGGGGGATATCCCTCCGCGCTCCTTGCCACACCTCTGTTGCCGGTGCTGGCGGAGCGACACAATGCGAGGTGTGCAAGCCGTTCTGCGGTGTCGTCTGCGAGTTTATTGCAGCATGACACAAAACGGCCCCGTCTTAGCGTCAAGCCCGCGGCGATGTGCCGCCACCCGGCTACAACTGTCGTCTGCTTAAGTCCACGATGATCCACCAATTGTCAGGGTAACAAACAATAGTCGAACAGTTTTTTTCTCTTCTGTAATTCCAACAGATTTTCGCGTTTGTTGTTTGTTTTTCTCTCTCTGTCTCTGTTTTCGTGTCTTCTCGTTTTCTATCAGGGTAACAGTACACAGATGATCGAACAGATTTCTCTCTTCTGAAATTCCAACAGATTTTCCGCTCTTTTTTCCGAGTCTTTCTCTCTTTTCTCTGTCTCTCTTTCTTGTCTTCTCGTCGTTTTTTTGTTTTTTATTTTTTCCGCTTTTCCACCGTTCACTTTTTTCTTCTCTTTCGCACTCGGGTATACGTTAAATGCCGCCTGTGCGACGCCTCCCAGCGGGGCACCTTCTCCGGTGTCTTTCTAGCCTGCTTCGAGAGCTGATAATTGAAATCGGGGTATGGTTTATCACACGAGCCGTGAAGTCGCTAAAGACGCAGATAAATAAAAGGGGGGTGCAGTGTCGGGTGTCGGTCGGGTCAGGGACCACCCAAACCGGCGGAGGCGCTGCGCTCGGGTGTCGGGGGGAACACTCGGTCCCAGATCACGGCACGGTGCCGAGTTGTAGCTGTTGTCAGACAGTTGTTGTCACTCCCCTTTCGGAAGGTCTGTGTGGTCCGTCCGCTGCTGCGGCCTCGCGCGACGCTCGGCACCCGGCCTCTCTCTTCTCCCGCCACTCAGTCGAGTCGCGCTCCGCTTGCTTCAAGAATGAGTCGACAACACCGAAGATTTGACGTCCCGCGATTCCGACACGTCTGTTGCTTCCAAGCGATGGTGCCACGATATCTTATCCGCTCTCGTCAAGCCTCGACTCCTTTCGCCAAGTTCATTAGCTTCTCATTATCCCTCGCCATCTTTTCTTGCCGCTTTGATCGGATGTCGTCTGCTTCTGTCGCCCGCCTCGTGCTGGACAACCCACCAATCACGTGTCGCCTTTCTCGCGTTTCTCATCTGCATAACAGGCGCCTCGCTGGCGACGCTGCTCATTGATTGGCGGAGAGGAGGAAGGGGGTGCTTTAGGTACCGCCTCGCGAAGGAAGGGACAGAGGGCGAGTGTGAGGCTGCATTGTCTTGACTGACAAAGTCGACAACTGAGAGTGATGGCAGCGGTCGTCTGCTCACTTCGCAGTGTGCCGATCGGCAGCGATAAGAAAAGAGTCCAGTGATGAGAGAAGTCACAGGTTTTCGGTATAGTACGATAAGGCATTGATTTTCAGTCTGGTCTATTTGGTTTTGTTGTTGTTGGGTTTTTTGGGGTGTTTTTTGTCTGTGTGTGTGCAGATTGTTTATGAAACGCAAATCGCAGACATATTTCATTATCTGACCCACAGATTCATTTGAACAGAAGAAATATTTACTTGTTTTACGAATTTAGAACGTATGACAGGAATCCCCCCCAAAAGAAGACACTTCATTTTGATAATTTTATACAAAATGTATCCGGGGGTGGGGGCGGGGTGGGATTTATACACTAATTTTCGTTCACATTGTTCGCTTTTTTGTCAAGCCATTCTCCTTCTGCCGCTGTTTTGACTTGGGTTGTGTTTGCTTTTGACTGTAATGTCAAATTGTCAGCCAGTTGTTTGTTTGTTTTTGCTTGTGATTTCATAACTGATTTGCGTTTCGATATGACTCGCAGCAGCAGCTGAGTGAGAGTTAACGTATTAAGAATCGAATTTCTCTTTCATCTTTTTCTTGATTTCTTTCTTAATTTGCAGTTCATTTTTCTTCATCATTAAGGCCTAGATTTACTCTGCTAATATTCAGTTTTCATGTGTGTGTGTGTGTGAGTGTGTGTGTGTGTGTGTGTGTGTGTGTGTGTGTGTGTGTGTGTGTGTGTGTGTGTGTGTTTGTTTGTTTGTGTGAGTGTGTATGTGTGTGTGTGTGTGTGTTGTTGTTGTTGTTGTTGTTGTCACTTCACTAAGATCTGACCTAAAAATGTTTTTAAAACGATCAGAACCAAGAGTCTATTTACAAACCCCCCCTCCCCCCCCCCCCCCCCCCCCCCCCCCCCCCCCCCCGCCGCCTCTCTCTCTCTTTGTATTTGTTCTTTTTCTGTCTATTAAGCTTCAGAAATTTAAAGTATTTTTCTGTAACTGCATTCTGTACGTAAAAGTTAGTCCTGGTGTGTGTGTTTGTGCGGATAAAAATCTGAGACCAAATATTTTGAAGATTATCACAAGTCACAAAAATAATTAAAACCTGAATGTTCCAAAGCAGTATCAACAGTTTCCGTCAAGACCAATACCCGGAATTCCGTAGAGGCTTACTACTCTGGGAAGGGGTTGGGAGATGGTTGTGGGGGCAGGGCGGGCCCAGTATTTTCCTTCGTTGTGGTTGGTTATTTTTTAGTTCACATCCAGTTAATCACCAATGACATATCGGGGGCAAAACACAACTCAGCAAACCACAGGGGTGGTGGGGAGTTGCGGGGGGTGGGGGTGGGGTGGGGGGTGGGGGGTGGCTGCAAATAGGATGAACGCGAGAGGCTGATGTTGCTGCCGCTTCTACGTGTGTGTGTGTGTGTGTGTGTGTGTGTGTGTGTGTGTGTGTGTGTGTGTGTGTGTGCGTGCGTGCGTGCGTGCGTGCGTGCGTGCGTGCGTGCACACCCACCCTACGGCGCACACACACACACACACACACACACACACACACACACACACACACACACCATATGTAGGTTCAAAACAGTTCCAATGTGGTGATTTTTATGTACATATTGAAAAACTTCTGCAGTCTGGAACACACTAATTTTCATTGTTGTCACCAGGCCAATATACGGCACGCTGGGTGAGCCTTTGTCCTTCCCAACATCTGTGTGTAACCCCAGCAGTTCGTCGCACTATTAACCTAATTGTTGAGTCTGTGCAAATACGCATGCATAAACACAGATAATAAGACTACGGCCGCCACGGTCACCACGTGCATGTGCTGGTGTTTAGTGACACCAAGAAACCGCTGGTGCGTTTGAACAATTCACACGCGTGTTACGGACTGATTGATAAACGCATCGACTGTATGGGTAGTGTTCTTTTTTCTCCTTCTTCTTCTTTTTTTCTTTTTTCTTTTTTCTTCTTTTTTCTTTTCTTTTTCTTCATCGTCTGCATCATCTCATGTTATAACGGTGGCAGCAGTGCACGTGTTTTTCGGGAGACAACGTGTGTGACCTTTTTCAGTTCTCCTCCCACTTTACTTGGGCAGACACAGTTTCAAACCCCAAACACTAGTTTACAGCATCCTTCCTCCAACCACTGCCATAACTGATTACGCATACTGTCAGTTAAAGGACAGTTTTTCGTTGGTGTTCAAATGGCAGCAAGTTTGTAACTGACAATTCAAATTATATCAGGCGGGTGTTTTGTTTTGTTTTCATGATGATGTGGGGCTTAATGTCCTCGGGTGTCGTTGTTTTGTTTTGATGTTGTTCAAGTGTTGCTTTACGTCCACAGAAACCGTAGGCTTATTAGGGACGGGAGCCCAGGACGGCCACCTCGACTTTCACACAGCGCCTGAGCTCTGTTGTTTTAAGTAAACATGGTGCTTAATATCCACAGAAACCATAAGGCATATTAGGGACGGGGAGAAGGGGGGGAGGGGGTTTGGAGGTGGGGGAGAGGGAGATTATATACTATCGCTACACTGTCACCACCAGAATGATTCCTGCATTAAGATGGGCAGCGATGAGAGCCATTTTAATGTTTCAGTAGGAAACGATGGACAAAGTCCACAAACCACAACCTTTTTGAAGAGAAAGGAGAGCCGAAGCGGTATCGAACCGAGGGCCTTCCGCTTACCAGCCTAACGCCTTACCGATAGGCTTTGTCCCTCACAATTAATGAAACATTAAAATGGCCCTCAGCGCTGCCTACCTTAATGTAGAAGTCATTCAGGTGATGACATTGTAGCGATAGGTATATAATCTACCCCCCCCCCCCCCAACCTCAGTACCCCCTTTCCTCCCTTCTCCCCGTCCCTAATAAGCCTCATGGTTTCTGTGGACGTTAAGCACCATGTTTACTTACTTCGAAAAGTTTAATAACTCAACGATAGTCGTATTAAGCCCATTTGGA
>JABMCL010002894.1:900000-935000 GCA_018857735.1 Alviniconcha marisindica | reverse complement strand
GCGTGTGTGCGCGTGTGCGTGCGTGCGTACGTGCGTGCGTGCGTGTGTGTGTGTTTGGTCATGACTTAAATTATGATGCGGCAAGTGAAAATATGTAACAACTATTATAATTATTTTTAATGATGAGAATAATTGACGCAGGTAACAGTCACTATCATTATTATTAATAATTATCTTGGTTATTTAATGTACGTAGCAGCAGTCGTAGTATCTGGATAACCATCGATTTTTTCTTCTTTTTTGTGGTAAGATATTGTATATTGATCTGACCGTCTTTGTAACAGCCCTAATTATTAGATATAAATGTAATTTATTTATTAGTCACACCATAAATGTCCTTATTAATATGATATTATCACTATATTTCAACATGTTCGTTGAAAAACACATCGTTATTAAATTATTCCAGAAGAATATGAGGCATTATTATTGATACCATTAACATCTATCTTTATCAGATTTATTATTTCAGGATTGTTGTCATAATTATTACAAGGAGTCAAAACAAAACAAAAACGTCGAATGTAGCAGAAGGTGAATCAACCTTTAGACGGGCAGTGATGTTGTCCCTTTTGCTGTCCCGCTCATTGTTTAGGCAAAGTCGCTGTTTAATCTGTGTCCAGTGACCAGTGAATGATATTTATTTTTACCTGTGTTTCGATTTTATATCAGTGACTTGGTTGTGCTCGCTGTTAACTATGCCGTATCCAGAATGGTAAGCCATACTTTTACTTGTGACTTGGTGACTTGTGTTTGGAGTTGGTATTCAAGATGTGTAGAATATGTAATTCTGTGCCTGGTGTGACACTGTGCGGTTGACTGGGATGTTAAAAGCCAAGAACTAACCAACTTACTAACTTGCACTCCACAACGGCATTTTAAGGCACCAGTATATAGACGGGAAAGGATGCATCGTGTACACAGTTCTCTTTATTCAAGATGGTATCTATGCGCTCGGAAAAGCCCATATGCGCTCCACCCCGTCTCTCAGAAGTTTCCACCAACGTTGCCTTTGAAACTGTTCCAATGTACGTCTGATTGACGACGGCCTTTCAAGGAAGATCGTCGAGCGCTTCCTCTTTCCACCCTACCATGAACTGATTGCATAATGTGCGAATCGAATTTTTAAGCTTATTTTGATATGTCCCTTGGTCCATTAAAATAAATGTTCCTTTTGCTGTACAGTTTAGCTGCACGATTATCGATGACAGCAGAGTGCAGAAATGTAGTGTGGTATCCACAACGCCGCAGCGTAAAAAACAACAACAAAAAAACACCCAGAGTTCAGACTTTTAAACACGCTTAGTATGAAGACTGTGCGCCGAACGCCAAATTCACAAATGAAAAGGGCTAATCGACTGAAAGTGTATTGATTCGGATTTTTTTTACGTATGCCCCTTTTTTCAGTTTTTTTCTTCTTCTTTTTCTTCTTTTATTTGTTTCTTTCTGTGTTTTTTAACTTGATCTATGTTTTCTGTCCCCCCCCCCCTTTGTTTTTTCTTTTTAAATTTGTTTTGTTCCGTCCCATATTTCATATTGAACGACCGCAGCGTTTCGCATCGCACTTAAGCTCCATGAACAATGCACAGGTGATGAATCTACACTCAGACTAAAAGTACGTTAGCTGTGCTAGTGTGACGACAGGAAAACGGGTTCTGATGTCAGAGACACTGATGCAGCTGTGTTCCATAAACAGTCTCGATCGTTCGTCGTAACATAACACAGAGCTGTACGTGACAGTTATGTGTTAATTTCTGCTGTGTTCCATAAACAGTCTCGATCGTTCGTCGTAACATAACACAGAGCTGTACGTGACAGTTATGTGTTAATTTCTGAAGGCCGTATAATTATATTATGTGATTTATTTCGAGGGAGGGGAGTGGTACAGAAAGCTCTGATGCTTCGTTAAACGGCAGGTAAACGTTGTGGTTATGGGACTAATATGGAGGAAGGGGGTGGGGGGGGGGGGGGGTGGGGGGGGGGGGTGGGGGGGGGGGAGGGGCTATCCTCTGCCCCTCTTAACACGGAATCATTGTGGATGACATTGCACTGGGCACGGTGTGTGGTGTTAGGTATGAATAAGTAAGAAACCTAGTGTTTTACGCCCAATCAACCAGTACGGTTAGATCAGGGCGATGTCAGGTATGAAACTGACGTCAGAAGGTTATACCTCTCCGTGAGAAACTGACGTCATGATGCCATATCTTTTTGCCTGAAAAAAACGACGTCATGAGGCTATGTATTTCAGTCTGAAGCCGACGGCAGAAGGTTATACCATTCCGTGTGAAACTGACATCAGAAGGCTGTACCTTTCCGTGTGAAACCGACATCAGAAGGTTATACCATTGCATGTGAATCCGACTTCAGAAGGTTGTACCTTTCCAGGTGAAACTGACATCAGAAGGCTGTACATTTCCGTGTAAAACCGACATCAAAGGCTATACCTTTCCAGGTGAAACCGACATCAGAAAGCTTATTCTTTTCCGTGTGAAATTGACATCAGAAGGCTATACAATTCCGCGTGAAACCGACATCAGACGACTGTGCCTGTCTGTGTGAAACCGACATCAGAAGACTATACCATTCCATGTGAAACAGACATCAGAAGGCTATACTTTTCCGTGTGAAACTGACATCAGAAAGCTATACTTTTCTGTGTGAAACTGACATCAGAAGACTATACCATTTCGTGTGAAACCGACATCAGAAGGCTATACCATTCCGTGTGAAACCAACATCAGAAGGCTATATCATTCCGTTTGAAATTGACATCAGAAGGCTGTACCTTTCCGTACGAAACCGACATCAGAAGGCTATACCATTCCGTGTGAAACCGACATCAGAAGGCTATACTTTTCCAGGTGCCTCCGTCTTCGTTTTCATCTCTTCCCATCCGCGTGAGATTGCAGCGTGTACGTCACTGTTCCTCTTCACCACAACCGCACTACACAAGTCTCAGCGAACAAAAGACACGGCGTCAACCCGTGTCATCGGCTATTGACTCTTGCTGACACTTACAGCTATGTTGTCCTTTCTCGCCGAGACATTCAATACTGGTGGTGGCCAACGACTTGGCGGCGGTCAACGAATGAAAGATGTGGTACAAAGGAACCACGACACCCAGCGAGGTGTACCCGTTCGGCCTAGCGGTAAGGCGCCAGGCTGGTAGACATGAAGAACCTCGGTTCGAGTCGGCTCCGGCTCTTCTCTGTGTCTGTGTCTGCTGTGTCTGTGTGTGTGTCTGGTGTGTGTGTGTGTGTGTGTGTGTGTGTGTGTGTGTGTGTGTGTGTGTGTGTGTGTGTGTGTGCCTCTCTCTGTCTCTCTCTGTCTCTGTTTCGCCTTGCCCCCCCCCCCCCCCTCTCTCTCTCTCTCTCTCTCTCTCTCTCTCTCTCTGCACAAGTTGTGGTTTACGAACTGTCTGATTGTGACTTTGTCTTGCCACAATTAATCAAACATTAATACGGCTCATGCCTCTGCCTGTTTTACTGCAAAATCATTCTGGTGGTGGCAGTGTAGTGTTAGGTTTATATACTCCGCTTTGCTCTCTCTCTGTCTCTGTCTCTCCGTCTCTCTGTCTCTGTCTCTGTCTGTCTGTCTGTCTGTCTGTCTGTCTGTCTGTCTCTGTCTCTCTCTGTCTCTGTCTCTGTCTCTGTCTCTCTCTCTCTCTCTCTCTCTCTCTCTCTCCTCTCTCTCTCTCTCTCTCTCTCTTTGTATCTCTATCTCTGCCTGCCTCCTGTCTGTTTCTCCCTCTCTTCGTATCTCTATCTGCCTCCTCTCTCTCTCTCTCTCTCTCTCTCTCTCTCTCTCTCTCTCTCTCTCTCTCTCTCTCTCTCTCTCTCTCTCTCTTCGTCTCTCTATCTCTGTCTGCCTCCTCCCCCCCCCCCCTCTCTCTCTCTTTGTCATTCTCTGTCTCTCTCTACCCCCCACCCACACTCTCTCTCTTTTCATCCCTTCTGACTCTGTCATGCATACATGCTTATCTACTACCCCCGTAAATAAAGAACTCTTCTCTCTCTCTCTCTTCCCTCTCTCTCTCTCTCTCTCTCTCTCTCTCTCTCTCTCCTCTCTCTCTCTCTCTTGGGAATACTTCTACTCAAAGAAAAGCTTATGTTCAATAAGGCAGTGTTAGTATTCAAAGCATACAAAAATCTTGCACCTCCGTACCTTAAACAGCTTTTTATCTGTTCCAACATTCGTGCCACATCAAGATACATAACTCTGACCAAACCTAGAACAGACCTTTTTAAAACTAGTTTCTCATTTTCAGGTGCATCCTTGTGAAATACCATCCCAAATGAAATAAAATCATGCAATTCACTTACCAGCTTCAAAACACAACTTTATAAATGGTTCAGAAGCAGATTATCATAAATAACCACACACACACCAAAAACAAACAAAAAAACAATTTCTTGGTTTCTAATATATATATTATTATTATTGATCGCTTTTATATAGCGCTATTCTCCGCTTTCGAGCAGACTCACTGCGCTCGCATGTGATTCTACATGAGTGAATAGCTTTTGATAGCGCGTTTTTTGAATATCCACCGAAGTGGTGTACTTACAGCGCTGGCATGGCTGGTGCCACATGAAACTGCTGCCTTCTCGGCGCGTTTCTATGTACACCATACAACCATGCACCATGTCACTTCATGCAAACCCACATACGTAAGATGTATGAATGTTTTAGCTGTAACCTGCCACCTGCACTTTTGGCAGAATGACCGGGGTCTTTTACGTGCTACTGTGGTAACACGGGGTGGAACGGATACCGAAATAAGAGTCAGCGCAGAAAGTTGACCCTGGAGAAGAAAATTCTCCCGCCGCTCCTGCAGGGATTCGAACCCGCGACCTTTCGATCACGAGTCCGGCGCTCTAACCACTGAGCTATCCCCAGCCCCCTGGATGCATGTATAGTCTCTCAGTGATTTGATTTATTACTCTTTTGTACTATTCATAATTATCGATTGGCATTGATTTTCCGACTATGATCATATATATATATATATATATATATATATATATATATTATATATATATATATATAATATATTATAAGTGTTTTAACTGTTTCAAGGACAGGTTGAACGACAGGCATTCGTGCCTAAACCTTTATCCTTGTGTAACAAAGTTCAGTCAATCAATCAATCAATCTCTCTTCTCCTCCTCCCCGACTATACTCTCTCCCCCTTTGTCTTTCTGTCTTTCTCTGTCTGTCTGTCTCTGTCTCTGTCTCTGTCTGTCTGTCTCTCTCTCTCTCTCTCTCTCTCTCTCTCTCTCTCTCTCTCTCTCTCTCTCTCTCTCTCTCTCTCTCTCTCAATTAATCAACGAACTTATCAGTCAGACAACCAGTTCAGAAATCGAAAAAAAAAAGACACAACGGTTCGACTTACCGTGCCGTGAAAAGCAGCAAACATATCCACAGTTGTTGTTTTCCTGCCCTCTGCACTTGATTGAGTCTTCTCGTGTTTCTGAATGACAGCTGCCCTCTGTCTTGTCCGCACTTTATGTCCACACGCTGTATATGTGCCCACAATCCGTATAAATAATCAAAGTTGGCGAATCTGCGCCTGAACTGCCGTCAATAAAAACTGCTACACAAATCGGACCGCATTCGTCGAAAGCATTTCTTCCTCTTTTTTGTAACTCCACTGAATCAGTCAATCAGCAAGTCAGTCTCTATCACTAAAACCCAGACGAATTATCTGTACACTAAATGCCTGATGGAAATTAGTTGTGAATCCAGATATGTTCTCTGGAACAACAGAAGCATTCGGCCTCGGTGACTCTGAACATCAGTTTGTTTTTTGTCGGTGTCCAGAACTGATACAAGTGAAATGCTGAGATGTAAAGTGCATGCCCCACTTTTTCTGCAAACAGCTAAAACAGCAGCGATCGATCATGGATCGATACACGGTCACTTGCTGTGTTTGCTTCTTGTCAGCGATTCGCACTCTCCGCCTTGACTCAATAATTTCCGCGCAAAAGTTGAGAGAATATCGCCAGCTCCATGTCGTCGTCAGTTAAATTTCACAGCTCCAATTCACGTGCAAAAACTTATAAGCCTGGCGTTGGCGAGCCAGCACACTTTTGGGTATAATCCGTTTCTCGAGCCTTCACTGAGCGCGCGCGCGCTGCCTGTCTTTTCACTGTGGCGTATTGTTGTCCGCGCTACTATCGTCACTGCACGCGACAGCTTCAAGCCCCGCCCTTTGTCGCCAAGCCGCGCCCCTTGGCGCTTGAAGTCACGCCCCGCGGTGCGTTTGTACAAGGTGCGAAGACACCCAGCGAATGAAAATCTGTTACTTTTGCCCCACATGCCGCGCTGGACCTGACGACAGCCAGGGACCACGAAGTGCGAGGCGACTGTTGAGAATCGGCTGTGCCCTCGTCTTTGTCTCGTTGAAACAGCTCGGCGTCAGGCCGGCCTAAAAAAAAGAAGCCAAAAACAAAACAAACAAAAAAACTACGTTTATGATGTAAAAAAATAAAAAAATAAAAAAATAATACAAATAAATAAAAAAGGATCTAAGTGTCTGTCTATTCATTCACTTATTCGTTTATACAAGTCATGTGTCCATTCATTCATGTTTTCGCTTAGTCTTCATTTCGTGCTGTTGTTCATTAATTCATTATTCGGTTCATCCGGCTTTTATTTATTCGAGTCCATGTTCGGTGTTTTTGTTTTGTTTTGTTTTGTGCGTGTGTGTGTGTGTGTGTGTGTGTGTATGTGTGTGTGTGTGTGTGTGTGTGTGTGTGTGTGTTGTGTGTGTGTGTGTGTGTGTTGTTAAGTACTGTACTGACCACTGGTGAAATTCGGGACACCTTACCTGGGTAAAGCATAGCGGCCGCAACAGCAGCGCTACCCATTCCTATCAGTGTGTGCAGTATTTTGGGGTGTGGCAGTCATTGTTAGGAATTTTTAACGTGCGCACAGTTGTTGATGCATGACTGCACACGGGGGCTGTACGGACACCGTAAGAGAGTCTGCACTGGAAGCTGACTCTGGGAGAAAAATCCCTTGCTGCACCGGGGATTTGAACCTGTGTCAGTATTGCGCCTGGCTTTTCAGTCGGACGTTCTACCAGCTGAGCTACACCAGCCTCTTTAAAAAAAATATATAAAAATGTGTAAATTTTATTTTATTGATTCATACATATGGTCATTTACCTATTCCTTCTGTCACGTGTTCATTATTCATTCATGTGTTCATTCAATCGCGTATTCATTCTTTCATCGGCCTGAGGTGACCTTGTACGGTTGACGGGACGTTAAGATCCAGTTGTGTTAACAGGACGTTAAGATCCAGTTAAGATCAGGACGTTAAGATCCAGTTAACAGGGCGTTAAGATAGCTTACTTCTTCTTCAACCCCCCCCCCTTTTTTTTTTTTTTTTTTTTTTTTTTTTTCCCACGTGTTCATCTGAAATCGGTGCAAGAGAAGAGAAGAGAAAAGAAGAGAGAACGAATGGCTTATTGAACTAGGCCATTATGCCCGAGTCAAGCTGGGAGTTGGGGAGTGAAGGCAGTGCAGAGATACAATTGCAAATAATCCATATCTTGCCATAAACATCACTAACAATCACCTATCACACACACGCACCCACTCTCGCCCTCTCTCCATTTCTCTTCTCTTGCACCGATTTCGGCTGGTCAGATTTTAAATTCTATCAGTAAAAATTAGAATCCATTTCAATAATCCGGTGGGATTTCAAATTCCACCGGTAGAAATTAAAATTCGAATTTCTCCCTGTAGAAATCGAAATTGCGATCTATACTGGCAAGATTTAAAGTCATACTGGCAGAGATGGTTATTTTGATTTTTCCCAGGAAAAAATCGAATTTTAATTTCTACCGGTAGAATTTGAAATCCCACCAGATTTTGATTTGTACCCTGATGTATGTATAATAATTGTCTATGTCCAGAACTATCATCACGCTGTGTAAAATCTGGAGTTATTTTCTCATTGTTTAGTCTAGGGATACCTTTAAACCGGTTGTAAAGCCCAAATTAATCTTATCATTTTGCAATACGGAGTAAATTCTTCGTCATATGTTTTGCGAGTTATTGTTCGTAAACTGATCAGACCTGAGCTTCTTTTCTTTTTTTCTTTTTTCTTTTTTCTTTCTCTCTCAGTATAATTCCAGTTCTCTTCTCAAATATTTTGTAAATCTTGTCATTCATACACTTTTAAGTGGGGGTTACTTTCTGGCATATTCTGTTATTAAAAGACTATATTTTCATACATTTTATACTTAGTTTGCTGTTGTTGTTGAATCAACACACAAGAGAGTTAATTAACACTCGAAAGAGTTAACACAAACACAACAACAAAGACCTGAGTCAGCTACGGTAACTCTCACCTGGCATGCGAGTAAATACAAGTCTATAAACTCCACCAGAGGTACATGCTGATATCGGTTACAGGGTAGGCTGTGCGTTGGAAACAAACTGTTTATCTGTCTTTAGAGTTTGCAACTCCAGAAATGTGAAAGAAAACGAGGCCTAGAGCGCTCGTGCAGAATCAACACACAAGGGAGTTAATTAGTGCTCGAAATACGTAGCCCCTGTACGTACACAACTCCTCTCATTTTTGAGGATGTAGGTAAGTAGATAGTGTTGCTTAATGTCCTCAGATGTCAGTGACATATTAGGGACAAACTGAGACCAATGCCGAAGCATGGTTCAATAATTCTTTACGTCCACGGAAACCAGAAGGCTCGTTAGGACGGACAGCCCAGGACGACCACCTCGACTCTCACACAGCTCCTGAACGTGTGATTTTGAGGATGTACCATCTGGTGGAGTTTATGTACCTGTATTTACACGCATGCCAGTGAGAGTTACCGTAGGCGACTCAGGTCTTTGTTGTACTTGTGTTACGTATTTCGAGCGCGGATTAACTCCCTTGGAGGTTAATTTTGCAGCTCCAGAGTTATATTGCAATACACTTCGTGAACGTGGTAATGTATCTGTCAGACTGTTGCTGTGCAATCCCACGACTCTGCTGGTTCAAACTTAGGGTTCCGTTCAACCCTTTTCAACAGTTGTGGCTTTTAATGTGGACGCGTATCCGGTCACTTTGCCTTGAACAGTTTAATGACAGTAAACACTGTCTCAGACCGCTGCCACCTAAGGTAAAAACAGTGAAAGCTACTCTGTTTGTCTGTCTGTTGTCTGTCTTGTCTGTCTGTCTGTCTGTCTGTCTGTCTGTCTCTCTCTCTCTCTCTCTCTCTCTCTCTCTCTCTCTCTCCTCTCTCTCTCTCTCTAAATGTTTGATTGCCAGATACAGCCTATTTTGACTTATGGTTCCGAAGTATGGGGACTGTCAGATAACCAGGAAAGTATCGAAAGAATACATTGATCAGCTTTGAAAAGGTTCTTGGGTGTCAACTCAAAGTCCCCCAGACATTTAATATATGGCGAAACGGGAAGATACCCCCTTTTTGTAAACGCGTATGCCAGATGTATAAAGTTTTGGCTGCGCCTGACGTGTATGGATGACAGAAGGTACCACAGAAAAACTTATAATATGTTATTAAATCTTCAAAAGACAGAACTATACTACATGGGTTTGCAAAGTTCGAAATGTTTTATACAAATTTGGCTTTGGTGTGGTTTGGGAAATGCAAGGTATTGGTAATGTAAATTTGTTCATTAAAGAGTTTAAGTTGAGGCTTATAGATTGCTTTAAACAAGACTGGCATGCTGCTCTGGGTTCACACGATTTTTATAACGTATACTCTAATTTCAATCAGTCTTTAGTACTCAGTAAGTATCTTCGAACTCTTAACAACATAAGCGTGCGGAGAGTATTTACTAGATTCAGAATTGGAATGTCTGCATTCAAATGTCATTACCTACAGTATAATATATTGCTCGCGACAGGGATATAAATTGTCCATTCTGTAATACGCCAGAAACAGAAGTACATTTTTTATTAGTATGTCCAAAGTATACAGCCTTGAGAGATGAACTTATTCCACCAAAGTACCATAGCCAACCATCCATGTTTAACTTTTCCTTATTATTAGCTAGCACGAACGCACCCACCATAGAGAAATTATCCACCTTCGTTTTTAAAGCTTTAAACACTAGAAAACTGAGTTGAAGTCCGTCACTGGATCCATGAGAATTCGAATTGCCTGAATGTTCACTCCTGTTCTAATGGGCCGGAGGCCTGACAATAAAATAATCTTGTCTTGTCTTGTCCTCTCTCTCTCTCTCTCTCTCTCTCTCTCTCTCTCTCTCTCTCTCTCTCTCTCTCTCACTCACTCTCTCTCGCTTTTGTCAGTATGAAGGTGATAGCTTAATGTAAAGTTAATTCTGTAGTTGTATGGATTTGTTGTTGTTTTGGATTACTGTTGAGGGTGGTTTGTTGTTGTTGTTGTTTGTTTGTTTGCTTGTTTTTTAATTGATTAAAAAAAAAAAAAAAAAACCAATCCTGTACCGTGATCAGTGTGTAGTGTCAGATAATGTAACACCTAGTCTAACTCTCTCCTGAAGGTGTTGGAAGGGGGAGACTGTACGTAACATTACACTGTCACCACTAGGATAATACTGCATTAAGACGGGCAGTGGTGAAAGCTATTTTCATGTTAATGTTTCATTAATCTGGCGGTTGGGGCAAAGTCATAAAGGCAACGTCCATAACCCACAACTTTTGAAGAGAAAGGAAGGCGGAAGCGGAAATCGAACCTAGGTTCCTCTGCTTTCCAGTTTAACGCCTTACCGGCAGGACAAACCAGCTCTCTGGTCTAATTACTCCAGTGTCTCGTTACATACGACCGGTCTGCTCACCGCGCTCCTTTCACAGTGCATTGTGATAACCCCACCGAAAACCCGCTAGCTCCATAAATACCCTACTACACAAACTAAAAGATGGAGGCGAACACACCGGTCGTAATTAGACACGAAAACTAATTACAAATTTTTGAGTGAATAGTTTAGCGTAGACGGAAGAAGAATGGGTGTTTTGGGCGCCTTATTTTATTAAGTAAGTAAACATGGTGCTTAACGTCCACAGAAACCGTAAGGCTTATTATATGGGACGGGGAGAACGGGGGTAAAGGGTTATGGAGGTGGGGAAGAGGAGGATTATATACCTATCGCTACACTGTCACACAAGAATGACTCCTGCATTAAGATGGGCAGTGATGAGAGCCATTTTAATGTTTCAGTAGGAAGTAATGGACAAGTCACAAGACAGTGTCCACAGACCACAATTTTTGAAGAGAAAGGAGAGCCGAAGCGGATTCGAACCGAGGTCCCTCTGCTTTCCAGCCTAACGCCTTACCGCTAGGCCAAACCGGCTCACTTATTTTATTATTATCATTGGTTTAAACAAAGTTTATTTACATTCATGAAAATATGGACAATCAAAATCATTGTATGAGCATTAAACAAGCTAGGCTTATAGTAAATGCTCACAACTAATTTACTAATTAATTCATTTTGCAACAACGGGTATGTATGTTTATATTAAACAACATGAAAACAACAACAAAAATCAATCAAAAATCAAGAGAGAGAGAGAGAGAGATTGGTATTATTATCATTGATCGCTTTTATATAGCGCTATTCTCTGCTCCCGAGCAGACTCACTGCGCTCATGTCACATGGCACGGTGATTCTCATTGAGTGCCTGCAACCCTTTATAGTGCGTTTTTGAATATCCACCGAAGTGGTGTACTGACAGCGTTATTTGGTTGTTGCGTGGCTGTGGCCATTTGAAACTGCTGTAAGAATGCCGTAAGCATGCCTTATTTCGGGGCCGAGCTCTGTTTTGTAGCAGTATGTTCCAAAAGCAGCAGGCTCTTCGCGAAATGAAGGTTGGTAGCCTTCCCCAATAATTAGCCCCCCCCCCCCCCCCCCCCCCCACACACACACACACCGCCCCTGAAGGGAGGTCGAGGATGTTTGATTTCCGGCCCCTCCTTCCCCTCTGCCATGTCTGGAATACCAAGGCTGTCATTAGATTCTCATTTCCTGTCTCCTCTCTTGTTCTTCTATCTTGTCCTGTTGTTCTTTTTGTCTTGTCCCTTTTCTGCTGGTGGGCCCTCTCCTGACTTTGTCAAGAAAATTCCCCAGGTAGGTAGTGTTGCTTAATGTCTTCAGATGTCAGTTGACATATTAGGGACAAGCTGAGACCAATGCCGAAGCATGGTTCAATATAGCTTTACGTCCACGGAAACCAGAAGGCTCGTTAGGACGGACAGCCCAGGACGGCCACCTCGACTCTCACACAGCTAAACTATGCAAAAATTCCCCAATATTTTTCGTCAAGAAAAAGGCTTTTCGTGGCTCCTGTTGAGCAGCTGGGCGGTGGTGGTGGTGGTGTGTGTAGGTTGCTACCATATGGCTCTGGTATTTTTACCATTATGCATTTGTATAATAAACAGACACTGGATTTTGATTTCAGAAGGGCAGATTGAATCGTATGCATGTCCGTTGGCATTCATCATGAAGTTGAGATTCCAGATCCAAACATCGTATTGCAACAAACGTCTCAGAGCGGAACAAAAGCCGTTTCAGTCATCGACCCGTGTTTCATTAAGTGTTACGTTCATCGCAGCAGACTACTTGACCGCAATTCATCAGTCAATCTGTCAATACCTCCCATCAGTCAGTCGATCAAAACCTCAATTCATCAATCAGTCAGTCAGTCAGTCAGAAGTTCCAGTGTCGACTACCTGATCGTGAGAATGCTCGTTGGATTGGAGTCATGGTCTCTCCCCTGGTCAACGAAGCGTTACAACGGCGTTCACACTCTGGCAGCCACGTGCTTCGCGTTCACACGGAGTTGGCGCGCCTGTGGTTGTAAACAGTGAACGTCGCCGGTTGTGGACTTTGTCCAGTTGTAGCGAACTGGCTCCACAGTGTGTAAAACTGGACCGTAAGGCTGGGTTCCTGCGTAACACTGCCCAGAGACACTAACCGCACTTGCTGTCGTAGTGGATGGACTGACTGGACACTTGCTGGACTGACTGACTGGGCATAATGCCCTCAGATGCCAACGGTTTTGTACTGCTGCCGCCGTTGTCTGTGTTGTTAAAGGCCCACGGTCGCTAGGGAAGGAGTTCAATTCGAGCCTGGCGCCAGTCACGCTGTCTTGCCCATGCATGGAGACTTGCATGAGGACAGGGAAGCGCTGGATGATCGACTTGCGTGTCCAGGTACAGGCACTGTCGCGCTCGGTTGGTTCTGACCACCGTGCGAAAGGCCACAGATGAAGCGACAAACTGATTGGTACTTAGCTTCCTTTTTTTCTCCCCCCCCCTCCCCCCCTCCCGCACCCCCTCCCCACCCACCCCTACTCTTTCTTTTGAATTAGTTCCGCGGCTCTGCATACAGATCTGTTGCCGCGCGACGACAAACCTGACCGGATTAAGAAGTCATCAACAGGTTTTTGTATACTTGGGTCCTATTTTACTGTTCATTTTCCATGCCCGCGCGTGTGCACGCACGCACGCACGCACGAACGCACGCACGCACGCACATACACACACACACATATATATACACACATGAACACACACACACACACACACACATATACACACACACAAAGCACACATACATACACACACATACACACACACACACACACACACACACACACACACACACACACACACACACACACACACACACACACATGCAGTCAGGTAGCAAGGGGAAGAGGAGAGAAAAAAAAAGCACAAACCACTTAGAACGAGGTCAATGGTAGTTTTACTTAACAATCTTGTCATGGCTACCTTTATGAGCCAACAAAATTGACGGATATGAAAGACGCAGAGTCGGTCCAATCTGTCAGAGCTCAGGAGCGGTGTGAAAGTCGAGGTGGCCGTCACTGATAGTCCTTATGGTCTCTGTGGACGTAAAGCAGCATTGAACTTGAACTCCAGTCTTTGCTGACGAGACCGAAAAGCACAGTCTACTCCACCAAATATCAGATGACGAAACCGGTCTATTCATTGACTTTCTTGGATGTTTGCGCGGCATTCATCAAAAAACCCGTAGGCACTTCCCTCCCTGATTGTTTGTCATATCTCTGTACCTACCATTCCATTGTTTTGGGACAAGGAGCTTTATCCCCTATAAACTCAACACTGGTTTGTAACAAGTTTTTATTCACCAAACATTTGCTTGCAACAAGTTTTTATTCACCCAACATTGGCTTGTAACAAGGGGGTTTTATTCGCCCAACATTGGCTTGGAACCAGACCACACGAGTTCCAGCCTTTCTTCAATCGTGGGAAACTTCTCAGTCTTGGACCGCAGGTCAGAAATTCTCACGGTGGCCATGGACGGGTGGCCAGTCTGTTGCCGCAGACGGAGGACGCGGAAGCTCATTTTCGCCGTTTTACAACCCAAACATGTGGGCGAGTTTCCGTCGAGTCAATGAGAAAAGCCAACGGACGTTTCAACGACCAGGCGCTCCGACGGTCCCGTGCCGTCCTTTTCGCCACCCTGAAGCGTCGAGGATGAAATTTGGACGGCGCATAAATCGGACATGAAGGAGTGGATTTCATGGCCTATAAATTGACCGATGGTCACCTGCCCACCTGCTTGCTTTTGATCCTACCGCGGCGCTCCGGTGAGAGACGTTACTCGGATGGCTGAGCTCCGAGAGGTTTGTAGCGGTGTGTTGCTGGATGCAGGTGCTTCGCCCTTTCATTGACTGGGAGGTCAGCTGGGCTGTCCACTCACTCAGTCCTCAATGAAGGGGATCGTTTCATATTTTACCGGAGCTTTCCCGGAAGAAAGCACGAATCGGGTTTCGCCGACGTGCATTAAAACTCTTGGTTTATGTTTATGTATCGTAAGTTCCCAGGTCTGTAATTTACTCGGAGGTCAGACTGCAATCTGAATGACTGGCCAGCCCCTTTCAGCGTGCATGTATGTGCATGTCCGCTGAGCTATCAGGGCGGACTGCTTTGGCATGCATGCAAAGACTCATTCATAGTTACTGTAACTGCGTGAACAAGATCCGAATATTGTTTCCTGCGTAAAGGAGTTAACCTTCTGAAAAGAATTTGTCGAAGGAGGCCGGCCTTTCTCCAACAGACAAAAGAAATCATAAAAAGGTAAAGCAGAGGATTTTGCTTTATAATGTTCCATTCATTTTTCAATTTAGACTTCTCCATGCGTCTTCTCCCTAATATAACCGTACTGGTTGACTGGGCGTAAAACACCGACTTACCTACTTACTTACTGTCCAAGTGTCAATAAGGGATTAGCGGGACCAGTTGTACAAAATACCTTCAAAGTGTCACAGATGGTCTAACGGCTCCCCTCGGCGTCTTTGATCTCACTCCTCATGCGTCGTTAGCACGCAACTGTCGTGCCCGACTTTGCGTGACGTGCAAAACGGGAAAGCTAGGACACTTGTCGTGGTTTGCATGCAGTCCCACTTATTGTTACGCGCAAACTTCAGATTCGAAATTAATAGAAAATCAGGGGAGCGTTGCGAAAACATTCCTTACCTTTTAAGTTTTTATTTTAATCTCTTGTAATGTATGTTGCTTTACGTCCACAGAGACCATAAGGACTAGTAGAGACAGAGATCCCAGGGCGGCCACCTCGACTTTTACACAGCTCATGAACTCTGCTGTATTGCACTGAGAAGTTAGTTCCTTTTGTACAAGCTCATCATAAACTGCGTCCACAGAATGTGCTGTTACTTGTTGGCTTGCACGTTGTTTTTGCAATGAGGCTGGATTTTCGCCGGTGAATTAATATGACGGGGGGAGGGGGGGGGTGGTAGTCCCCCTGTGATTGTGTTTGGGTTGGGGTGGTCGGAGTCTGCATTTTGTTTATTTCTGTGCTTTTTGAGATAGATAAGATGCGTTCTGCACAAATGGTATTGGTGCATGAAGGGTGTGAGTTGGCGTTTTGGGATGCAGGTCTGAGTGTGTTTTTCTCGCCATAGACACGATGTGAGAGGGTTGATTTTTTGTTAAACTATTTTTTGTTTCGCTTAAGTCGTTTTTGTTTTGTTTGTTGTACAATCCTTTTTTCTTTTTCTTTTTTCCCTCTCTCTTTTTAAGCTCTTTGAGCACGGTGGATTTGTGTTTGTTTGTATTTTGTTTAGTTTTTTACGTGCGCTCTGCCTATAAATCAAGATTGCATAAATCACTGAGATAATTCATCCCAACTTTGGCGAAAATGCGGATGGGAGGGAAAGTGAGGGGGTGGACGGGTGGAGGGTGGGCTGGAGGGGATATGCGACGATTCTCGGAGCCTAGCCCGGCACCTGACAGATGTCAGTTATGACATGCCGCCGATCACAGACGTAAGCTTCTTCTGGCTGTGTAGTGGCTGATCTCGCAGTTGTTGCCTTGCTACCGTTGCTGTTGGTGCATGCTGGTGTCAAGTAATGATGTGCTGTTCGGTTTGGTTCAGTGATGCTTTACGTCCACATAAACCATCAGGCTTATTAGGGACGGGGAGCCCAGGACGGCCATCTCGCTTTCACACAGCTCCTGAGCTCTGCAGTATGCTGCAATGGTTGTCGTTCTTTAACACACATGGAAAAGGACGGTAGGGTTGGTGCGGGGTGGGGGAGGGGGGGGGGGGGGGGGGGGGGGGGGGGAGGAGTACGAGGGGGTAGAAATAAATAGTGAAGAAATTTATAGACACCTACCACTGGGTGAACCTCAAGAGCTTAGCTGAGGAACGCAAAGAAACAAATATTTAAAGGTGTCTTCTGCTTATCCTCAAAGCTTACAGCGGCCACTGACTCCAGCCCGTGATCTCAATACACTGGAATCGCTTTTTTACAATTAAGACAGCCTTAAAAATCAAGCGTCAGATGGTCTAAAAAGACGGGCAGTCGTTGGTCAAGGGTTCATTAACACGGACAAGTGAAGGAAAGGTATCACTGAGGAAAAGGTCGTTTTAAAAGAAGGGTGGTCTGGTTTAATCAGAGTCGTTATCCTTCATTTCCACTGTACAGCTTCGTATCACACGGCCACCAACACCGCCGTATTCGCTTTTTACTGCTGCACATTTTGGATCAACAAACTGGATTGAAGGGTATTCCGAAGAACATTAACTCCCACAGTTTGACTAAAACTAAATGAATGACTCTGCAGCAACACACTGTACAGCAGTACCATACCAATTAAACCCTCTTTCCCCTAAACCATTTTCCCCTAACCATTTCAGCAGCTAGCCTCAGCGACGCATTCCAACAACTTCAGCAATCAGCAGCCGGACTTCAGCGACATGTTGCCCTGCAGTAGCATAACGGTTAAAATCTAATTCACTCCATCGCGCAAACCCTAGTCCTCTAACCATCTCACCGCCGCCCTCCCCAAATACACACACACACAGAACAAATTGATTAATAACTGGGCTTGGACGAGCCCACTCTCCTCAGACTTACCAATCCTTCATCCAGCCGATGAAAGAGAATTAACCCGCGCTGCCCTACACTCTCCTCAAAAACCTTGTCACCGTTATCCAAACAATGAATGGAATTAGCCTACTCTACCCTACACTCCCCGAAAGACTTGTCACACGCGCGCACAGTATGGAGTACAGTAACAGTTGTAGTTCACTTAGAGGGCGGGCGTGGGCGGCACTGTCAAGTGGTTCTAACGGGCCGGCCAAGCCATAAACAGTCCTTCAATGGAGCAGCTCCTGGAACTGGGTAGAAAATGAGTGAGCGGCGATGGCCAAAGAGCACGAGAGGAGAACAGATGGGGGCCGTGGCGAGTGGAATCGGACATGACGGGGGAATAATAGTGGAGGAGGGTCTCACGCCAATGGCGAGGACGCACGAGAAAATTACTGACTTATTTGCGGACAAGGCGACTCAGTGTGAATGACAGAGTGGGTGAACTAACGCGGTTGTCGTAAAGGAGGAAAGTTGCAAGTGTGTTTGTTGTCCCTGCATGTTCTCGGAGTTGGAAAGTCACCACGAACGAAACATGATTCACCAAGCAACAGACTGACTGAGACTGACGGAAAGCTAAATGCGAAACATCATTCACCAAGCAAGAGACTGATTGATATAGACAGAAAGATAAATCGCTCTTAACAGCTCGTTCGGCCGTATAGGTTATATCTGGGGGAAATACAATATGGACCGAAACGTCGGTGTTTAGCATCAAGCACAAACAGAAACAAAACAGACAAATCGAATAAGTCAAAAATGCCCGCAATATGCAATTTTAAGTCGAGGACAAAACAAAGCTCACCATAATTAAATGACGATTCGGTACGATTCACACTTCATAGGAACACATTGTTGAGAGAGAAAGAGATATTTAAACAGATAAACTGATATCAGAATGTCAATCAACGCGACTTTGCTACGCTATGCCAGTCGACGACTGATCTGATTGATTGATTGACTTTTGTCGAGAGAATATGGCACCGAAGTGGAAGAATTCAGTCCGAGAGATCCACCACGTATTATTTTTTCCCGCCGTCTCAGTGTAACAGACTATTCGGTGACACAAGGGGCAAAAGTCAACTAGTTGACACTCAGATATTAATACAGCTGCCCGTGCATTGGCAAGGATATTCATCCTAGAACAACAACGACGAGGAACCTACAAAACAACCTAAAAAATAAATAAATAAAAAACGTTTTCGCTGTGGCTTCCGATAATAGGACAGTAAAGTATTACAAAATATAACATCAGTCTTACAATACGCTGTCCATATGACAGTGCAGAAATACATCCCTCTTCCAGCAGTGAGACGAAGGGGAACTCTGATGCAGCGATACGGATCAGTGGTGATGACGACACGGTCAAGCGACCCAAGGAAAGAGGAAAGAGTTAATTTGTGTCCAGCAGGCCGTAACTGCGACACTTGTCGCGTGGCAACTGGACATCCTGCCGACAGGGGGCGGTAGCGCGTCATTAGAAAATTAGAGAGCGCATCAGGGGAGGGCACTGCCGGTGATGACAAAGGGGAGACCGAAGTGCCCCATCGTCTGTGTCTGTGTTGACGCCTCTAACCAATGTCTGTGTTGACGCCCCTAACCAATGTCGGATGAACTCCCGCTTCTGTTGTTAGTGCTTCAAACTTTCGAGAGGTACCTTCCAACACAGTGGCTGTCTCTCTCTTTCAAGAGTAGCTCGTTCGTATGCATGACTGGCTTCACGAGACGTTCCTGAGTCTGCGGTGAAATTCCGCTACTGTTTCTAACCTCTTCTTCTTCTTCTTTTCTTTCTACACTCTGTCTCGCTGCTTTCTTGCTCAGCTCTCTTCTTCATCCTCAGTCAAAATTGTTGGGGTGGTTTAGAATCAAAAACGCTTGAAAATGTTCAATTCTGGCAGTAGGCTTTGGTTAACAGCAAAGCTTTCAGACTTTTAAGTCCTGGTGTTTTCGGGAAATTTGTGTACAGCGGCAAAAAGGGGACTGTATATTATTGTCAGCTGTCTATGATGATAATATTGATTGTTTCCCCATCCCACTAAACCTTTCGAGTTTGTATGGACCCGTTTGTAAAATTGTATGTGGTTCTGTGCAGTAAAGCAGGGGGTACATTAGACCCCAAGTCACGTGTACGCAACACGCAGATGATTACGAAGTTCATTTTCAATGTTTCACAAATCTCCGACGAACAAAATCTGTAAACAGAGACGAATTATAAGCACTTATTATTGTAATCATTTTATGTGAAAGTCCCGATAACACAGCTTTGCACATCGACTTATGTGTTACGTTGTTTCCATTGGCTGACAGGAGCAGTGTTTATTTCGTGGGTGGACACTGCATTAGACATGTATTTATGTACAACGGCCCATCGCCGTCACGTGATAAACTACTGATGTCACTTCTCTCCGCGCACGCAATGCATGCTCCTAGACACTCGCTAAGAGTCAAGATTAACACAGGTCCTAGTCCAGTGACGTGGGTGTGTGTGTGTGTGTGTGTGTGTAGAGTCGTTTCATTTCTCTCATCTTTGGTTTGTAAACTGTTTGTTTGTTGCGTCAAAAACGGGGTCTACCCCGAAATTTTGCTCGTGTTTGGCATTCATTGTCCCTTTAAAATAAGCGACCTGCTTGACCTCTTGTGTGTTTTGACATTTTTATTTTGGAACGGTGGTAGTCAGCTCTGTTTCGATTCTTTAACTGTTCTAAGTTGTTTTGAGTGCCCAGTGAACCGGCTTGGCCTAGCGGTAAGCGTTAGGCTGGTAAGCAAAAGGACCTAGGTTCGATTCAGCTTCGGCTCTCCTCCCTCTTCAAAAGTTGTGGTCTTTGGACACCGTCTTATGCATTTGTCCCTCACATTTAATGAAACATTCAAGTGTCTCCCATTTCTGCCCATCTTAATGCAGGAGTCATTCTGGCGGTGACAGCGCAAGAGGAATAGGAAGAGGTTCTCCCAACCTGGGATCACGGTCCTCGCCAGTACCTCGTTGAAGTGTTGCGTTACGTCCACAGAAACCATAAGGCTTATTAGGGACGGGGGCCCAGGACGGCCACCTCGACTTTCACACAGCTCCTGACTCTGACAGTACCTCGTCAGTTACAAGCAAATTTAACCAACCAGATTTAACCAACCAATCTGAGTGACCTGCTGCCTTGGCAGTGTTGATTGGCATGGGTCACTGGATGACGCAGTCGGAACCCTGAGCAGATTTCACCCGGATAATGAAGAGAGAGGGTGGACTGCTGGTTGCTGGTTCCTTTCCAGTCGTGTTACCTCCATTCTCTCGCTCCGTCACCCGCAGAGGTAAACAGCCGTCAGAGGATGATCATCACCGCAGGCAGGAACTCTTTTCCACAATTTAATACCTACCTGCTGGGCTTGTGGCCCGACAGCAGTCGCCTGGTCACACTGCCACAGGGCGTGGTCAGGACCAGAGCGTGTGAAAGTGATCAGTCTTACCGCACCAGCGCGCATCCTGATTGGGCACATCCGGGGCTCTGGCGACGCGGTGTCTGCGTGGGAATCTACGCCACGGTGGGAGGGACTGGAACCCCCGGAGCTGTGGACGTTTCCTTACTTTCACACCGAGCCTCGCTCTCTCCCGCTGTGCCAACAGGGCCCGAGACAAAAAAGAAAAAAAAGAAAGAAGGGGATTCTGGACGGGTTGGTCAACTGTACGATGGACAGAAGCAGCTTCTCAGGGGCCAGGACTGAGCTGTGTGAAGAGCGAGGTGGAGCTGCCCCCCCCCCCCCTCCCGCCCCCGCACCATGCCCCTAGTAAATCATATGGTTTCTGTGGGCGTTAAGCAACACTGAAGAAGAGGCATCTTGTCACTCTATGTCCTGATCAGCAGCAAAAGGAAGCGGTGGAGTCGTGCGGGGAGAGGGGGAGAGAGAGGAGAGGGGGCGGGGGGAAGAGAGAGAGGAGGAGAGAGGGGGGAAAGCGAGGGGGGGGGGGGAGGGGAAGAGGAAGAGAGAGAGGGGGGGAGGCGGAGGCATAAAGAGGGGGGGGAGACAGAGAGGCAGATGGAGAGAAAGAGGGGGTGGGGTAGAGAGAAACATGCTCAAGGGTTTTGAAAGAACTGTGTGACAAGTTTGCCTCTGGAGCACCCCGACTGCCTCCTTGTGTGGTGGCCAAAGTGTTATTCCACATATCGTTTTTCGTTACCTGTCAAGAATTGCATGGTACTCAAAAGCACCGCAAAGAGAAACAGATTCACCCACTCTCTTCAAACTTCTATATTAACGACGAGTAGTAGCAGGGAGGAATGGGCTCGGAGACATCTGACTGTCCACACGCACGTTAGAGGAACGTCTTCTCAAAACATTTTGTTCGACAAGCAGAAGACATCAAACAATAACAACAACACTTAAACTCAAGGATTCTGGTTTTACAATGTCCCGTCGATGCTATTCTGAATTTAGAAACTGAGTTTTGTGGGTGATGATCAGCGGGAGTGGATGTTGCCTACGAGACAGCGTCAAGTGTCACAGCTGCACTAGCGGAAACGCGCTGAAGCTTTGATCTCGTTCTCCCGGCGACGTGAACGTGCACTTCTCGTGCAGAACCACAAAGAGGCCGCGGCGTGCAGCGTGCAGGTCTCGACCCTTGCGGCTGCTTTGTACATCCAACCCCGTCGCCAAACGTCTTGTTTCATGTAGCTTTACGTACACAGAAGCCACATACGGGTTATTATTGATGAAAAGTTAGGAAACCCAGTTTAAAAATTCAATTAAAAACCAAAAAAAAAAAACGAACGGGTGTTGCAAAACAAAGTCCTGGTTATCAAGTACTCCAGCATGCTAAACAAAACATTTGAAGAAAAAGAAAAAAACGCTCCTTGTCCTATCCTCTAGTCGCGACCAGAGTGTCGGTAGTTTCTGTAATCGTTAATGTGGACAATGAGATGCGTATTAATAATAATAATAATGTACATTTATCATGCGCTCATCAACGCCCTGGGCGCTCACATGATACATATTAACCTACATATGATCTTCTATACACATGTAGAGCATAGTCCTACCAAAACAATTTACATTAAGTAACGCACTACACACACACACACACACACACACACACACACACACACACTCTGACTGTAGCAGAAACTGGGTACTGATATTAGTTAGGATGGAAATACTGTGAGAAGAGGAAGGTTTTCAGTTTGGCTTTAAAAGATGACAGGGTTGAGCAGTGTCTAAGGTCTTGTGGGAGTGAATTCCAAATGTGGGGTCCAAAGCAAAAGAAGGTGCGGAAGCCATGAGTCTTGCGTTTTTGTTGTTGGATTTCCAGCATGCGGGTGTCAGAAGAAGAGCGTAGTGTACTAGATGGAGTGTAGACATGCAGCAGTTCAGAAACGTAAGCAGGACCAGAACCATTTATAGCACAAAAGTCGCTTCCTTCCTTCTGCTCTTCTCGTCCCAGCGAAGTTTTGCACAGCGGCATGAACGGATGGAGAACAAGACGCGAGGCTGGTAAACAGACGGAGGTCGGTTCCAATCCGCTTCGTCTCTCCTTTCTCCTCAAAATGCGTGCTTTGCGGCAGATATACTACAGTGCAGCGTCTCTGTTTACCGTGTATGGACGTTGTCTATGGCAGATAATTACGCTACAATGCAATGTCTCTGTTTATTGACGTTGTCTATGGCAGATATACTACAGTACAGAGTCTCTTTTTACTGTTTATGGACGTTGTCTATGGCAGATAATTATGCTACAATGCAATGTCTCTGTCCATTGACGTTGTCTATGGCAGATATGCTACCGTGCAGCGTCGCTTTTTACTGTTTATGGACGTTGTCTGTGGCAGATATACTACAATGCAGTATATCTAGGTGGTTTTGTGTGTGTGTGTGTGTGTGTGTGTGTGTGTGCTGTTGTTGTAATTAAATGTTTTATGATTGGAGTGAATGTGTGATGAGTGTACTTGGCACCACAAAACATTCCTCGTGCAATCAGTGTATTGACACTTGGCAATAAAGTTAAAGTTATAAGTTATATGCTACAGTGCAGTATCTCTGTTTATGGAGGTTGTCTGTGGCAGATAAACGACAGTGCTGCGTCTCTGTTTATGGAAGTTGTTTGATGGTGACTGACCCTCACAATGAATGAAACTTTAAAATGGCTCATGCACGTCGCTCCCGATCTTAATGCAGATCCATTCTGGTGGCGACGATGCAGGTAAGTTTAGGTATGGTGTAGTTGAGACCCCCCACCTCCTGGGATCTCGGACCCCCCACACAGAGCCTCCCAGGAGACACCTCGCACTTAAACAAGTCTAACAATAACAACTGCTGTGCCCGACTTCTTTTCAGAGAAGACACACGTGTGACACTTTGGCTCGGGTCTGTGTCTGGAGGCTTCGCACGAATCGATGTTCGTTTTCCAAGAGAAGTCCACAGAGAAATTCACGCCATCTTAGTTACGCATAAATGCATATTACTGTTTGTTTCTTTTGTTTTTATTTGTTGTATGTCTGCCCCTCTCTCTCTCTCTCTCTCTCTCTTTCTGTGTGTGTGTGTGTGAATTTCTTCCTCGTTTTATTCTCTTGTGAGTTTATGAATCGTTTCACTTCACTTCCTGTCTGGTAGGGAGATCTCGCGCTCGAAAGACAAAGCTTCGTGTGTGTGTGTGTGTGTGTGTGTGTGTGTGCGTGCGTGCGTGAATTTCTTCCCAACTTATTCTCCTCTTGTGAGTTTATGCATCGTTTCACTTCACTTCCTGTCTGGTAAGGAGAGCTCGCGCTCGAAGAGCAAGCTTTGTTCGCTAGCCATCCAGTGAACGGGACCCATTTTCTCGAATCAGACCTGTTCCAAACAGCGCTTCAGATCAATATAGATGGACATTTTGTCGAGAGCGGTTGCGAGTGTCCAGGACGTGGAAGAGAGAGGGAGGGTGCGACTGGGTGTGGGTGTGGGGGGGGGGGGGGGGAGACGTGGACGGGGACATAGAGGTGTTTTACGATCACATGATATTTTTCACCTCCCCTCAGAGGGACGAAGACCATATGTGACAGTGTCAAACCCGTCACCTCTTTCTTCAACTGCTCGCAAAAATGGCCGCAGCTAATTTCATTTGGCTTCCCAAGTCGCGGCCGTTTTGTGACAATCTTTCCCCTCACCGCGTCGCATTTTTGTCTCGTTTTGGCGTCCGTTTTCAGTGCGCCTGCGCAAAGCGGCACTTCCGGAGCGAGCGTGTGCACCGGGACGACGCAATCGACACCTACTTCCGGCAAAAATCACATCTCTGGTCTCGCGTTAGGAGCTGAGGTTCAGCAGACTTTTAACGACTCGTCCCTGTAGAAGAGAAACTTCCATTCCCGCAACAGTCAGTTTTGTGTTTCTTTGCTGCGGTTGGTTTGGCTTTTGTATTTGTTGTTTTTCTTTCGCTGACTTATGCATCAGTAATGGGTTATTGTAGTTCAACGGTATCGCATTCTCGAGCCATTTGTTTAAATGTTGGGGGCGGGATGGGGACTAGAGTGGGTGGAATTAAGGGTAGTTAGTAATATAATGATTTTTTTCTTCTTCTTTGTATATATTGCCGCTTCTCATACGGCACATGTACTTTAGATTTTGTGTGTGTATATATATATATATATATACATTGTTAGTTGTTATATATGTATTACTTTCGTGAACATTATTACCTTCGATTATTTTGTTCTCACTTAGAAAATGTTGGAGAGTGTTGTAAAGCGCAGTGAGTTTGTGTACACCAGAGAATAGCGCTATACAAAAGTTATGTATTATATTATTATCATTATTACTGTAATTCTGTCTTTCGCGTCAGTTCCTGGCCGTGTCACTCCATGCCGTATTCTTCAGATTTTGACGTCAGTCCCACAGCCTTCTAAGCCATTGTTCTCTAGCTATTTCGTGCCGTATGTTCAGCTTTTCGTGTTAGTTCTTTGGCATTTCGTAGCTCATTTTCGTAGCTCATTAAACTTTCATGTTATTCTCTTCCACGTTTCATGTCAAATTCTTGAATCATTCATGTCATATTCTTCTATCTTTCAAGTGTTTTGAATCTGAATTACTATCTTATTATTGCACTGGAGCTCCACAGTTGATACTCACAAGACAGCAACGCTAGTGTTGAACGTAACGCATCGTGTGTGTGTGTGTGTGTGAGAGAGAGAGAGAGAGAGAGGTGCATGCTCAAAGAGATTAATTAGTCAATATGCTACTGGAATTTAATATATCGTCAACCACACAGGGTCCTATTATCTATCATCTTGTCGTGAACAGACATAAAATAAAACATTCACTGATTGATTTAAACCACACAAGGTCAGCTGAGTCGGGACGAAGAGAGAGAGACTGACAGCGCACAGGCAGACAGATGGTGAACAGGGAGTCTATCGGACGACTGTCTTCTTTTGCTTGTTGGTCTTCGTCACGGTCCACCTGTTCCACGTGTACGCTACTACTGCTTTACCCACGTGTACCCTGTGAACGTTGTCCAGACGTCCGTCCGCTCGTTCTGTCAGAGCCGAACACTCTCCACACACACACGGTTCACGCTTTGCCCGCCTTTATCGACGGCTAACGTGCTACCCTATTCAGCGTCAGTTACAGTGACGCTATGTCCACCCTTAAATTAATGCGATCACCGCACGTCGTGATGGATGTCGCTGCTGCTGCTGCTGCAGGAGACACGGAAGCTGGTGCTGCCTCGCGCTGCGCTCGTGATGCCGTGTTTTGCACGTGCGGCGTGTTCGGCGTGTTCGTGATGGTGGGTGTGGGTGTTTTGTGCTGTTGTCCCCTGTATGGCGGTGGTGTTGCGTGTGTTGTTCGCACAACGGGGTGCTGCTGTGTGTGGATGGTGTTGTAGTGGGTGAGTTGTGTGTGTGTGTATGTGTTGGGAGGGGGGTAGCATGGGTGCGGGTGTGTGTATGCGGGGGTGGGCGGGTAGTGTATGCGTCGGATATGGGTGTGTTGTAAGATGTGGAAAAGCTGCCCTGGTTATTAGTTACAACTTTGACGCCCTCCGATGTCTTCTGGGTTCATCCTGGCAGTCTTTGTTGTTGTAGGTGTTGTTTGTTGTTGTTGTTGTCGTTTTCATTTGAAATGTGCAAAGTCCAATACACAAAAGTGCGTCAAAGGGCGTACAGAATCATCCTTCCTGTGTGTGTTCGGGGCAAATGCTGCCAATCTCATTCTCCAGTTCGGCAAGTCTGGTCCACCTGGCCAGGACAAGACTGACACATCACGCTACAAGCCTGCCGTGCCCGTCATACTCCATGTGGTTGGTTTGACGTCACGCTACAGTTACACTCCCTATGGTTGGAGTGTGGTTTGATATCACACTACAGGCATACTCCCTATGGTTGAAGTGTGGTTTTACGTCACGCTACAGTTATACTCCCTGTGGTTAGAGTGGTTCAGCGTTTCCTATGGTTGGAGTGTGGTTTGACTGACGTCACGTTAGAGTCATACAGTCTGTGGTTGAAATGTGGCTTGACGTTACGTTACAGGCATACTTCCTGTGGTTGGAGTGTTGCTTGTCGCCACAGTACAGGCATATTCCCAGTAGTTCAGTGAGACGTAGTCTATATATTACTGATTTTGTGCATGTCTCTGGCGTGAGTGTGTTCTCTCTCTCTCTCTCTTCTCTCTCTCTCTCTCTCTCTCTCTCTCTCTCTCTCTCTCTCTTGTATCAGTTTATGTGACCTTTGTACACATATCGGTAATACAAACCATCCATTTCCTTTGCCCACGTTCATATCTATGCATGACTGCGCACGGCAGTTTCACGGCCGTCAAGACGAGTTTTTGCTGCACGTGCAGCCTCGCTCCGCTTGACTGATTTCCACACTTCTCGTCCCATCTCGGCCAGCCCGTGTGTTGTCTTTTCCTCGCGCCTTCTCGCCTTTTCTCGCGAGACTCGAGCGCGGCATCACGTGATTGGATTAAAGCGACGCCTGGTGGCGGCGGTGGAGGTGGTAACTGCGCCACCTGGGCGGTGAGAAGGGAGACAAGTGAAGATGTGTGTAACTGTTGTATGGCTTACCACTTGGGGTGGGTTTCTCGCTTGGGTGGATTTGTCATTGTTTTCACGTCCTGGGCAGAGTAGCCGCAATATTTCAATATCACGGTGAATACCTTTCAGCGAAGGGCCAATGATCAGGGGGTTAGCCTGTGCCACTGGGCCTGTCGCTGGGCCCAGTGCCGATTGAGCGCGTGCGTGCGTGCGTGTGTGTGTGTGTGTGACATTTTGGAGGATGGTGGAGTGAGAGCAACTGAACGACAGATGTGTTCATGAGTCGATTCTCTCTCTCTCTCTCTCTCTCTCTCTCTCCCTCTCTCTCTCTCTCTCTCTCTCTCTCTCCTCTCCTCCTCTCTCTCCTCTCTCCTCCCTCCCTCCTCCTCCCCCCCCGCCCCTACTCTGTCCCCCCCGCCCCCCCCCCCCGCCCGCATATTTATTGTCATGCTGAGGTGACCCTGTGCTGTCGACGAAACGTTAAAATCCAAGAACTAACTAACTCCGTATTCATTTTAAAAGAGTCATTGCATAACTGTTGTGTATTGGTTACCAGCTTCCCCTTCCTATTGTAAACCGCTGAGAGCTGAAAAGGATTTGCGCTGAATAATTAACTATTGTTATCATTCTCAGAGTCGGATTCCGCTTTTGCTTATTGCATCTGTCCGAACCTTTGACCTGCTCCCTATCCCCACTGTCAAAGAAAGATTCCGGTTTATGAAAGGTTTGGAATCATCGTCTCTATCAAACGTGCACGTTAGGAAAAAAGGAAATTGTGTGTGTGTTGTTGTGGGTGGTAACCGGTTTTCCACGCTCACACACACACACACACACACGCACACACGCACGCACACTCCCAAGCCCGCATGCACACACAGACGCGCGCTCGCGCACACACACACACATTCCCAAGCACGCATGCACACACAGACGCGCGCGCGCACGCACACACACACACACACACACACACACACACACACACACACACACACACACACACACAACACACACACACATTCAAACAACCACACTGTGGCCATTCAGAAAAGACCCACATAACCCACAACGTTTGAAACTAAACCCAGCCTTTACGTCTCCAAGCCATTACGCAGCACATAACTCCTGGACCCAAACCGCATCATTTTAATCTAAGCCGGACCGGAAACGACCGCTCAGCAACACACACACACACACACACAGAGTTCCCAACCAAATGCGTTCCCATCGTCAGGGACTGGCTGGGGTCCTCAGAGGACGAACCCGGACACGGAGCGCACCCAGACCATCAGTTTACGACAGCACGTCTCCGCTTCTTCAGCTCCGCTTGCCTGTCATGCTGGTAGCATAAAAACAAAACGCGTTTCAACTCCAGGGAACCCGATAGGGTCTAATCGGCAAGCAGTCTGTTCGCTACAAGATCCCTGGTCCCGCCAGGACAATATGTACTAGTACGGGGACGAGACAACAAAGGTCCCAACAGTGTGGAGGCTTTTGGCGTACATCTGCTCTGGTTGTTCCGAGATCGGATGTAGCTTGACAATTAAATGCGCGGCCGCGGCTCTGGTTTGCCTCAGTTACATGTCGAGGGAGGGCGGCCGGAGGAGGAGAGCTTGGTAAGGGGGAAGAGGAGGAGGGGAAGGCCGAGTGATTGGGGGGTGGGGGGGGGAGACGGAGGAGGAGGGGGGAGGAGGGAGGGGGGGAGGGGGGAGGGGGGCGGGGGGGGGGGACAAATTACATGCAGAACTTCTCTTGGGGTTTTAGTTCGCGTTGGGTGCAACGTTTGTGAACTTTGAGCTTTGAGCTGTCATGTTATGGACATTGCGTTATAGAAGCGCGATTTGTTATTATTATTATTGTTATTATTATTATTATTGTCACGGCCTTTGCCGGATGTAGCCTGCACGGCTGGAAAGCAGACAGATCCAGGGTTAAATCCGGGGCTTCATTGTCAGTCTCTGCAGTGTTTTTAAACCGTGCTGAAATCTGGACTGTGTACTCATCTCCACCGCTTTTAAATTCGTACTGAAATCTGGACTGTTTACTTATCTCCACCGCTTTTAAATTTGTACTGAAATCTATACTGTTTACTCATCACCATCGCTTTTAAATTCGTACTGAAATCTATACTGTTTAATCATCACCACCGCTTTTAAATTCGTACTGAAATCTGGACTGTTTAGTAATCACCGCCGCTTTTAAATTCGTATTGAAATCTGGAGTGTTTACTCATCTCCACCGCTTTTAAATTCGTACTGAAATCTGGACTGTTTACTCATCTCCACCGCTTTTAAATTCGTACTGAAATCTGGACTGTTTACTCATCTCCGTCGCTTTTAAATTCGTACTGAAATCTGGACTCTTTCTTTCATGGTGCTTTACATCCACAGAAACCATAATTATGGCTTATCGGGGATAGGAGTCTGGATTGCTAACTCATCTCAGCCGCTTTAATTCGTGCTGAGACCTGGACTGGTTACTCATCAAAGCCGCTTTAATGACCTGGACTGGTTACTCATCTCAGCCGCTTTTATTCGTGCTGAGACCTGGACTGGTTGCTCATCTCAGCCGCTTTAATCGTGCTGAGACCTGAACTGGTTACTCATCAAAGCCGCTTTAATTCGTGCTGAGACCTGGACTGGTTACTCATCAAAGCCGCTTTAAGTCGTGCTGAGGTCTGGTCACGAAGTAGATGACGCGGTGTTTTACTGTTACTGTTCCAGCTACCTGCCAGTGGAAGCCTTATGAAAACAAGTGTTAGACGAGCAGAGGTCATGTATAAGGGGTGTCTATTTCTCAGAGAGACGTAAAAGAGGATAAGGGGGGCAACATTACGAAAGCTGACATGTATATATTGCTGTTACCATACGTCATTTAGGGCCTCTATTTCTCAACCAGCCGCGAACCGGGTTAAAGCGGCAGAGCTACATAGACCAACCCGCACGCTTCTGTTCCCAGTACTGCGATAACTAGACTGAAAACCTCAGTCACTACTGTTGGGTATATTGTGTGTGAATTAAATTCCGACAGCTCTCTCTGCGCCGCTGGCCTGCTAAATGAAGCACGTTCCTTGAGGCAGAATCGCAAAAACCAGTCCGTGGTTCTGCTCCCAGTGTGACAGTATACAGCAAACCCTCTCTACTGGTTACTGTTCACAATTTTTTTTACGTGCCGTGTCTCGAAGTGGTGTGGTACTGAAGTGGTTTTTACGCTTACTGGCTCGACTAATTTTCACAGAAGTATGACTCATAAAACCGAGCAGATAGACTGGTGGGGAAAGTATCCGGTATCACAAGTGGCTTAGGTCTTGGGTAATCTGAAATGTTGAGGAGCTTGAGACTTTATCTGTGGGCACAAAGCACATGTATCGAGACACGGCACGTGAAAAAGTTCTGAATATCGGTAACGTGGATTAAAAACATTAAGCCATAAAATAGCCTGCATCCTCTGCTTAATATGTGCGTGTGTGTTCACGCGTGCATAAGTGCGTCAGTGTGTGTGTGTGTGTGTGTGTGTGTGTGTGTGTGTGTGGTGTGTGTGTGTGTGTGTGAGACCATATCAGTCCTGCAGTCACATGCAAATGAAATGTCCAGGTTTGTTTTAAAGGATGGCTTTTAGCTTTAGTTGGTACAGTGAGTCCAAAATCTTTACTCTCGTTTTGCAAGCCATAGGAACAGCAACAAAAATCAACACACAAATTTTAGTTTCTTCGTGGTCATGATCAATAATGCGCCGTCTTTTTTCTTAACGATAAAAAACACATTCAAAGAGAAACAACTATGATGCGTTTTTAACTGATTCGCAATAAAACGTCTGTACATAAAATCATATTTCTGCTTGATCACCAAAATGCATTAATTTCCGCGGTTTTGACAATGTAAAATAATGTAGAGCAGTAAGTAAGTAAGTATGTAATTGGCTTTTGACGCCCCTGTCAACTTTGCAGTCATATCGGAGCAAATTATGGAAGAAGACGATCATTTCTACGAAAGGGAAATGTTTTTGTTTTTTTGCACCTCAGTCAATTTGCGACGCCGCCGTTTTTATTTCTCCTCGTTTTCAGTGCTAGCTGTCAGAGGGCCCGGTTGGCGCCATTTTCTTTATTGTGTCTCCTTGGAGACGCGCGCCGCACGTGCAACAAAACACTCACGTGGTCAGCTTTGCCGCCCTTGCCTCTGTCCTCTCGCGACCTCGCCCTGCCCCCTAGCGCCAAGGTGCGCAACTGTCATCTCCTGCCCTCGCTTGCTTCCCCTGCCTGCCCGTCGTTTCTCTCGCCTCCCCTTCTCGGGACGTCACGGCACGCGCTCACGTGCTCTCCAGAGATTGGTGAAGATGCTGATTCCGCCGTCACGTGTGAGCGTATTTGCATATTAGTTGCGCACCTCTCATATTTTGATAACAAGGTGTGAAAACATAACGGGGCGGCCGTCAAAGGAAGTGAGACTTTGGCACGAAATGAAGTCTACTGCAGTCTGCTGAGACCTGGGAGCCGCCAGAGGAAGGAGTCCACGCACGCACGTGGGGCGCGTGCTCCAAGTGATTAGGGCGCTTGTTGTGACAGTTCTGTCGCCGGGCGAATGATGGAACTTTCATCTTCCATTTGCCTCCTTCCTTCTCGGAGCCTTTTCCCGTTCTATTGTGGGAGGTCTGCAGCGGCCTAATCATGGGATTAATAACATAGACGAGGAAAGTATCCTCCCCGTGTTGGTCTCCAGTAGATAATTTCCGGCCTAGTGACTTCAGATGTGTGTGCAGTAGTAAGTAAGTAAACACGGTGCTTAACGTCCACAGAAAACATAAGGCTTATTAAGGACGGGGAGAAAGGGGAGGGGTGTGTGTATGGAGGTGGGGGAAGAGGGAGATTATGTACCTATCGCTACAGTGTCACTGCATTAAGATGGGCATGGATGAGAGCCATTTTAATGTTTCATTGAGGAACAAAGGCACAACACAGTGTCCACAAACCACAAACCATTTGAAGAGAAAGGAGAGCCGAAGCGGTATCGAACCGAGATCCTTTTCCTTACATCTTTTACAAGTACTTGTTTTCGTTTTTGTGTGTTTTGTTTTTGTTTTGTTTGTTTGTTTGTTTGTTTGAGTGTTGTTGTTGTTTTCCCCCCCTACCTTCAGTCTTTTTTGCTACTTTGTTTGTGTGTGTGTGTGTGTGTGTGTGTGTGTGTGTGTGTGTGTGTGTGTGTGTGTGTGTGTGTGTGTTGAAATGAGCGATGCTTATGTATTTGTGGGCGCCCTGGGCTCTTACGAGATGGGGCGCCATAAATAATCTATTATTGTTAAGAGCACTGACGAAGAAACAAACGCATACACTTTAGGAAATGGTCTGCACGAAAACCTCCTGCCATGCGACCACGTTCAAGATGCTAAAATGACGAACATCTTTCTCTGCGTCGCGAACTTCATTAGTTCCAGTCTTGTTCATTAGTTTCCCCGGCTCCTTCGCTTCCCTCTGATCACTGAAACTGATACCATAATTTATTCCCAATTTCTGCTGTCGGCTTCCGACTCAGGCGCTGACCCATTTTGAGATAAATGGTGATGTGTGCCCTTGGGGAAGAGAAAGTTACACCTCGCTACAAAATGACGACAAGTGGCCGGAGTTATCTTTCTAATAGCCTGGATTGTCGCCCCTGTCAGACTCTGCCCTGGCTACCGCTAGAGGGCGTCGAGGGCGCGGTCACATCTGTCGCGTGCTTGTCGCGTGGCGCTCGCGGAAGGTCAGATCGAGACTGAGTTGGCACCGAATGAGGCGGTGACAGGGCTACTTTGCTCCCCCATGTTCACAATGAAACGAGACCAAATTGGGAAACCTTGTAACGCAAGGTGTGTAAATCTTGCTCTTGGCATTGTCGTACTCCGTTTTCGGGGAGGATCTCCAGGCGTTTCAGAAGTTGTCCTTATAATTGACACTAACATGCGATTCATGTGCAAAAGTCCCACATGTTACATTTTCCTCCTTCAGCAGTTCCAGGCAGTGGGAGTGTAACTATACAGTAATTTGGCGAAAACGTCACACAATGACACATCCATTCGAAAGCGCGTCACAGTGGTGACGGCGACTGTTACCAGAACAGCTGTCATTTCATGGCGGCGAGACACAGCAAGTGTAAATATTCATCGTCTCTTTCTCACTTGGTGTACACCCACAGTCGTCTGGCAGGCTACCCGTGTGTTGGAACTTTCACCTTTTAAGGGAAAATGTCCAAACATGTCCAAAATGAGATATAATACTTTAAAATAAAACTTGAAATCAAAGATTTTGTGTATACACACACACACACACACACACACACACACACACACACACACACACACACACACACACACACACATTTTGATTTTGATTTTCCGTGCTCCGTGACAGACTACACCGTGTTTCACAATACTCGCACCAAATGTGATGCGGATAACAGTATCATGAACCGGAACTTCTGCGTGTGTGCGTGTGTGTGTGTGTGTGTGTGTGTGTGTGTGTGTGTGTGTGTGTGTGTGTGTGTGTGTGTGCGCGCGCGCGCGTGTGTGTGCGTGTGTGTACGTATATATCTATTCTGATCTATTTTCCAAATCACGCATGGCTCTAATAATTATAGCATATTATTCTGACCTACTCCAGACTTTTAAGGGAGACCATTTGTCAGCCGTGGGTTTTGAACAAAAGGGACCTTTGCAGTACTTCCCTGCGGGGGTTCCGGACCAGACACAGTATGAGAGATCTGCGTGCGTAATCAAGCAAAGTAAGGTATTGATTAAACACAGTGGACTAATTTGTCACGCTATTCTCCTGTTTCAAATGATAACTTCCTGTAGACACCTTATTGAGAGTTATCCGCCATTGCGGCAGCTGTGATGTAAATTTGTTGCTTTTGTGTAAACGACACTTACGCGTAGGGATTACTGCCGCAAAGTATCATTGTCATACTATTAGCAGTTATTGAAGATAAAAATTGCCGTCACAATTTTTTGTTTTTGTTGTTGTTGTTTTTTGTACAAGACAAAATCGGATTTCTGAGTTCGTCTGTACGACGCCCCCCCCCCCCCCCCCCCCCCCCCCCGCAATCCACCTATACCCCACTGCTCTCACTGTGTCTCTGTCTGTCTGTCAGTTTCTGTCTGTCTCTGTCTCTCTCTCTCTCTCTTATACACACATACACTCGCGCGCGTGCACGCAAGCACACACACACACACACACGCACGCACGCAAGCACACACCCACTCACACGCGCATGCGCGCGCGCGCACACACACACACACACACACACACACACACACACACACACACACACACACACCACACACACACAAACAGAGACAGACAGGCACAGATTGTTCAAATTGCTTCCGCGTCAATAATATTCAATAAACTGCATGATAACTGAGCAAGATATCAAAGCCAACAGAGTCTTGTGTATGTACATGGCACCGTGTTTGCATGCAAATTATTCTAATAACAAAACAAATAACGTCATATATTAATTTTAAAAAATTGGATGAACGTGACTGTTGCAACTTCTTAATTCAAGTCGCTGTAGCATGTTTGCTAGAGCATATCAAACACCCAACCCGCTGCAAAAAACAACAACACATCAGTGGTTTGTGT
>JABMCL010002894.1:772500-895000 GCA_018857735.1 Alviniconcha marisindica | reverse complement strand
AAAGCCAAACCCTCGTCTGTTTTTTAGTTTTGGTTTTCAGCTCGCTGTTTTATTTTGTTTTGTCTCTCTCATCAAGTGCAAGGGTATCGCACACACGCACACACAACACACACACACACACACACACACACACACACACACACACACAACACACACACACACACACCACACACACACACACCAACACACCACACACACACAACCACACACACACACACACACACACAACACAACAAACACACACAACACACACACACACACACAACACACACACACACACACACACACACACACACACACACCACACACGTTACTCAATTTCCAGCACTGGATACCGCCAGCTTCGTCAACTCGGTCGAAACCGCACGCATCAAAACCTCGTTGTCACCCCAGCACGTGCAATCCGAGCGCCGCTATCTCTCTGGAGCATGCGCAGGCGCGTGCACCTGAAATATTGATAGCCGGCCTCTGTATCATGCAGTAATTTCTCACACCTCCATCTGCTCTCGCGAGCCATTTGCCAGCCGATCTGACGGCCACCGCAAAAGAATAATTACGCCCCTTGGCGGAAATGACGCGCAGTTCCTGTTACTGTTGCCTGGCCTGCCGGGAAGTGTGAGGTTAGACAGCCATTTTAACTATTTGTGTGTTCCTCTGCAGCTGAGTCAATAACCATCCGTACTCTCATTTGTTATGGTGTTTACTGGCCGATCTGGACACGTTATTGCTGAATGAGTGACTAATCGATCGACTGATTGGTTGGTTGACTGTTTTGTTTTATTTTTCGGACTGAAGAAACTAGCATTTCAAAACAAGCTTGGACATGCTAGATTAAAGCGAAGTGTTGAGGAGCTCGAGACACTATCTCCGGGGCACAAAGCCAAGGACATCACACCATCAGTCGACTGGAGGAGAGAGGAGTAGAAAGAGAAGCGCTAGATGATCTTCCTTGAAAGGATGAGAGGTGGCCATCGTCAGTCAGACGAACATTGGAACTGTTTCAAAGGCAACGTTGGAAAACTCCTGAGCGACGGGTGGGGTGGGGGGAGGGGGGGGGGGGCACATTTGGTGTGTTTTTTTGAGCGCATAGATACCGTCTTGAACTGAACTGAACCAAACAACAGATTTACTGGGGGCGGGATGGGTTGCGGGGGGGAGGAAGGGGGGGGGGGGGGGGAGCAAAATGAACGTGAAGACGGGAATTGGAAAGTCAAAATTCCTACCGGCAGCTGAAGCATGCAAGGCTATATTCTAACTGACCCCAGGCTTGATGAGAGAATCTCTCGTATTCCGGTTTCTCAGCGGCAAAAAGAAACTGAATTTCAGGTCTGTACCCGCGCTGTACTCCAAGTGTCACCGTAAGACCAGCCCCAAAATGAGGAGGCCGGGGATGTCTGATGTACAACTCCTGTCTGGTATCTCAGGTCTGTCATTTGATTCCCCTTTCCTATCTCCTCTCTTGTTCTTCTACCGTGTCCTATTGCTTTTCTGTCTTGTTCTGTGTGTGTGTGTGTGTGTGTGTGTGTGTGTGGTGTGTGTGTGTGTGTGTGTGTGTGTGTGTGTGCGTGCGTGCGTGCATGTGCGCGTGCATGTGTGTGTGTCTGTGTATATCCTTGAGTCTTTGTGTGTGTGTGTGTGTGTGTGGTCCATTTTCCTGACTTTCCAGTTTTGTTTCCGGAAAACTGACCTTTTTTCTTTAAAGGGCAATATTGACCGGACTAACTATTCCAAAATCTGTGTTTGATGTTTATGTATGTTTTGCTTCAATATGGGCTGTTTGTGTGTGGATTAATTTTGTAGATTTGACTTGAGAAAGAGTTTACATATGAGAAGGGTTTTTAAATGTGCATTTGCTTATGACATATCCCGATTTCGGTTATGAGTTTGGTCGTCCTAAGGTGACTGTGCGGTTGACAGGACGTTAAAATCCAGTTACTAACTGACAAACCGTAGGAACGCGGGCACCAAGCGAGTTACCGCCACAGCCCTCGGCAAACGTTGCAAGGTGAACCAGTCTCCGACGACCATGTTGCTTTACGTCCACAGAAGCGAGGTTGCTTATTAGGGACGGGGACAGGGGTGGGGGTGGAGAGAGGACGAGAGAGTGAAGGCTCGACCGCGGATACCGCCCGAAAAAGACCGGAGAGATCGTGGACCGCCGCCAGAACAATGGAAGTGTTAAGGCGGTGTCCCTTGCCATTGCGCAGCGACCAGTGCACTGCGCAATTGCTGTTTCAACTGCCGTGCTGGGCAGAGTCACAAGGACAATGTCCGTTGCACTGCTGTTGAGGAACAACCCGAAGCGAAAGAAGTCCAACTTTCGCAGCCCAGCTCCACCTCCCTGCTCATGATCTCTTCTGGGCTAACTTGAGGGTCCAGCTCCACCTCCCTCCTCTTGATCTCGCTTGGAACCCTGTTGTGTGTAAAGCCAGTCTCCGACCCTGATATACATATATATATATTAATCAGTTGGTCACAATCTTTGTCTTGACAAATGCAATTGTATTACCTAGATCCTGTTTTTTTAATGCAGGTATTTCTTAGCTATGTATTATGAGTTTGATATGTGAAGCTGTACTGTGCTTGGAGCTCGTTTTTGTAGAACTGGGACAGGCGCATTATAAATAAAATTTATCATTATTATTATTAATAATCCTCGCTTCATTCAGGATCAGTCAGTCGGCTCACGCGTGCCACTAATCGTGCAATCTCAGTGACGGGTGGTGGGGGGTGGGGGGGGGCGGGGGTGGAGGGGGTGGAGCGGAGCAAACACTTGATGTCCTTTTGCAACACCTGTTGTGACAAGCGATGCAGACGACAAGCGTTGTGTATTAATTAACTCGAGCTGACTGAGCAACTACCCATTTAGAGGGCAGGAAAGTGCGAAGGGAGGTAAGCAACACCAGCTTTCGGCACTGAACGTCGCACGAGCTAATAGCCTGTGCAGCTAGACCCAATTCAGTTTGGGCTGTCTGTGCTGCCCGAAAGGAGATACAACAAAGTCCATGACGGTCGTTGCCCTTAACTGTAAAATTGCAGCTCCAAAATGTTCGTGACTGCAACGTAAGCGCATTGAGCTCGCTCAGCGGGGAACAGCTCTATAGAAAATGTATATATATATTATTGTTAATGTGTATGCACTTTTGCGGCTGGAAACGTATCCTTTCCAGTGACAACTCTATTCGCGCGGCTACTAAAACGGGAGACAGTTTAGCAACGACAAAATCAACTTTGCAGCTACGCCGACACTGGTTTTGTGGGGACATATGTCTAAACACACGAAAGGTTCAGAAGAACGCCGTAATTAGACAATGCCAAACATGCGCAAAATGTAAAATGTTCAGTGAAAACCTTTTAAAGCAATAATAATAATTATTTATTTTATATAGCATCTCAACAGCAATTATATGAGCTCTTAGCGCTGTACAGATCAACAAATGTAAAAAAAAACCCCACACATCAATATGGTACTTAAATTAGCATAAAAACAACAATTTAAAATGAGAAATTGTATCTATCTATACACATTTGAATGCACGCATATTCAAAATTCATATATATATAATTCAGACATTGGTACAATCTGCAAATAATGCATTTCACACACACAGACACACACACACACACACACACACACACACACACACACACACACACACCACACACACACACACACACAAATAATGCTACACCAACAAGCGACGACAGGGGTGAAGTGTGAACTACATGGCCAGCAGTTGCTGGAGAAGTGCCGGGGTCAATTTATTCATTTAGTACTTCTTTATCCCTTTGCGGGAAATTCGGGTCACCTTACCTGGGTAAGGCGCAGCAGCCGCGAGACCAGCGCTGCCCATTCCTATCAGTGTATGTAGTATTTTCATGTGTCCAAACAAGGCTATGGCTGCCAGTGTTTGGGATTTTTATAACGTACACACAGATGCTGATGCATGCGATTGCACACGGGGGCTGTATGGACACCGTAAGAGAGTCTGCACTGGAAGCAAACTAACTCCAAGCACTGGTTTACGACATCCTTCCTTGGAGGAAGGTGCCGGAAAGCGATGCTCGGATGTGCAGTGGAGGTGACTGTGGGAGAAAAATCCCTTGCTGCGTCAGCATCGCGCTTGGCTTTTAAGTCGGACGCTCTACCAACTTAACAATTCCCGCCTCGTTAAATGTAAATGTAAACAAAGGGCCGTTATGTTGCTGTATATGATAATTTTGTCGCTGCACACCCGTGTCCCAATTTTACATAGAAACAAAACAAAACAAAAACAAAAAAACTAAACAAAAAAGAAGAAGAAAAAAAGAAGAAGAGGAAACTTCTCACTGCAGAATGTACACCTACAGCTGCAAGCGTGCGCTTTGCAGCGACATAGTTCGGAAGCCACAGCTCTGTTCTCGCATTGTGGCAGTGGTCACAAATCATAAGAAACAAGTTAGTGAGCCAAATCAAGGACGGCAACAGCTTTGTGGTTCCCCCCCCCCCCCAATTCCCCCCCCCACCCCACACCCTTCCCAACACCCTCCCCACCCCACCCCCACCCGCCACACAACAGTGCTCACTAGTCTTGCACTTTTATTATTACCTAGCTTTATCTTCCCGGTTGCTGTTATCAGATAGTGACAGTTTATGGGGTTTGCACCGGAATCATTTTACAGCTAGCTAACTGTATTAAAAAGGAGCTATCCTTCTCAAGAGGCGCTAACACAGGAGCCGTTTCGGCCGTATGGTGGCGGAGGACCGCCAGAACTGTTTTTAAACGGATCGTGTGTCAGCGTAGCCGTACGGTTGAAACGGCTCAGTGCATCGGTTGCAACCTGTACGTTCCATATACAGCATGATACATTTCAAACGGATTAACTACACCCGCCAGCCAATGAGCGGCCGCCGTTTGGACTGAAATGACTCGAAGGAAAGGCCAGAGGTAACAAGGGATGGTAACTCTTGACTAGCGACAAGGTTGAATACGTCGACATTCACCCGTCTGTTTCGGTTGCATCGTGTGGCAGCCAGGGCGTTTAATAAGACGGACGGGTCCGACCGCATGGTGTCCGAACGGCGCTCTTCAACCATACGGCTGAAACCTACCGTGTGTCGGCACCTTAAAGGGCCTGTAAAGGCAGTTTCGGGCCACAAAATCACTCCAAATCGTTTCAAAACAACATATAGGTCCGTACTAACGTTCGAAGAGAAGAAACAGTCTATTACTCACTTGTTTAAAAAAAAAATCAGGCCTCGACTAGGTTGTAATGCGTTTATTTTGGCAAAAAGGTCGGAAAATACTGTCAACTGAACGTTTCAAAACCAGCGCCATTTTGAATGCGAGATTCCGCGAGAGCTATTTTAAGCTAAAGGTCAACGGTCGGGCAGTGACGTCACAAACAGACCAGAACCAAACGTGGAAGTCGGGTCTGTGTGAGTGTCCACAGGGCAACCGACTTTGAAAAATGTCCAGTTCAAATAATATAAAGAGGATTTCAAAACAACATATAGGGATGAAACTCCTTTTCAGTAGTTGGGCCTTTGTTTATTCCCCCTTGTATTTCATCTTTCTCGAGCCTTGTTAGGTGCGTGGCGTTTCGGTCTTTTTCGTTGTGTTTACTCTAGCTTTCACTACAGGCTAGACCTCATCAGGGAGCCTGCCTTTTATTGGGTGTTTTATTTTATTTTCCCAGTTTAGCCTTGTTTGTTCCATCATAATGTAACGATGAAAAAGTATTGTTCGTTCTAGTTCAATACACTAGCGATTTCGTGGCCTCCCTGGGTTAGGGTTTGGGTTGGGCTAGTTGCCGGTTCTTGCCATTCACTGTTTTTTCTCTTGGCTTGCCCTTTTGTTTCTCGAGTTATAGCGTTCGATTTACGATGTACGAGTGAGGGGGGTAGTCTCGATGTTTAACGAACCGCTCATTCTTTCTTTGTGTGGGGTAGTTCGTGAGCGTCTGTTGCCCTGCCGTGTTGTCGGCTGAATGGATTGTATCGTGTACACGTATATTTCTTGCCTCCTCTTTCTTTTCAAAAAGTGTTGTTGTTTTGTTTTTGTCTCTTTTCCTCTTCTTTTCCACCATGCGTTCTTTCTTTTTTTTCTTTTCTTTTTTATCTCTGGTTTATTGGCCATTTCGTGCCCGCTTGTTGCTTGCCTGATTAGGGCAGCCATTTTGCATTTCTCTTTTCGTCTGCATTTGTTTTCATCCCGATGCTTTGTCATCGGTAGTCCTGATTAGCGAGATTGCTTTATCAGTCTGCAGCCTTTTTTTCTAGATGGAAGCCGGGTTAGTGAGGGGTTAGTTAGAGTTAGTTAAGATTCATGTTAGTTATGGTTAATTTGGCTTTCCATCTGTTTGTCGGCACAGTTATTTTTGCTCTGTGCTCTTATGGCTGCAACAAATGTAGTCAATGTAGTCGTCCACTCATTTGTTGCAGACAGTAGTCTATTAGACTGTTGTGATTTGGTGGTGTTTTTTCCACCTTATGTTTGCCAGGTAGGCCACCGTTTGCGTTTTGAGGTGGTTTCAGCTGTTTTGTTTGTTTCATTTGGTGTCAGCTGTTTGCTTGCCTGAGTTAGGGCAGCTATTTTTCGTTTGCCATCAACATTTGTGGTTTGGTCTTTCTTTCTTTGCCATAGGCATTGTGGTCTGTTCTTTTTTTTTCTTGTTTTCTCTCTTTTTTGTTGTTGTCACTGGACATTTGTTTCTTACTTACACGGCCTTTTCTGCTGTAGGCATTCGTGCTAGACTTACTGTCTTTGCCTTCTTTCTTTCTTAATGTTCTCAGATGCTAAAGAGCATATTAGGGACAACTGCGATGTCGACCGAATGGTGCCGGGCTTCGGCGCGGCCCCGTGAGAGTGCCGCTATTTTTCCCTAAGCCCTGTACTATTCGTTGGTGCACAGGCCAGCCGAGTTTCTGTTTACCTTTCGGCTTTTACTTTTCTCTCGGTTGTTTTCATTGATTTTTGCCTCGCTTTTGTTTCAAGTTGTTTCTTAGACAAGGCAGGGGTATTTGTTAGTAGTTCAATAGTTGTACCTCCTGTTTTTCCTTTCTTTCTCCGTGTTTACCATGTCCATTTGTTTTTTGTTTGTTTTTTCTCTCCCTTCCTTCTTCTTCTACATTTATTACGAGTTCATTCTTGCTGAGGATTTGTGTGTTCATTTGCCTCTTTTGTTGATTTCCCTTTCTTTTCTGGAGGGTTTCTTGTGAAAATGGTTTTTCCCTTTTTAATTTTAATCTTTGCACTGGGTGCCAAGGTGTCAAAATGTATTTCAGAGTCCTTTCGGTCGGTCTGGATATATTCCTTGTTGAATTGGCAAGGACGGAGGTTTCAATCCGAAGAGACCGTTCCTTCCATCTACCAAGGATCAACCTAGCGAAAGCCGGGCGATGTGTGACCGATACCCTTTAGTAAAAAAATTCATGTCTGTGTGGGTGTCCACAGGGTAACCGACTTGGAACAATTTCCAGTTCCAATCTCCAAGGATGAAGCTTCCTTCGACTGCTATCTTTCGGGAAGGTGTCAAAGGAAAACAACGACCCTTTGGTCTGCAGCTCTGCGCATCCCACGGCCGCACATTCGCGTGGCATTTTCGTTGTGGACCGATTGATGGTGAAAACGCGCCTCATTCGCCATTCGCCTCAGTGGTCTGTTTGTGACGTCAGAGACCTACGTCACGGATCTCGCGCGTAGTTCGAGATTAAAACAAGCAGACGAAATTCGGCCTGATCGGCATGCATTTCTTCCTTCGTAAACATACTTACTTTCATGGCATTTACATTTTATTAGATTTAAAGGTCATGTTATGCACTAGACTTTCATAATTGGGTCGATTTTCAACGTTCCGTTGCAAACAAAACCTGCTTTACAAGCCCTTTAAGCTTGTTTTGTGCAGCAGGTCAAAGAGCTGAAAATAGAAACTCAAAATTAAGGCTTTTGTGTTGAAGAGACTAAACCTTCTCAAACCCGGGTTTGTCTAACAAGTGCAAGGGAACAAAATAAAAATCAAGTTAAAAAAGGTCCCATCAGGAGATGAGTTCAGGACGGCTGTGTGGTGGTGGTGGTGAAGTGTTGCTTAATGTCCTCAGATGTCGGTTGACATATTAGGGACAAGTTGTGACCAATGCCGAAGCACGGTTCAATAATTCTTTACGTCCACGGAAACCAGAAGGCTCGTTAGGACGGACAGCCCAGGACGGCCACCTCGACTCTCACACAGCTCCTGAACTATGACGGCTGTGTGAACAGGGAGGTGGTCTTGTTTCTCTCAGTCGTTCTCAAAAGTTGTTTCCGTGGACACTATCTTTGTGACTTTGTTCCCTTAACGGTTGAAACAGTAAGCTGCAATTAAAGTACAAACGCTGCTTTGAACAAGGGAGTTAGCTACCATAATTATTAGCTTCTGTCGTTCTGGTGGTCGACGGCAACACGTTTTCGGGTCGGCAGGGATTGCGACTGGAGCGAGTACCTCAGTTTAGGTACCCTACCACTGTCCCTGTCCCTAATAAACCGTGAGAGGTTTCTGTGGATATTAAGCCCCTTCACTGTCCCAGCCTGTAAAATTTCCGGGCTGAAAGACGCAGTGACATGGCTCCAAACAGTCTATTTTCTGGTCCTATAACATCTGCTTTCAATGCTATGCGTTGTGATGAAAGTCCTTTCACACACCAGTGCGAAAAAGGAGACAGAAAAGGCTTAAAGGTTTTAAATTTCGCGCATTTACTGGTCGTTTTCAAGTGACATCATGGCAGTGACGGGGTTAAGCGTCGTTATTTCGGGACCTCAAAAAGTTGACCTGAAATAACACAGAATGTGCAAATACCTGTACTTCTAAATACTTTATTGCCTCGAATTTTAACTCCTCGGCGCAGCCATGTTGGTTCGCTGTTCGTTTGTACATCACTTAAGTGACTTCTTCGGATAGTTTTTATTCCATTGTGCACTCAGAGCGAATCTCATCATGCCAGCGGTGGGCAGGTTTTCCAGAGCCTGGACTGGGAGTAAGGTCAGAATATAGCTTAGCATGTTACGCCTGTTGTCAGGAAGTACATTCAGTTGCAGTTTTTTTGGGGGGGCAATCCCTTTCAATTTAAGGTGACGTACATAGTGTCAAGACCAGCGCTGAAGTGGATTAGTTTTTCTGGTGATTTGAAAAGTTACATGTAGTTAGTGATTATTATTAGTTCTTGGAATTTAACGTCCCGTAAACCGCACAGGTTCACCTCAGGGCGATTGCTTTGATAAAATTAGGTTTGCATTGACATAATAACTCACAAAATAGGCCCAGGGGTATTTTTGTGCATTTAATTTGTTTGCATCTTCTAGGAAGTTCATTTTGTATACCGCCTGTACCTATTCAGATTTGGTCCTTGTTGGTCTTTGAATTTTATTGTGAATACTGTTGGCTGGGGACTTTATGTTTCATACTGCGTTTCGTTCTGATACGGTTGGATGAGCGTTAAATTGCGAATTATCAGTTTCTCTGTATCAGTCAGACCCTGCTGATGTACTCTGCAGATTTCTTCTTTTTTCACGCCGATGTTGCCCTGAAGCTGTTGTAAGCTGCCACACGCTGTTTGCTTTACAGCTTTGATGGTTTGACTGATACCGAAGTTGATTAAAAAGGCTGTGCAGACGGGGAGATTAATACGCCAAGTCAGACACCAACCAAAGCAAACTCTTTGCCTGCTAGCCGTGTGCTTTTTCATGGAATCAAACAATTCTGACCCACTCCTGCTACCTCGCACTTTAATAGCTGACGCTTAATAACTCGGGCTATCGCAACATCATCTTCTCCAAACCGTCACCACCGCCTGTGTGCATAATCCGCGAAACAGGATGTCCGGATGCGTGGCTGCTGTTCAACGTGACGATAACATCGTAATTTAGCTGAGTTTACGCGGGAGATATTAGCTTCTGGCAAAGTAGGCTTTTGATTCCTTACGAGTGCCATGTTGGCAATGGATGAGGATTATTTTCAGCCATGCCTCTCGACTGTCAGCTTGATGCACGGAGGTGGTAAAGGTGGATGCACAGGTTTAATAATAATAACACACACACGCGCGCGCGCGCGCGCGCACGCACCCACGCACGCACGCACACGCACACAGAGCATGTACACAAACACACACACACACACACACACACACACACGCACGCACGCACGCACGCACGCTCGCTCGCGGCACACACACACACACACACACACACACACACACACACACACACACACACACACACACACACACACACAAAGCAGAACGTTCGGCAAGAGATTGGCGTCGGTGACAGAAATGATTTAGAACGTAATAAGCATTGTCTTCATTTCCACTTTGAACGCCGAGGCCCAACAATGCAGCTGAAAACGGTCAAACCCAATCGTATTCGGGAACACAAACGGCCGCCAAAAAAGCATAAAAGGTAATAATGAAAACAGGTTCGGCCTGCCCCTATCATATCAACGAGAGCAACAACAACAACAACAACAATAAAAAACCAAAAAAACACGAAATTCACGTGCGCTGGTTGTAATAGTGCGGCCCATTAACGTGCATATTAAGTAGCGTTTGTTCGACTGGCCCCACCGGTGGTAATTCAACGACTGGGGCCAGGGCTGATCTGAATGATGAGCAAATAAAGTCAAAGGCGGACAGCCCCTGATCCCGATTTGCGAAAGAGTCCATAAGTCCCGCGCTCTTTCCACATCGAGTCGTCAATGGTCTCAGAAATAGCTAGTGACCCAGTGACCCCTTTCCATTCGACATTTTCCTGTCTCCTCTTCGCCGTCTGTGTGGATTACGGTTTGTCTTGACGCATAAATCCAAATTTCCCTGAATAATTTGTGGTCTCCAGTGGTATGTGGGACGACGTCGGTCCGCACAAGTGTTCGTTTTCCCCCCTCAGCAGTAGCCTCTGTCGGTAACGGCAGCTTGACGGTTGAAGTGTTGCTTTACGTCCACAGAAACCTATTTTTCTCTTCATACATAATTAGGGGCCCCAGTTCTGTAGTCTGCACGCTGCTCCAACTGTCGGTCAGTTCAGTTTTGCTCCTCTCCCTGATATAACCGCACTGGTTGACTGGGCGTAAAACACCAATTTACTTACTTACTTACACCAAGTTACTTAGTTCAATTTTGCTTGCGATTTTATTGTAGCCTACCATTGAAATGACTACGACTTGGCCGGACCCGGTGCGGGCACAGCGATTTGTAAAGCCTCGGGAAGAATGCCGCCTTCTGCTTGGCAGCTGCATGGCACACACGCACAGAGCAAACCAAACAGGAGTAACCTAATCACATTCTTGGCGGCTGAAGAATAGGTTTTCAGAGCGGACATGAAAGTCACACAATGTAGCACAGTCAAGTCGGGTGCCGCACGATTCGCCTACGCTCGTTTCGCCTTCGCTTTGATCTTGTCGGCGTCCACCCGTCCACCCTCCACGTCATGTCCTCCGTCTTCCTACACACATTTCGCCTGCGATCTGACTGTGTGTTTGCCCACGATCTAACTGTGTTTTTTCCGACGATCTGACCGACCGTGTGTTTTGCCTACGATCTGACAGTGTGTTTTGTCTACGATGTGTTTCGACAGTTAGTAGAAAGGCTTCCAAAATTCGGGTGAAGGTAAAAGGAGTGTAAGCGAAACGGGTGTAGCTAAGACGAGTGTTGGCGAAGCGAGTGTCGGCGAAACGGGTGTAGGTAAAAAGAGTTTAAGCGAAACGACTGTTGATAAAACAAGTGTTGGTAAAATGAATGTAGGCGAAACTCACGTAGGCGAAATGAGAAAAGCCCAGAAAAGTCAGCACGGTAGATTTTACAAAACGATGATTTGTGGGTGAAGATGACGGAAGATGTGGAAGTTCTTAAAGGGCCCCTGAACACTGATTTTGACCGATTTTAGCTTCAGATCGCCTCTTTGGTATATTCCACCGACTAAATATTTTCACACAGTACATACAGGTATATATCCCGTGCCTCAGTAATAATTTCATATTTTTCAAGTGTCTTAAATGCTTATGAATCGCAAAACAAGACCAATATATCACGGCAGAATGGGCAAGGGAAATAACCGCTGTAGCCGCGTGATCGGGCGTGTTTTGGCCGAGAGTTTACTTGGAGCCGTAAAGTCAAAGGCTAATCGTGACGTCACGATAAGACTCGACTGCCATTGGCATTGTTGCTTCTACAGTTTCAGTGCACAAAACTCCGGATAAATTTGCCAAAAAAGTTGGAAATGGCAACTGAAATACGGCCATTCCAGTATGAGCCAGTTGCGGATATCAGTTTTGGCATCGACTGGGAGAGTTTAAATGACGAAGAAGTGTCATGAGAATAGTGGTGGTTATGTTTGTGTTTATTGTATATTGTGATGTGTGCGATACTACGTGTTGTTGCGTACTTCTTAAGTGTTAATCTTTTACATATGTCCATTGCCTTTGTGGCTTTGAAGGAATAAACAAGTTCTTGACTTGATTTAACTTGACATAAGAGCACAGAAGCAAAAATAACTGTGCCAACGACAAACGGATGGAAAGCCAAACTAACCCCTCACTAACCCGGCCTCCATCTAGAAACACAATGCCTGCAGACTGATAAAGCAAATCGCTAATCAGGACTACCGATGACATAGCATCGGGATGTAAACAAATGCAGACGAAAAGAGAAATTCAAAATGGCTGCCCTAATCAGGCAAGCTAACAGCGGGTACGAAATGGTCAATAAGCCAAAGATAAAAACAAAAGACGTATGGTGGAAGAAAAGAGAGAGAAAACAAAACAACGACAACAACAGCAAACACTTTCTGAAAAGAAAGAGGAGGCAGGAAATGTCAGCGAGCAGTGACAACAACACTGCGGGGTAGCAGACGCTCACGAGACTACCCCCTCACTCGTACATCGTAAATGAACGCTATAACCCGAGAAACAAAAGGGCAAGCCAAGAGAAAAAACAGTCAATGATGGCAAGAACCGGTCACTAGCCCAACCCCAAACCCTAACCCAGGGAGGCCACGAAATCGCTAGTCTATTGAACTAGAACGAACAAAACTTTTCATCTTTACGTATGATGAAACAAACACGGATAGATTGGGAAAATAAAACACCCAATAAAAGGCAGGCTCCCTGATGAGGTCTTGCCTGTTGTGAAAGCTAGAGTAAACACGACGAAAAACCGAAACGCCACGCACCTAACAAGGCTCGAGAAAGATGGAATGACAAGGGGAAATAAACAAAGGCCCAACTACTGGCAATGGCGTCGGAGCTTCATCCTTGGAGATTCGAACTGAAATTTTGTCCAAGTCGGTTACCCTGTGAACATGTATTTGAGCCCAAACTGAATGCTCAGCAAGCAGGGTGCGATCTGTGAAGCATTTTTTTCGAAATGCTTTGAACAGAGCAGATCGTAGTGTTTTGGTTCCCACTTCTTTGTGGCTAGGTCCCATCGATTCATTGCCATTTGCCACTGTCGTTTCCTGGCTTCATTAAAAAAGAAAAAAGAAAAAAAGGAAAAGCATGGAAAGAAAACTCCTTTGTCAACTTTTCACTGCAACCAACTGCAGCACACTCGCTCAGCATGCTTTAAAATTGATTTGCCAGACTACTTTAGATTCAAATTTGTTCAAGTCGTTACTGAACCATGCAGGTCAGTTGTCTTGTCGTGACGTCACGGAGGTCACGTGACCGAAACCCGGGATTTTCAGCTGCAGACGACGCAGCTGCTCGAAGCGTCGTGTTTGTTTTCATTCAAATCAATACTTTTACGTACCTCAGGAAAATGTCAATGTATCAAACGAAAAGCGTGCATGTTAAACTTTATTTATATAGTACAATGTAAGTGATATTTATGACTTAAAATCAGTGTTCAGGGGCCTTTAAGCTACTATTCGATATGTTGATTTTCATTTCTACTACCCCTTGGGCAAGACTTCGTGGATGTTCCTTCTACGTGTGTGTGTGTGCGCGCGCGCGTGCATGCGTGTGTATGTGTGCGTGTGAGTGCTTGTGTAAGTACCAGGGGGTGTGTGTGTGTGTGTGTGTGTGTGTGTGTGAAGCGAAGAAAGCAGAAGGGAGGTAACACAAGAAGAAACCAATGTGTCGAGGAGGTAAAACGACAGACTGTAGGAAGGGCAAAAACGGGAATAAAACAACACACACACACACACAAAACCTGGGTGTTCAGGATGACGCCACTCTGTAGCACGACCCGCGTTACCCCAAGACCCCAGAGTTCATTACTGGTCGCGGCGTCTGCCAGACCTCACCCTAGGTGATCGTGGTGGCGGCGGCCGTCGTCGTCGTCGTGCTGGTGCCGTGGCCGGATGACACCTGCTCTCATCAGCGCAGCGCCACTTCCCCCGTACCCCAATCTGGTCTCCGGCGCCCCACGTAAACACCTCCCTTCGCTCCTCGACCTTGTCTCGTTTTCCTTTCATTCCACCGAGTTGTCAAAATCCGCGTCCAATCATATTAAACTCGGCAACGCTCGCCAACGTTTCGTCTCCAACTCGTCAAAAGCGAAGGGAACCTGTCAGAATTCAATCAGCTCTCAAATCACAGGCCACCGCATCAGTCTACACCCACCCCTCTCTTCCCCTCGCTACCCCTCGGCCCAACCCCACCACCCTTCCGCCCTCGCCGGCTGCCCGCTCGTTGATAATCCGAGGTTCACGTGCAGTGCGTGCGCTGATTGCTTCCCAGCGACGCGTGCTGGGGCGCCGAGGGTGACACATTTGCGTGGCCGTGGTCACAGCCAAACTAGCAGCACGGGCAGGAGCGCGCGGAGTAGCTGACGCTTCGCTGGGGAACGGGACGAGATTGACTAGCGGCCTCTCCGCGGTGGGGGGTGTCGTCTCTTCCTCTCCTCTGATTATTTCTTCCAGAGAAAACATGGTCGAAGAGGAACCAAATCAAAGTCCTAAAAAAAAAAAAAAAAAAGAAGAAGAAGAAGAAATTAAGCGAGAGAGAGGCGGAGGAGTGCCACCCGTGAAACGCCGAGCGCGTGCTCAGGTGGGAACGAGGCCTTCCCGGAGCGTGAACTGTGTCACTTGCAGGGCCGGGCAATGTGGATAACGACGCGGAAAAGGCGGACCGCGGATCGAGGAGGCGTGCACGCGGAAGAGCAGCACGTGCAAGGCGGCCCCTCGCGCTGCCCAAGTGTCGCCAAGGTTTCACAAATTCGGGAATCTCCCCGCGAGAGGTGTGGGGAGACGAGAATGCGGCCAGTTGGCGATGTTGGCGAGGAGGAGATGGGGTGGACAAGGAGATGGCGGTTTTGACCGGTACGGTGGCTGTGTGGGGAAAGTGGTCGCGTCGCGAGGTGGCGCGGTTTTCATGGTGGCTTGCCCTACAGTCGAGTCGCATCAGGAGCACATTTATCAGCCCAGTTCCAGAGCAGATGGTCTCCTCCAAGTACCAAAGCCTTTTTGTCTTGGCCTGTGCTGAGGTGGCCATGGTACTGTGTCTGGTTTATATAATAATAATAAGGGTACACTTTAAAGTTTTATAGCCCCTGCCCTACGCACTAGGGACTTTACAGTGCCTAGCATTTTACAATGAAAAACAAAAGTCATAAGGGAGTACATCAATCAAAACACATTCGAAGTGTCGACGTCGAAGTGGGGGGGGGAAGTTAAAGAGTGAAGTGGCATTCCAGACTACACATCGAAATGTTCCTGCTCTTGTTCTTGGCGGGTCGTCGCCTTTCCAGACCTGTGTTTTCAGCCCGTGTGCACACCGTCTTCTTGCCCAGCTTGTTGGGTCTATCACATTGTGTCAGACTCGTCCTCATCACGTGGTCCGCCTTCAGCTTCGGTTGTTAGGATGTGTGTGGTGTGTGTGCGTGCGTACGTGGTGTGTGTGTGTGTTTAAAACAAGAAAATGTTTTGTTGTTCCTCTGAGCCAGATGAGACGGTTCGTACGCAAATGTTTTCCCGCATATATCCACCAGTATATATCTATATCTATATATATCTATATATCAAGACCCCCCCCCCCCCCCCCCCCCCGCCAGGGCAACCCTACCAACATATGTACCTTTTTGTTACACGGTCCGCTGCCTCAGGTCAGCTTTCTCTTCACACGTTGTGCGTAGTCTGAGGTCACTGGTCACCCCCACCCCCACCCACCCCCATTTTAATCGGTAAAAAGAAAAAGAAATCCAAGCTGCGCTCAGTATGCTAAGCTCCGGTTCTAATTCGGTTCATAAAATGCCGACAATAACACTATGGCACGCACACACGTGACACGAACACACACACACACACACACTGCAAAGCTCTCCGCAATTTTATTTCTGAACATACCGTATTCACATAGAAGAAAATGAATCTGCAGCCACCGACGTGTTTTAAAAATATCATACTAGCATTAAGAACAAGTTCAAAAAGTTCTGTGGTTTACCAGCTAAAAAACATTGTACTGCTTTAAAAATTGAACGTTTATCAGAGAGCACCACCATCATGAAAATAAGCGACACTCGCTCACATGACGCCCATTCAGAAGGGGGAAAAAAAGCGCAAAGCGCTTTCTTTTTCATCCTGTGACCTTGGAAGTGGTTAAGAACTGCCGGAACAGGTAAATAAACATGTACACTATGAACATGTACACTGGCACAGAGGACAACTATAGACATACAACTCTGAACCACTAACGCAGAACTAAAAGTGACATTCGGGGGTAACGCACATCAGCACACACTACTTAACTGCCTGCAAGCCAGCTTGGCCTAGCGGGCAAGGCGTTAGTTAGGCTGGTAAGCGGACGACGTCGGTTCGATTCTCCGCCTCGGTTGCTCTTTAAAAGCTGTGGTTTGCGGACGCTGTCTGGTGACTTCACCCTCACACAGTTAATGAAACACCAGATGGCTCCCACTTTCATCGCCGCCCACCTTAATGCAGAAATCGTTCTGGTGGTGGCAGTGTAGCGTTAGGGATAGTTCCCTCCTCCCCCCCGCTTCCTGGGATCTCGGTCCCCGCCAGTACCTCTTCAGAGCCAAATCGGTGTTAAATAATGTTTACTGCGTCCGAAAAAGCACCCCCCCCCCCCCCTGTTAAAGCTTCTGCCATGGACGGAGAGTGGGCCGGGCTGTCAGCCAAACACTGACGGTTACATAGGCGCACATGTAGGTGTTGTTTCTTCTTCTTCTGCTTCTTTTTTCTTTCTTTTTTCTTCTTCTTCTTTTCTTTATGCGAGTCAACTAAAAGGAGAAGAAAGAACCAACAAAGAAAATGAAAACGATATTTCACATCGGAAGGACTTTCGACTCTCCAAGCACATAATACGTAGTTTCAGAGATGATGACTCTCCCCCACCACCACCCCAACATACACACACAGGTACAAAAAGCTACTGTAAACTATCCTGCAACTCGCAGCGGCTATATCAACGTGTCGCCAGGAGCTAGGAAGCTCCGCCAACTGACGCAAGGTCCCACGAAAGTGTGGCGGCGCCCACCTGTTTGAAAGGTTTCCCGGAATGTGTTTCCCTCTCCAATTGCTCACCAACTCACCCGCTCGCGTACAATCAACTTCGTCCCTTCGGTGAGCGTGAGTTCACCGAAAGGAAATAATTCTGAACTGTCGGATAACAAACAGTGGGGGTCGGAAAAATGGTGTGTCTGGTCTGTTTCCGCGCGCTGATTGGTTAATCGCGGCCTGACACTCAAATCTCGACGTCACATTAAAGTTAACGAAGTTAATACCCAAAAGATCGACAGCAATATCACCTTTTACCCCCCCCCCCCCTTCTTTTCTTTTTCCGTTGCTTTTTGCTTTTTGTGCGGTTTCACTAGTTGTGACAGGCAAAGTCACTAGACAGCATGCCAAACCCACTCCGATCAGCAAACCACCACAGGACGGGGTTTGGAGTTATGATATATGTCGGTGGCCGGTTAAAACCCGTAACTCTTTTTTTCTCTTTTTCCCCCCGGGGGGCGGTAGGGTATATTTGCGTCTCGAGGCATCTGATTTACATCTTCTGTGAACACCTCAAAGCTGTACATAATACGGTTACGGGTGAAAATTCCTGTTAAAAATTACGCGCAAAAGCTCGACAGTAACTTTTCGCATGATGACTCCACGACAAACACGTCAGTTGCGTTACGTGTTTTCCGTGACGCGTTTGCGACGAATAAAACTGAACTCCATACAGGGTTCAGAGGTTTTTTTTTTTTTTACTAAAACAGTAAAAGTTTGCACCTTACTAAATTTTTAGTCTACCATACACTTAAAGTGCCCCCATTTTGGTCTAACAAATTCAAAACATCGCAAGTCATTTATTTCAGACGATACGCATCAGAGTAAAAGCACGTAACTCATCTACTTTAACAGAAAACACCGTGACTGACGTATTTTTCGCAGACAACACGGATTACAACACTCGCGAAACAGTAAACACACACACACAAATAATCTAACGTCGAAAAACGAATATGTTTGGATAAATGCTGAACGTTAAAACGCCTTTTTTGTTGTTGTTTCTCAGATCTTCAAATTCCGAGCTACGATGTTTTAATCGGTCACCGACGACATATTTACACGGCGATTTCCCAGCAGAAAACGTGAGAACTGGCTCTGACCTGAACTCGAACCAACATCTGAGCCATGGACAGGTAAATCCCAGCTAACCTGGGTGCACGAGTGTCTGAATGCGCCATTCCTCATCATCATTAATTATTACTATTATCATCATCTGGTGGATTTTCTCCAACTAGTTTCCGGTGGAGTGGGGTCACAAGATGAGCTCAGCGTATGCCAGTATCGCTAGAACAAAGACAGAACTGAACGACAGTTCTGTTCAGGCTAAAACTATTCAGGCATCAGGTCAATCAACTAATTTAACAGTTTCCTCTGCCACAGTGTCAGCGAAGCTCAAACCACAAATATGAAGAAGAAAAAAAGAAGAAGAAAAGTATAGGAGCTGAAAAACTAATTCGCAAAGAGGAAGAAAAAACTAAACTAAATACAAAATGATTTTTGAACTTTTGCGTGATCAGAAGTACTATATAATTCATATAATACGACAACGACTGCGTTCATAAAAGGCTTCCAACACAAACTAATGATACCGACAGACGCATGCATAAAAAGCGCCAACATCAACTGGCAAAAAATAATACAAAATAAATGCACACAATATCAGAAGAAGCGAATTTCATTGACTATCCGAACAAGAAGAGCAAGTGTCTGGCAAATTCACATTCTGATTCAAGACAAAGCACTTAGCTTCCACAGGAGGTGGGGGGAGAGTGGAGGGGTCGAGAGTGGTTAGAGAGGAGTCACAGATGGGGTACGGGATGAGTGTTGGTCTAACCAGAGAAGGGGGAGGGGGGGTGGCCTAACCAGGGAGTGGGGTGTGTGGCCATAACCAGGGAGTGGGGTGTGTGGCCATAACCAGGGAGTGGCGGTGTGTGCCATAACCAGGAATGGGGCGATAGTGGAGTAACTCTAACCAAGGAGTGGGGGGGCATAACGAGGGAGTGGGCTGGTGGTGAAGTAACTCTAACCAGGGAGAGGGGTGTGTGGCCATAACCAGGGAGTGGGCTGGGGTGAAGTAACTCTAACCAGGGAGTGGGGTGTGTGGCCATAACCAGGGAGTGGGCTGGTGGTGAAGTAACTCTAACCAGGGAGTGGGGTGTGTGGCCATAACCAGGGAGTGGGCTGGTGGTGAAGTAACTCTAACCAGGGAGAGGGGTGTGTGGCCATAACCAGGGAGTGGGCTGGTGGTGAAGTAACTCTAACCAGGGAGAGGGGTGTGTGGCCATAACCAGGGAGTGGGCTGGGGTGAAGTAACTCTAACCAGGGAGTGGGGTGTGTGGCCATAACCAGGGAGTGGGTGGTAGTGAAGTAACTCTAACCAGGGAGAGGGGTGTGTGGCCATAACGAGGGAGTGGGCTGGTGGTGAAGTAACTCTAACCAGGGAGAGGGGTGTGTGGCCATAACCAGGGAGTGGGCTGGTGTGAAGTAACTCTAACCAGGGAGAGGGGTGTGTGGCCATAACCAGGGAGTGGGCTGGTGGGAAGTAACTCTAACCAGGGAGAGGGGTGTGTGGCCATAACCAGGGAGTGGGGTGGCGGTGGAGTAACTCTAACCAGGAAGAGGGGTGTGTGGCCATAACGAGGGAGTGGGCTGGCGGTGAAGTAACTCTAACCAGGGAGAGGGGTGTGTGGCCATAACGAGGGAGTGGGCTGGTGGTGAAGTAACTCTAACCAGGGAGAGGGGTGTGTGGCCATAACGAGGGAGTGGGGTGGTGGTGAAGTAACTCTAACCAGGGAGAGGGATGTGTGGCCATAACGAGGGAGTGGGGTGGTGGTGAAGTAACTCTAACCAGGGAGTGGGGTGTGTGGCCATAACCAGGGAGTGGGGTGGTGGTGAAGTAACTCTAACCAGGGAGAGGGGTGTGTGGCCATAACCAGGGAGTGGGGGTGGTGGTGGAGTAACTCTAACCAGGGAGTGGGGTGTGTAGCTATAACCTGGGAGTTGGGTAGCTCTAACCTGGGAGTGGGCTGTGTAGCTATAACCTGGGAGTGGGATAGCTCTAACCAGGGAGTGGGGGTGTGTGGCCATAACCAGGGAGTGGGGTGTACGGCCATAACCTGGTAGTGGGGTGGTGGTGGAGTAACTCTAACCAGGAAGTGGGGTGGGTGGTGTAGCTCTAACGAAGGAATAATGGTGGGTTGGAGTGGCTCTAACCAGGTAGTTGAGAGGTTGTGCGGGTGGGTGGGAGTGGCTCTAACTAGCGGGGGTGCAGACGGTTGGGGGGGCACTCATCGAGGGTTCCACTGTTCCAAACACCACATATTTTAACGAAAACAAAGTGACACAGCGGTTTTGCCACATCCGGAGAGTCGGTTATTTCGTTCTTGGATTTAACCAACGTCCCCTCAACCGCACAGGGTCGCCTCTGGGGAAGTTAGTTCTTGGATCTGAACGTCCCGTTAATCTTACTGCATCACCTCAGGAAGAGCGAGTTAGAGTGAAGGAAGAGCTAGTTAGTCACTGCTTCCTAACGTCCCGACTAACGCTCAGGACGAGCAAACACTACTGTGGGGAAAAACACACACACAAACACACATCTGATGCGAGACTGACTATGACACATAGACTCGAATTCCTCCCCGCACTCCCCATCCCAATAACTGGTCAAAAAGAACGTCCGAAGGCCACGCCAGAACAGCCCAACTTTGATGATAACCCAACTGCACACTGACGTAGCGCTGCTCGTGATATGGTCCACTGATACTGGAAAGAAAAACGAAACAAACAACAACAACAACAACAACAACAACAACAACAACAACAACAACAACAACAACAACAACAACAACAGTAAAAACGCATCAAGGCGAGAATACAGCGTGATAAAACCGGCGGTAAAAGCGGTAACCAGCAATGAGGCTGTTGCGAGAATCAAAACGATGAGATTTTCCGTTGCTGCCTTGTGGTGCCCCCAGTCCAGCACCGTCTCCTCCTGGTCACGCTTCAATTCAACACACGCGACGCTGGTTTTCCACTCTTCTTCTCACTGAGTCCGCGACTTTGGTCGCTGGGCGAAAATCTCCCCTGTGTCGCTAAAACACATTGCTGGTGTGTTTTGGGGAGTCCCTTTTTTTTCCCCGTCTTTTTTTCTCTCTCTTCTTTTCATCATTACAACATCTCGCTTTTTAGTGACCTGAATACCCTTCCAGTCGCTATATATATATATATATACACACGTTTCGCAGTTGTTCAAGCCATAATGTAAACGATATAGGTGAAGATTTGATCATCCAAAAAGAAACCCAAAAAAACAACATACACACACCCTGACAAGGTGTTGCATTGTTTCCACAGCTCATCAGTAATAATCTCCTCTGACATACATGTGCTCAAGGCCGACTACCTGGCCATGCACTCCAGTCACGGACATCAGTCAATCACCCAAGCACCAAGATCTATGTCGCACACCATCCAGGAACAATAGACTGTCGCCCGAATCCGAGCGCCACATCATCACGCCACTTTTAAGAGTACACCAGCACTGCCGTCATCAGGTACACCAGCACTGTTGCCAGGTACACCAGCACCGTTGCCAGGTACACCAGCACTCACCGCGGGAAGCTTCCCTCCACGCTGCTTTCACGGAAAGTCTTCCCGCCTGTAGTCCAAACGTCTCTCATCATCTCTGGGACTACAACGCACTACAATCACAGCCACGCTAATGGTTGCCATGGCGACGACTGGCTGTCAAGGACACACTGAACAGCACAGGTCGCGAAGACTGGACACAGGACGCGGCGGCCATGTTGTGGTCCAACGCACGATCACGCCAGAACACAACGGAGGTTGGGGGGATGGGGGGGGGGGGGGGGGGTGTCCCGAATCATTCCCACCGCTGCAGACTGAGGTCGGGTGACAGACGAGGAGGCTTGTCGGGCGGGCACTGCTGGCGAGGTGACCCCTAGGACTGGACAGCTTGACGTACGCACATGGAGAGCAGTTCATCGACCTGATCACCGTCGGCCTCGGGGTCAATGTCAAATTCCTGCAGAGAAACACACACCGAGACAACTGTGATGACAAACAGGTTTTCCGGTAACAACACAGCAGCACAAAAATAAACAGCACCGCCCAAAAATGTTTTGAAATCAGTATGGAAATTAAGCAAACTTGTTATGGTCAGTCTTGAATTTTCTCAGGGAATTGTTGCTTTAGAGTCATTCCAAGTATGTGAGGTGTCTGTGTGTGCATACGTATTGTGTATATATGTGTGTGTGTGTGTGGGGGGGTTCTCTCTCTGTGTATATCTCTCTCTGTGTATAATCATCAATGCCACAACAGGAGTCACCTCGAAAACAGGTCAAGGTCATCAAATCTAATACACTGCAAATCAAACGCTGACACATCTGTAAAATACACCTGAAACAATTATGCTAAATACCCCCCCCCCCCCCCCGCAATACAGATAGAAGCTTACCACAATTTTGATCAGCATATATCATCTACTGATAAAGGCAAAATTGCTTCAAGCGAAACATTTAGAATTGGCAGCAGAACACCCAATGCTAACAATTTCAAACTATCCCAAAACACAATTTAGCCGTAAGTTCAGCTACCACCCCCTCCCCCCTCCCCCCTCCCACCCGCACCAGGAAGCCAATCCGTCCCAGGGGAGGTCACCCTAGCTGAAAGCTCTCCAGGGCTGGCGGTGAAAAAGAGACCCAGCCCATTAATTCTGCCTCGCTATCCATCCCAACATGCAAAGCGCTTTTTCTACATCTGTTGCGACGTGCGTGGTCTACGGAAGGTTGCCGGGGTACTGGCGGTGCCTACAGGCGATGGGCGGACAGCAGTAGGGTCAGTACCAGGACAGGAGGCGGACGCTAGACAGAAAGGCCAACCCCACGAGACAACACACTTTTTTTTTACTTTTTTTTTTTTAAGAGAGAAAACAAACAAAAAAGATGTTGCTGAGAGAAAGCCGTTTACTTTCCATTTTCAAGAAGAAGCATCATGCTATATTTTTCTCCTTCGAGCAATGGTTACAGAAGAAATGGTTCTGCGTCAGTGTAGAAAAGAACGGAAGCAACACATAACAGGGGGGGCTGAATTTTGAATGTGTGAGTCGTACTGAGGTGACTTTATGTGGCTGGGCTGACGGAATGTTAAAATCCAAAAATGTCCCACCCCCCTTTTTCTCTCTCTTTCTCACTCTCTGCCCACACACACACACAAACAGTGTTGTCTCGCAATCTGCACAATGCCATCACCATTTTTGACTTCGCTAAAACTGTAAAAAACGAGGTGTGCCTCGTGAAGAGGAAAAGATTAATGCTTTGAAACAAAAGTTTGCCTTGTGTGTGTGTGTGTGTGTGTGTGTGTGTGTGTGTGTGTGTGTGTGTGTGTGTGTGTGTGCGTGCGTGCGCGCGTGCGGAGGGGGGCATTTCTTTTCTCCAAACACAGAACAAACCAAAATGAAGCAAGCAGATTAAAATGCTCCCACATTTTCTATAACGTTTTCAGGCCAATCGCATCTTCCGTCCGGTCCCCCCACCCCACCCCATCCTCTTTGACACACACACACACACAAGCAAACGCTGGACAAGGGGTAAGTAAGTAAGTAGTAAGTAAGTTGGCGTTTCACGCCCAGTCAGCCAATACGGTTATATCACTATCAGACAAGGGGTGATGCGATCAGCCCTTTGACAGCAGACAAGAAACAAAAGCGTGCATGTAGGCTACATCGGGGAGGGATGGGGGGGGGGGGGGGGGGGGAGGGGGAGGAGGCGGAGGAGGAGGCGAGACCAGTGCAAAGTGCCCCCTGAGAGGTCAGCAAGGACGTCAGGTTCCGTCCGTCCATTAGACTCGACATCCTTTCCCGGGGCCCCCCGAGGAATTGCCGCACAATAGAGGAGCAGTATGGATTGCAGGGCGTTATGGGGCGGGACAGCAGCGCGGGCCAAGCGGGTCATTGATTTGTGCGTCCGCCTTAAGTGCCGTCCGACTCCACTATCCACATCGCACGTCACGCTCAACGCTGGCCGCGCGCACTCCGCGAGTCGCCGTCACCCTGCGCCCACGCTCCCCGTGAAAGCTCACACACACACACACACATATATATATATAAACACACACACAGGCACACACACACACATATATATACACACACACACACATATATACACACACACGGACACGCACGCACTCACACATACACACACACACGCGCGCGCACGCACACACACAAGCACAAACAAACACACGCACGGACGCACACACAGAGACTGACATTCTCAGATATATTTATATATATATATATATATATACTATATATATATATATAATATATATATATATATATATATATATATATATATATATATATACATAACACTATCTGCATCGACGGAGAGAAAGCAAAATATCTTCCCAGCAAGTATTCCTGATGTCCCCTCAAAGTACGAGTGTTGGAAACCCTTTTGTCCCACATCGGTCAAGTCACTGACCTCCTGGACCCTCTCCCCACCGGTCAGCCGCACGACGAACCACACACATCTACAACTCTGCCACACCAGTTCCTGGCACAAGTCACCGAAGGAGAAGAAGTACCTCTGCGGACAAGGCGCTCAGTAAGACACAACACACTACTCTGCGCCTGCAACCCCCCGTGTGCTCTTTGCATCCACTGACCTCATTGGTGGACTTCAGCAGTTTGGCGATCAGCTTTCGTACAGACGCCAGCTTGGTCTTGGAGTTCTCCGCCTCCTGCTTCTGAGCAGCTGCTTCGGCCTGAAAATTGCTCACCAGCTGGAAGCAAGGGGAGGTGGAAATTAGAAAGACTGAGAACAGCCACGGTCTGCTGCGTATGTGGGCAGGTACAAGGCAGCCGTACGCATGTGCAAGGCTATGTATGGACGCGCACACGCCCTCTCACCATTCACACACACACGTCTGCCTGCACACACACCCACATATAAAAAACCCAGTGCACTCTCTCTCACACGTGCCTGCCTGCGCACACCCACACATAAAAAACCCCCAGTGAACTCTCTCTCACACGAGCCTGCCTGCGCACACCCACATAAAAAAAAACAGTGCACTCTCTCACACACGTGCCTGCCTGCACACACACACACACATAAAAAACCCAGAGCACTCTCTCTCACACGTGCCTGCCTGCACACACCCACAGACATGAAAACACAGGGTACTCACACACACACACACAGACACGAACACAACACAACACACACAAACATTAAACAAAGTTATCGTAAAGACAACAATAGTTATCTCAGCGCACTTTCAAAGTGACATAGAAGGTCACAGCGAGGAAAAAAACCCAACGCTGTCTGTCTTGCAGTCCACTTTCAGCCACACTCAACGCGACAGCGAGGACCCAAACACCCACCCTCCTCAGCCCGCGCTCGTAGTGGTCGAAGAAGTCGTCCAGGGGGAAGTCGGCCAGCTCCTGCAGACTCATCTGCGATATCGTCTCCTTGTCCATCACCCACTGCGGCGGCAGGAAGTAGCGGAGACACGTTCTGCAGCACAACAACGCCCGCGGTGAACACGGCGCAACGGCACTGACACGACCGTAACCAGCGTGGCGCCAACAACGATCTGACACTGTTTTGTTTATACAGTTTCTTTTGGGTGGGGGTGAGGTCGGTGGTGTTCTTTCTACTCTTCTTCCTTTTTGCCAGGCTTAGCGGGGCGGTAGTTGTGGTAGCAAAAAGAGGAGGGATTGGGGGGTTGGAGCAGCATTTGTCAAGAACATAGTACAGTTGTGTGGACATCCCCAGCATAGTGTTTTGTCTGTAGAGTTCCCATTTTTAAATCTTTTCCGTCATTTAGGGGGCAGTGGGCGGTAACGGAGAAAAAAGAAAAAGGAGGGGGCGAGGGGAGGGGGTTGCAGCATATTTGTCATGAACAAGGTACATGACGTGTACCTTGTATGTCCCCCCCTCACCCACCCACCCACCGCAGCGTGGTTTCTAGCGCTCCTTTTTGCCAGGGTTAGGGGCCCATGGTGGTAGCTGTCGTAGAGGGGGGTGTTGGGGTGGGGGTGACTGGAGCACCATTTGTCACGAAGAGCACACATGTATGGAAGAGACCCCCCCAACTATAAATACTCATTTCACTCAAGACCCCAGTACCTCTTTCTCCACTTGCAGGGCCCCAAGAACAGGGAACGTTTCTATCCCCATCCCCAACCCACGCCAACCAACCAACCAACCTGTATCCATTGGCGATCTCCTCGTGGTGTTGGCTGCTGGACGCGTTGCTGGTGGTGGCGGTGGAGGAGGTGGGGGCCTCGGCCATCTCCTGGGCCGGCGCCGGTGATGCCGCCGCCGCCGCCGCCGCCGCCGCTGCTGCTGCTGCCGCTGATGGGGGTGCGGGAGATGGAGGCTTCTGGTCAGTTTTCGCCTCGCCCTGAGGAAGAAGAGGAGGGAGTCACGACAGTGATGCACTCGGGGAATCACGGCGTGAGAACACTAGAGTCCCCCTATCTCCACCCCCCCCCCCCCCCACACACACACACTTGTCTCTCTACCCCCCCCCCCACACACACACTGTCTCTCTACCCCCCCCCCCACACACACACACTTGTTCTCTACCCCCCCCCCCCCCCGCACAGTCTCCCCCCCCCCTCCCCCGACCCTGTTCGCCCTGACATCACCGTCACGGTTGACAGGGCGTTAAAAATCTAGTTCCTTCCTTCTTTCCCCTTTCACCAGTTTCCATGACAAGCACATAGACATAAATGCACGGGGAATGAGACAGCGACACAGATTGATCGAACCAGGGTGGGAGGTGGTAAGGGTGGGCGGGGGGGGGGGGGGGGGGGGGGGGGAGAAACAGAAAGACAGACAGAAACAGATCGAGTAGAATAATGATCTGGGACTCTGGGAAAGAGGTTGGGATACGAAAGCTTATATGTTGCGTACCACAACAGAAGCACAGGCACGACGCGTCACGAATTCTGCCACTTGAGAACCACACCTTAATACCGGCTTAAAATTACATCTGTTTTGTAACTATAAAGATCTAAGTAGCGGCACAGCAAGTATAGGAAGGTGAGATTATGCACGGTCTTACCTTGTCTTTCAACAGTCTGATGTCGGAACTTTGTTTTTCGTACCTGGCGAGACAAAATACAAGTGGAACATAGTTTTTGTTCTTGGTTACACACACATCCGTACCGACATAAAGAGAAACGTGCACACGAACGCACGCACGCACGCACGCACGCGCCGCGCACACACACACACACACACACACACACACACACACACACATGCAGTGAATCTTTCACACATTACAAAGGAAGATTGGTATATAAATGTACATAAAGAGCTTTTTAGTTCTTTCTGGGGAAGAGGGGGGGTGAGGGGAAGCATGGGGGGAGGGAGATTAATGCGTGTACATTATCCTGTGCCACGAAGAGAGGGGGGAAGGGGGTGGCGGTGAGGAACGGGGGGAGCTCTTCAAAATGACCACGGGTCCCATCAAAGGGCCGCCCAGGGGACATTAGATTTTCATTAACACCACCATTCTGCAATCAACCCCCCTCACGAACCACCATACGGGGCGGGCAGGAAACGGGGGCGCTGGGGGGGGGGGGGGGGGTGGAGTGGAAGAACAAACCCGAGACAGTGTTAGAGAGGACACTAATGGTTCGTGGTGAACGGATGAGATCTCTCACACACACACACACAAAATTCAGAACAAATTTTTCGAGATCATAATAATAACAATATTACATAGCATTTCTCTACTGCTTTATCCAGCCACACCAGCCCAAAGCACTTCACGATCCAACGCAAAGTATACTGCTACATCACGATTAAAACCTCAAACCATAGTCATGGGCAAACACGCGGACCCAACAACCCTGGGGCACCGCTCCGCAAATACAACGGGCAACAGACAAGGGCACAGAAAGGAGTAACTGTAGACAATGGACGCACAGACAGACAAAAACCCAAAGAACCAGCATTTTTCAGCCAAAACAAGAGGAACGACAACTCCGCGCTCTTGCAAAGCACGTTTCCCTGTTCAGAGTCCCCCGCCCCCGGTAGAGGGAGCCACACAGACCGGAAGTGAAGAGCTGTCCAGCCCACAGAGGGTGGGGATGGGACTGAGTGGGGAGTGGGGGTGGGGGTGGGGAGGCGATGGCTCCACGAGGGGGAGGGGCCGAGCGGGAAAGGCGATACTCCCTCCGCTAGCGCCCGCCTCTTCCCCCCACGGCCCGACAGACAATTGCTTTCAATTAAATTCTAATGATCACTTGGGTAAACAGTGCTCACGCTCCATTTGCCTGCCCCCTCTCCTGGGGGCCCGGGGCTCCATAAATACGGCATCAATTTGAATTTGCACCCCCGGCCTCTCCTCGTCCCCCTCCTCCCTTCACCCCCCCCCCCCCCCCCCAAAAAAAAACAAAAAAAAAACACACACACCCCAACAACAGTAGCCTACTCCCTTTCACCTTTAATGCTCAATTTTGTTTGATGTTTTTCGTCAATGCAGATTTTCATTTTCCTAATTCATCTTCTCTCTCGCCCCCCTCTGATTTAATACCCCCACCCCCGCCCCCCTCCAAAATAAACAGCAATCTTGGTTTCAAACGCTCTTATTAACTCACTGAATGAATAGCGAATTGTTCCATGAGATGACCAGGCCAGCCGAAAGGACGTTAAAAATCCAAGTACTAATAAATCACCTAGCGTACGTATCTCATGATCATTTGCGGACCATATAAAAATTATACTCTTGACACCCCCCCCCCCCCCCCTTTGACTTGACCTCTGTTCATTGTTCAGCCATTAATCATGATTTAGCACACTGATAACCTGTTCATTTTTTCCTGATCACTTTCGTTTTACTTTCCTGATCTAATATTTTTTTCTCCTTCCTAGTAAAAAAAACCTCTCCTCCACTTTATTCCAACGTTGTTACCACAGCTCATCTAAGAGGCCACTTGAAAAAAACGATTTTCATGGAAATGAACTGCATTACAAAAGGCCCCTTTTCCCAAAAAGAAAAAGAAAAAGCCCTCCGCTGATGTTGGGGTGGGGGTGGGGGGGAGAGAGAGATCAACGGAAGCCACCCCCTCCCCCTCCTATGACTGTTCCCCGCCCTTCTCCAGTTTCATCACACCCCTACCCCTACCCCACCCCTCCCAACAAAGCTGTGTGGCTTTGTCCAACAGAGGGGTGCATCAAAGGCTGTTTTCTGGCTGAACAGTCAGCGTCAACAAGCCCTGAAAGCCGGGCAAGGAGAGACGAGTTGATTTCCACTGGCTTTCTCCTCTACCCTCCCCCTGTTTACTTTGGGGGGCCGCACGCAGGCGCCCCGCCATCTTGGGATTAATTACCGCCCGTAACGGTACTTTGGTCTGATGAGCAATTAAGTGATGCGGCTCGGTGGGATGATTGAGGGCGAATCAGTGAGCTGTTGGAGCGGAACGGCTGTAAACGGTGCCCTGTAATGCAATCTCTGGAACAGATTTGCTGCCATTCACGTCTTCCGCGGATGAAACCGCTTCCATTGTGTGATTTTCACACAAGTTCCGAGTGTTCCAGCACACACACACACACACACACACACACACACACACACACACACACACACACACACTCACACACACACTCACTCACACCAAAAATCAATTACACCACCAACAACAACAACGTTATTCATGATCTTGGAAGAAAAGTTTCATTTTATTGCTGCTGTGTTCGGAGGCGGGGGTCTGATTTCCTGTTTTGCTTTAATTAGTCTTGCAAACGTGGGGCTGGATTTATTACGGCATAAGGCATGACTGTATGAGTGTGAGTGCTGATCAAACAATAACATCTGTTGCTGCTGTTCACAGTGGATCATGACAGTGTGGCTGAGAACATTTGGAATGCACGCAACTGACTACATGGTGCTGTCGTTACTGATAATTATGTACTTTCTCACTTGTGTTTCTCCTGTACATCGCCCTGATATAACCGTAATGGTTGACTGGGCTTAAATTAGTTAAAACACCAAGTTACTTACATCTGTTGTACAATGCCCCCCCCCCCCCCCCCCCCCCCCCCCACGTATATTTGTTTCTGTACACTGATTGACTGACTGAACGTTTTTATACTGTGTTATTCTCTTCTTCTGAGCAGTCTCGCTGCACTATAGTCGTGTGTGACTGTGAATGAGTGACTGTAGCTTTACACAGCGTGTTTCTGAATACCCACTGAAGTGATATGGGGCTTACAGCGCTGTCTGGTCGTTATGTGGCTGGTGCCACGTGAAACTGCTGCCGTCTCGGCGTACATTCTATGTGCACCATACAACCACGCACCCGCTTTAAAGTGTTATTCAAAGCCACATACGTAGGGTGCGTGTGTGTTAAGCTGTAACCTGCCACCTGCACGTTTGGCAGAGTGACCGGGAACGTTCGCTGACAAATAAAATCGCCACCATTTTTCTCTGATTTGTTACTAGTACTGCAGCTTTAAAAACTGGTTTATGGAAATATTTTGTTCACTTATTACAAACTTTATAACAGTGGAATTTATTCCAGCTACTATTTCCAATATACCCAACCATTTTTGAAAAATAGGGTTTCAGTATGTTTTTTTGTTGTTGTTTTCTTTTTTCTTCAGTTTTCATTTAAATATATATCTAACAATGTAGAAAGTGTACAAAAGAAAGTGTACAGTGTCCAACAGTGCATATTTACATTCATACACATGGGCAGGTAATTTCTGTGCCCTTAAATTCTGGTCTACATTGAGGCCTTTGATTTCTTTGTTGTTGTTTCGCTTTCTGTTTGTCTTGTAGTTATACTAGTTATTGGATTTCTGGCTGTTTGCTTACTTTTTTCTTCTTCTTTTTCTCCACATTTCTTAAGATGTAGTATCTTTTAATAAACCTTTTCAATTGATGGTTAGGCAGAAGTTAAAAAAGAAAAGAAAAAAGGACACCACATTTTCTCTCTCAAAAACTGCTTTAATGTTTACTTACTAGTATGAAATACCTCTTATTAATCTGTGTAGTTGTATATGTGAAACCACCAAATGGAATTATTACAATAATAAGTGAGTGAAATTATGCTGTATTATATTGTAATGGATGTATATATGTTACTGAATAAATGCCACACAGTGGTAATAGATATGGTCCACAAAAGAGGAAGAAAAGAAAAAATCACGTAACTTGTAAGTGTGTGTGCACATGTATTTGTGCTGAAAGGAACACTTAGGATAAGACAGAGCACGTCCTCTCATCAGTTCTTTTGCTCTGGTTTTCAGTTCTCTAATTGGTTTGGTTTTATCTCGCTATGTGCAAGGATATCACACACACACACACACTCACTCTCTCTCTCTCTCACACACACACACACTCTCTCTCTCACACACACACTCACACACACACAGTATGTGTGTGTGTGTGTGTGTGTGTGTGTGTGTGCATGTTTCACTGATCCTGCATTTGTCAGAAAACATTTCTTCCCTTTTCTCGTTGGACAACCAGCTGTCAGTCTGGACCAACACCAATCATTTACATGCATTTTGAGTTTTCATGCCAGTTGAACACAGATTTCAAAGGCTAGGCAGGCAAGCAAAATAACAGAATAAGAATGGCAATGAGAGGGAGTGCCCCAGAACCTCTACTTCACTGGGTGATCTAGACTTAATCCAGAAGAAAACAAACGAACATGTGGAATAGGCCAACCATGACGACAGGTGTGCCACGTAACGTGGCCTGCAGCTCACCGAGGAGCGGCGCAAGGGGGGTAACCACTGCAACTCTTTAATTCAATAAGCTAGCTGACTACACAACGAGTAGCTTCCCCTATGTCCCCACTCCTCCTTCCCCCCCCCCCAATTTATGAGCTCATTACTGCCGTATGCCTCTTTTTCAGCGCTTCATTTTGACGTCACCAAAATGTCTTTGACATCACAGATAGAACACCAGGAGGCTCTCAGTTCTGCCAACAGGTGAGGGAAGAAATGTAAGTGGGTTGCACTTTTGTCATGCAATGTAAAAAAATAAAAAATAAAAATGATTCCAGCATTCTAGAGAAAATTTTAAGTCCACAAAGATCAAAAAGAAATTAATGCAACAGGACTAAAACAATCAAAATTCATACCAAAACCTTTTTCGCCAAATCTGAGAAGGCCAGTTCCTTTAAAATGGGAGACTGAATATTCTTACAGCAAACAGTGTATTACTAACACCCACCAGGAAAGTGAGTAAGATTTTTTTTTTTTTAATGAGGACAAAATTGCATTCCTAAAAGACTGATAAAAGAGATTGTTCCACTGGCTCTACTCTGCATCAGTTACACCACAAATAAAAAGACCTGCATGTTGCAAACAGATTGCATACTCACCACTTGTCATACTTGTCTTTGGGGTAGTTGTCAAACTTGACTTTCCACTTGGCTTCTGCTGCATTCACTCGCACCACACTGCCACAGTGCCTGTCACACAGCAAACACAATCTGACCACAGTGCCACACACAGTAAACACAACCTGACCATTCTGTCACAGTGCCACACACAGCAAACACAATCTGACCACACTGCCACACACAGTAAACACAATCTGACCACTCTGTCACAATGCCTGTCTCACAGCAAACGCAATCTGACCACGCTGTCACAATGCCTGTCTCACAGCAAACGCAATCTGACCACGCTGTCACAATGCCTGTCTCACAGCAAACACAATCTGACCATGCTGTCACAATGCCTGTCTCACAGCAAACACAATCTGTACACTGTCACAGTGCCTGTCTCACAGCAAACACAATCTGACCACGCTGTCACAATGCCTGTCTCACAGCAAACACAATCTGACCACACTGTCACAATGCCTGTCTCACAGCAAACACAATCTTATCACGCTGCCACAATGCCTGTCTCACAGCAAACACAACCTGATCACACTGCAAAACACAGCAAGCACAATCTGACCACACTGCCACACACAGCAAACACAATCTGACCACGCTGTCACAATGCCTGTCTCACAGCAAACACAACCTGATCACACTGCAAAACACAGCAAGCACAATCTGACCACACTGTCACACACAGCAAACACAATCTGACCACACTGCCACACAAAACAGTCTGACCACACTGCCACACACAGCAAACACAATCTGACCACACAAAACAAACACAATCTGACCCCACTGCCAGAGAGAAAACAATCTGCTATTGAGAAGAGCATCGTGAATATCAGGAAAAAGTGTCTTAACAGAGGGATGGCATGCAGCATATATGGCACTTTGAAAGGTAGGGTTTTTACAATGTGACCTTAACCCCTTCACTGCCCAAGCCCGTAAAATTCCCAGGCTGAAAAGTGCATGCACACACCTGCAAACAGTGTATTTTCTGGTCCTATAACAAATCTATTTTCAATACTGTGCATTTTGATGGAAATCCTTCCACATGCTAATGCTAGAAAGAAAACAAAAAGCAAAAAGGCTTTGCAGCAGCAAGGAAATGGGACAAACCAAAGCACAGCAAAGGACAGTAAAGCACTGCTCCTACAGTCCAGCTCAGAGACACACACAGGGTGTCAATGAGTGCATGATAAATGTACATAATTAGCAGTAGTAACACACACACATGTATGCTAACGCCAAATCAGACAGAAATATTTTTGTTTGTGGATAGCATGGAGCTAAAAAAAAGAAAGAAAAAAGTGGAGGGCACTAGAAAGGCAAAAAGAACACTTACCACTTATTGTTGATGAGGGCTTCCACTCTTGTTCCAACTTCACCTGCACATCCAAACCGTCAGTCAGTTGACAAGAACATCCAAACCGTCACTGTCAGTTGACAAGAACATCCAAACCATCACTGTCAGTTGACAAGAACATCCAAACCATCACTGTCAGTTGACAAGAACATCCAAACCATCACTGTCGGTTGACAAGAACATCCAAACCATCACTGTCAGTTGACAAGAACATCCAAACCGTCACTGTCAGTTGACAAGAACATCCAAACCATCACTGTCAGTTGACAAGAACATCCAAACCATCACTCAGTTGACAAGAACATCCAAACCATCACTGTCAGTTGACAAGAACATCCAAACCAAACCATCACTGTCAGTTGACAAGAACATCCAAACCATCACTGTCAGTTGACAAGAACATCCAAACCATCACTTCCAAACCATCACTGTCAGTGTCAACTGACATGAACAGTCACGTCCACAGCTGTGGTCATTACAAGACAATCAAGGCTCAGACTGTGGACATAGTGATTTGTGGTCTGTCCTGAGGAGGAATGCCATGCTTGCTTGGTAACTGACAGCCTAGGCTCAATTTCTACTCGCATCATAAAGAACACAGACAAGACAGGCAGTGGTGTCATCCGCTCACCAACAGATGAACTCACCGCTGCTATCAGCACTGACATTAAACAGAAAATAATGACGTCACCAGTTCACCAAGAGATGAATTCACCGCTGCTATCAGCCCTGACATTAAACAGAGAAATAATGGCGTCACCTGTTCACCAAGAGATGAACTCACCGCTGCTATCAGCCCTGACATTAAACAGAGAAATAATGGCATCACCTGTTCACCAAGAGATGAACTCACCGCCGCTCTCAGCACTGACATTAAACAGAGAAATAATGGCATCACCTGTTCACCAAGAGATGAACTTGCTATTGCTAGCAGCACTGACATTATGGTTGTGTCATCTGCTCACCAAGAGATGAACTCACCACTGCTATCAGTACTGACATGGTGCTGTCATCTGCTCACCAAGAGATGAACTCACTACTGCAATCAGCACTGACATGGTTGTGTCATCTGCTCACCAAGAGATGAACTCACCACTGCAATCAGCACTGACATGGTTGTGTCATCTGCTCACCAAGAGATGAACTCACCATTGCTATCAGCACTGACATGGTGCTGTTATCTGCTCACCAAGAGAAGAACTCACCACTGCTATCAGTACTGACATGGTGCTGTCATCTGCTCACCAAGAGATGAACTCACCACTGCAATCAGCACTGACATGGTTGTGTCATCTGCTCACCAAGAGATGAACTCACCACTGCTATCAGCACTGACATGGTGCTGTTATCTGCTCACCAAGAGATGAACTCACCACTGCAATCAGCACTGACATGGTGGTGTCATCTGCAGGCAGAGACCGACTCACCATAGCTATCGGAATCACACAAAGAGACCAGCAGACAGACAGTGGTGAGTCATCCGCAGGCAGCCGACCTATCACTGACATAATCACAGGACAGACAGACCAACAGACAGTCACCTGCTGGCACATAGCGCAATCCACCCACCGTTGCTATCGGCATCGTTGACCAGCACAGAGTTGGTGTCATGGGCAGAGCTGACTGTGTCCATCTCCACAGATTCCACGCCTGACTGACTCGCCTCCACTTCCTCTTCCACGGATGACTGCACACCAAGGGTTCACGAAGGTTTTGAGAGACAAAATTCAAGAGGCTCTGAATGATTCCCAGCTACTTTTTTTCATGTTATGTTCAAGGACCTAATTAAAAGAGAAAATTCAACAAGGAAAGAAAACTTGACTTTTACAAGAACAAAGCACTACTGTTCTGAAATAGGAGGAACAGCAAGACATAATAAAGAGCAATGGACAAGTCAGGAAAAGTCACTTTTTTTTTTTAAAGCCAGACTTGTGTGCATGGAAACGGTGCAAGTGACAATAATAATAAATTAACAATTAAACTATTTCTACAGCCCAAAATTTAGTAGGGAGACACTACTCTAAGTGAATACATGAACACATGTATACACAGGCACCTGCACATGTGAGTATATAAATACACTACACACAATTTACAACCAACATAAACAGACAATGAACAGGGACCTGCACTGGAGGAAGACATCAGTGCACAGCAGAAAACGCGGCAGGTTTATTGTTTGGGAAAAATCAATGCCTTAAAGTAAGATTTGAATGAATCCAGAGAGGATTTCTTTTAGAAAGGAAGAGGAAGGTCAGTGCATGTAGAGCGGCTGAAGATGGAAAATGCAAGGCAATGCTGCCCAGCATAAAACTGACAGAACAAACCAAGACTATTCAACACTAAAAATACTCACAATAAAAACCCCAGGTGGAGGTTTCGGTCTGGGTTTGGGTGGCTCCACGATGATCTCCTTCACCTTGGCAGGAGGCGGTGTGGCCTTGACCTGTGCCTTTGCTGCCACTGATGGTGTTGTGCGACTTTTCTTTGGCACTACCACCTCCTCTTCAGATTCTTCCTCCTCCTCCTCCTCCTCTGACGATGAAGACGCCTCCGTCTGTGACGCTTTACCTCTGGGCACGGCTCGGGAGGATCTGGATGAGTTGTTGACTGCTGCTGAACGTTTTCGACTTGCAGGAGGCGGGGTGGGTTCCTGCACAAATAATTGACAGGATCACAGTCACAACATTTTTTTTTACAAGCTACGTCTGGGCGAGTGCATGCTGGCATGGCTGGGCTCAGCTGTTTAAATCTAGCAGCGCTGTGGAGTGAGCTGACTGCTTTGAACTATGAAAAGCCACATCAAGACCGACAGGCAGGATGGCGGCTCGTCTGAACAACTGGAAACTTCCCAGAGCACCACCGTGTCACACTAACCAACTACACATGAATATCACACTTAACTGTAAAACAAACACACTTAGCTTGCTCTCTCTCTCTTTCCTGCTTTCTCTCTTTCTGCACTCATAGTATCAGCACAGGATGGCCGTTAGACAGGTCCACATGCACTCAGCGCTACTATCCTCAAGTATTTAACTGTTCATGTTAGAGTTCTCTATCCCTCTCTCTCTCTCTCTCCAATCAACACACTGACAAGCACTGTAATTCCTACTGCCAGCTTTCAGCACATCTGAGTCACACCACATGCACACAGGTGATGCATGGGTCAGAAGCTTAAACAGTCACACCCCAGCCTAGTGCGTCAAACTCTATCCGCACGCCTGCGCGTAATGATTAACAGTGCTCACTCACCCTGGCACTTCGGACGGTCCTGGCCGGCATGGTTTTGGGACTGGGTGTGTGGCGTGGTTCCGGTTTACTGGCCACCCGAGGGGACGATTTTGGAAGTGGTTTGGGAGTGTACTTTGGAGACGGCTTGGCCACAACTTTGGCTGTGGGCTTTGGAGGCGGGGCTTTTGTTTTTGAAGAGTTGCTTGAGTGGGATCTTGAGGGTGGGGGTGGTGAAGGCAGTCTCTTTGGGGATGGGGAAGCTGCCGCTTGCCGCCTGGATGTGGACTGCAAGACATCAAACAGAATCGATACGGACACACGGTCAGTCGTGATGAACACCAAGCACAAGCTTATGTGTGAAACTGTAAAACAAATGTGAACAACCTCTGCATTTGTTATCACCCGGAACATGTTGCTTTGTTTCACACATACACTCATGCAAGCTTTAACGCAAAACTCCCAAACACTCAAAACGTGACAGTGGTTCTCTTTCTCTCACACACACACATTCTCTCACTCACTCTCTACAACATTCATTCAGTCTTTCAACTCTACACACACACATGTATTCATTCTTTCAACTCTACACACACACACACACACGCTTTCTTTCATCAAAATTCAGTCCCAAACTATCAACACCACAGACTTCTCCAAAGACAAGATTCTGCACTGGATAACTACTTTAACCATTATTATTACTTCTCCACCTGATCGAGGCAGAGATAACCACACACCTTAGGCGGGGGAGAGGGTTCCCTGGGTTCCGGTTCCTCCTTCTTCTTGCCCACTACCAGCGCGTCTCTGCTGGAGAGGATCACCCGCGACTTATCCAGCCTGGCCAGCATTTCTGTCTTCTTCCGGATTTCCTGCTCAGCAAGAGAAGTAAGTATTCATTGTTATTTGGCTGATCACCTTTCCAGAAAGACAAAACGTGGTGCCGCCTGAGGAGCTGCTGAACTGACAGATGCATGAAAAGTTACTTGTCTAAAAATGCATTCCAGTTTTGGAGGTGCAGCCCTAAAACAAAATTTAAACTACACCACAACACTGTTTGCTTATAAAAGAAGCTAACAAAGACAACAGAATGAAGAAGAACTGCAGAGATAAAGACACCCCAAACTGGTGATATTTGTTTTATAAACATTTGTTTAAAAGGAAGCACTACAAATGTTCAAATAAATCCTTGATGTCAAAAACGACATCAATCAATCTGAGGGTTGTTTTTTGGCTTTGTTTCTGTGTGTGCTAAGTTCCTATCCAGTTCAAAGTGCCTAAATAGGATCGATTCCTACGTTGCAAAATTGGCTTACATCTTCCAAGTCTTTTTTCTTCTGTTCCTGGGTCTTGGCCTCTTTCTTCAGGAACCCTTCCTGAATGTTGAGTTTCTGCTCTGCTGCTGTGCACCTGGGCCATGAACATCACAGAACTCTCAGCACAGAAAACATGGAACATCACAGAACTCTCAGCACAGAAAACATGGAACATCACAGAACTCTCAGCACAGAAAACATGGAACATCACAGAACTCTCAGCACAGAAAACATGGAACATCACAGAACTCTCAGCACAGAAAACATGGAATATCGCAAACTATCAGCGCAGAAAACATGGAACATCACCAAACTCTCAGCACAGAAAACATGGAACATCACAGAACTCTCAGCACAGAAAACATGAATATCGCAAACTATCAGCGCAGAAAACATGGAACATCACCAAACTCTCACCACATAAAACATCTTCAAAAACAAATGTTAACCCTCACAGCAGAGAAAGACTGTGTCTCATTTAAGTCTTTAGACCATTTGCTTTGAAACCCTTCCCCCTTCATGTTTCCATGTAAATGAACCCCTGGAGCTGTGGCACCTGCCTGCTATGGTAAGATGTGTGCTTGCCCAGCAAGAGTTGTGGTGTTTACCTGGTCTGGTAAACTGTATCTTTGCCTGGCAGCATTTGTGGCACCTACCCGCTCTATTATCATGTTCTCATCAGATATGTAACTGTTATGGTTGACTGGGTGTTAAAAATCGACCATCAGTCTGTCCTGTTCTGGTAAACTGTATATTTGCCTAGCAAGACTTGTGGCGCCTACCTGTTCAGGTAAGAAGTGCGTCTACCTAGCAAGACTTGTGGCGCCTACCTGCTCAGGTTAAGTAAGATGTGAGTCTACCTAGCATGACTTGTGGTGCCTACCTTTTCAGGTAAGATGTGTGTCTACCTAGCAAAACTTGTGGCGCCTACCTGCTCAGGTTAGATGTTTGTCTATCTAGCATGACCTGTGGTGCCTACCTGCTCAGGTTAGATGTTTGTCTACCTAGCAACACTTGTGGCGCCTACCTGCTCAGGTTAGATGTTTGTCAAACCTAGCATGACTTGTGGTGCCTACCTGCTCAGGTTAGATGTTTGTCTACCTAGCAACACTTGTGGCGCCTACCTGCTCAGGTTAGATGTTTGTCAAACCTAGCATGACTTGTGGTGCCTACCTGCTCAGGTTAGATGTTTGTCTACCTAGCAACACTTGTGGCGCCTACCTGCTCAGGTTAGATGTTTGTCAAACCTAGCATGACTTGTGGTGCCTACCTGCTCAGGTTAGATGTTTGTCTACCTAGCAACACTTGTGGCGCCTACCTGCTCAGGTTAGATGTTTGTCAAACCTAGCATGACTTGTGGTGCCTACCTGCTCAGGTTAGATGTTTGTCTACTTAGCAAGACTTGTGGCGCCTACCTGCTCAGGTAAGATGTGAGTTTGCCTAGCAAGACTTGTGGCGCCTACCTGTTCAGGTAAGATGTGCATTTGCCTAGCAAGACTTGTGGCGCCTACCTGCTCAGGTAAGATGTGAGTTTGCCTCACAAGACCTGTGGCACTTACTTGTTGTGCTGTTGGTCGGGGTTCATGCTGCATTGCCAGTTGTCAGGGAAATCCTTGTTGACGTTGGAGGACAAGAACGGCAGAGTTCGCCACTTCAGGCACAAGTCTGTCAACATAATCATCAGCAGTTGGACTGAAACACTGGGTTGTTCTTGGTTTGTTTGTTTGAGTGTGTATGTGCATGTATGCATGCATGCGTGAGTGTGTGCATACATGCATGTGTGCGTAAATACATGCATACATGTGACTGCATGCATGTGTGCTTGTATGTGCCTGCAAGTAGTATAAATGCATGTGCAAGTGCACATATGTGTGTGTGTGTGTGTGTGTGTGCGCGCATGTATGCATATGTGTACAGGGCCATGTTTCAGTTTACTGAAATACTGAGAACTGACTGGGACCCAAAAACGACCAGTCTTTATGGGACTGATGGTTATTACTATTACAAGTCAAACGTTCTAGAATCTCAAACAGCAAATTTCCCACTTGCAAGACACCATTTTTCAGAGGATCTTCTCTTCCAGTTTCAAGCTAAATATACATCAATATATACATACATGCCTCATCTGCATATGCAGACTGGGTATTTGTTTTCTGTCACACAAACCTCGCACACACATTAATTGCCCCAAGTGATGTAATTAAACTGAGCGACAGTCACCGGCAGACATACAGAGGCAGACATTTACACAGATCCACTCACCACACTGTAGAGTTTTGTTGATCTGCATGGCACGTTTTCTGACAAACTTGATGTCTGAAGATGGGGGGTCCCTCCACCGTGAGCTGATGTACCCATAGCCCTCCCTGTAACACAACACCTATGTACTGATGTACCCACAGCCCTCCCTGTAACACAACACCTATGTACTGATGTACCCACAGCCCTCCCTGTAACACAACACCTATGTACTGATGTACCCACAGCCCTCCCTGTAACACAACACTTACACATGATGTACCCATTATACACTGATATACCCGTAGCCCTCCCGGTAACACAACACCTATGTACTGATGTACCCACAGCCCTCCCTGTAACACAACACTTACACATGATGTACCCATTATACACTGATATACCCGTAGCCCTCCCGGTAACACAACACCTATGTACTGATGTACCCACAGCCCTCCCTGTAACACAACACTTACACATGATGTACCCATTATACACTGATATACCCGTAGCCCTCCCGGTAACACAACACCTATGTACTGATGTACCCACAGCCCTCCCTGTAACACAACACTTACACATGATGTACCCATTATACACTGATATACCCGTAGCCCTCCCGGTAACACAACACCTATGTACTGATGTACCCACAGCCCTCCCTGTAACACAACACCTATGTACTGATGTACCCACAGCCCTCCCTGTAACACAACACCTATGTACTGATGTACCCACAGCCCTCCCTGTAACACAACACTTACACATGATGTACCCATTATACACTGATATACCCGTAGCCCTCCTGGTAACACAACACCTATGTACTGATGTACCCATAGCCCTCCCTGTAACACAACACCTATGTACTGATGTACCCACAGCCCTCCCTGTAACACAACACTTACACATGATGTACCCACTATACACTGATATACCCATAGCCCTCCCTGTAACACAACACCTATACAATGATGTACCCATTACACGCTGATATACCCATAGCCCTCCCTGTAACACAACTTACACATGATGTATCCCTAGTCCTCCCTGTAACACAACACTTATACAGTGATGTAGTCATGTACCCATTATATGCACATATACCCATAGCCCTCCCTGTAACACAACACTTATACATGATGTACCCATTATACACTGATGTACCCATAGCCCTCCCTGTAACACAACACTTATACAGTGATATACCCATTATATGCCAATATACCCATAGCCCTCCCTGTAACACAACACTTAGACAGTGATGTACCTATTATACACTGATGTACCCATAGCCCTCCCTGTAACACAACACTTATACAGTGATGTACCCATTATATGCACATATACCCATAGCCCCCCCCTGTAACACAACACTTACACAGTGATGTACCTGTTATACACTGATGTACCCACAGCCCTCCCTGTAACACAACACTTATACAGTGATGTACCCATTATATGCACTTATACCCATAGCCCTCCTTGTAACACAACACTTATACAGTGATGTACCCGTTATACACTGATGTACCCATAGCTCTCCCTGTAACACAACACTTATACAATGATGTACCCGTTATACACTGATGTACTCATAGCCCTCCCTGTAACACAACACTTATACAGTGATGTACCCGTTATATGCACTTATACCCATAGCCCTCCCTGTAACACTACACTTATACAGTGATGTACCCATTATACACTGATGTAATAATAATGTACATTTATCATGCACTCATCAACGCCCTGAGCGCTCACATGATACATATTAACCTACATATGATATTCTATACACATGTAGAGCATAGTCCTACCAAAACAATTTACATAAAGTATTATAAAAATAAAAACACTACAAACACACACACTGACTGTAGCAGTGACTACAGCCCTCATATATACCCATTATATGCACATATACCCATAGCCCTCCCTGTAACACAACATTTATACAGTGATGTACCCATTATACCATCATGTACCTATAGCCCTCCATGTAACACAACACCTATACACTGATGTACCCATAACACTCCCTGTAACACAATATACAGTGGTGTACCCATTAAACACTGATGTACCCATAACCTTCCCTGTAACACAACATACAGTGGTGTACCCATTATATACTGATGTACCCATAATCCTCCCTGTAATATAACACCAGTACAACCCTCCCTATAGCAAAACACACTATATGATTCATAGCGCATGAGACACTGATATATACCTATAACCCTCCCTATAAAACATTTGTACAATGATGTACACTGACGTATGTGACCCCCCCACCCCCCGTTTCCTTTGGTAATAAAAACACACAAGTATGTACACAACAATTCAGCAGTACAAGTATGTACTCACCAAAACTTTGTGATCCCTTGTTGAACTGCAAAAAAAAAAAAAAATCCTCTCCGTAAATAAATGTTAACACTGAACCAGAAAAGGACAAATACACACAATGCGAAAATATGGAAAGCTTTGAATAATGTGTTAAATCAATTCAACTGGGTATGCATGCACTGTTACAGTTGATTATAACTGTCTACAATAATAACAAAGACTCAAGTTCTTTTTTCCTTCGGTCCTGGTCATGCTGCATTTTGATGACTGAACGCATGTGGATACATTCCTCTCAACTAAACTTAATTTTGAGGAATTCAGTTCTCAAAAACTGCACCTGGACAGTCCAATAAGCATAACAGGTTAAGCAGATCAAACTGCCAATCACAAAAGGAGAGATGGTCAAAAACAAAAATCAAACTTACAGAATGATCATCAATTTTTTATGGTAGCTGATGCTGATGTCTTTCCAGTACTGCAGATGCTGATGTCTTTCCTCACACATGCACATACTAGCACACACTCACACACACACAGCCACCAACTGACAGTCTTTCTGCTACTGTGACATCTGTCCCAACACACACATGCACACAACCACTAAGCACTACCTACCGATGCTGATGTCTTTCCAGTACTGCACCATGTGTTCACCCATGGCCTTCATCAAATGCCGATACTCCTTGGCGTCAGCAAAGTCCTGCTTGTTGTGTGTGGGCTCTAGCACCAGGTAGGGGACGTCCACAACTCCTGGCCAGTGAAAACAACTCTGGTGCATAAGCTAACATAACCGTCATGCTCGGTGGCTTGGTTGATTGAAAAAAATCTGACAGTTTTTACGTGCATTTCTTTTACCATCTTGCATCCAGGGGAGCCATTTTCCTCCTGGATCAGGAGGCATCACTCTGATGCCTGGAGGGGTCTGGGAAACATGGTTAGCTCCCCAGCTTTTACCTCCCGCAATGCAGTAGGACAGAACAACTGAGTGTTGCAGCAACGAGTTGTGTGTTAGTTGTGGAACAGTGGATTATGAACACCCCTCTTTCAAGACTGCTGTCTGGAACCTTTCTCTTCATACTTCCATGCACATGACCCCTGACCCATGGACCACTCCTCTTTTGAGACTAATTATGCATCATTATGTGGGTGCTCTTGCTACAAAAAAAGGTGACCCCAACCACCAAACCTGGCTGCTGTCTGCCCTAGGTTAGGTGTGCAGCACGGAAGCCACACACAAATGTGAACATCACCCAAACAAAACCCACAGCACCTATTTTCAGCTGCTGCCAAGTGATAGAACCACAACATGAATCATGCAGATGGAAGTATGCGCACATTTTGTTTTCTAACCAACCTGTGTCTTTACTTCAGTTCCCCTTTAAATCCTGTTCCCCTTGAACTCCTGCACCATGTTACAGCAACGAGTTGTGTGTTAGTTGTGGAACAGTGGATTATGAACACTAGCCTTTACTGCCTCAGGAACAGTTTAATACTTAGAACTGTCTAACTGAAGACCACATGCCTCTTATTCTGTGAATGATCTGATAAAAAAAAAAGTAGTTATTTCACTGGTCATAAAACCATTCATTTTAATCTTCTTTGAGGGAGCAAACGTCTTCACATCAGTGATTGAAGAGGCTACTCATTTCAACCCTCTTTGAAACTTCACGTTTTGAAGTTAAAGCAGATCTGCTGACTCAGCCATGTGCTTAAAACCTAAGCAATGTATGCTTAAAACTCCACTAAAAGACTGCCTCTCTCACGCAGTCAACTCCACCTTTTGTGGTGCACAGCAGAAGTAACGCCCAAGGCAGGTTTCACTGTCCGCATTAGGTGCACAGCAAGGAAGCTACACACAAACAAGAACATCACCCAGACAAAGGTCTCAAGACTCTATTTACTGATTTTTAAACTTACGTGAGGAAAAGTAAACACACACAAAAAAAGCCTCTTGCAACATTACCTAACAAGACAAAATAGCACTGAACAGAACTTACCTACAACTCCACTGCAGTACCTGAAAACAAAAAGAAACAGCCATTGTTTTTCAGCCTGCCAATGCCATGAACCAAACTTCAAACTGACGGTGCAGCGAAGCCCCCTGGCGAGAGACCACCCCTCCACTAAGACCACTCTATCTGGAACCTTTCTCTTCATATTTCCATGCAAATCGACCCCTGAAGCAAGAGCCACTACTTTTCTAAGACCACTCTGTCTGGAACCTTTCTGTTTCTATTGCCATGCAAATCAAATGACCCCTGAACAAAGAACACCCCTCTTTCAAGACTGCTCTGTCTGGAACCTTTCTGTTTCCATTGCCATACAAATTAAATGACCCCTGAACAAAGAACACCCCTCTTTCAAGACTGCTCTGTCTGGAACCTTTCTGTTTCTATTGCCATACAAATCAAATGACCCCTGGACAAAGAACACCCCTCTTTCAAGACTGCTCTGTCTGGAACCTTTCTCTTCATACTTCCATGCACATGACCTCTGACCCGAGGACCACTCCTCTTTTGGGACAACTTATGCATCATTATTTGGGTGCTCTTGCTCCAAACGTTGGCCCCAACCACCAAACCTGGCCGCTGTCTGCACTAGGTCAGGTGTGCAGCACGGAAGCCACACACAAATGTGAACATCACCCAAACAAAACCCACAGCACCTATTTTCAGCTGCTGCCAAGTGATAGAACCACAACATGAATCATGCAGATGGAAGTATGTGCACATTTTCTGTTTTCTAACCAACCTGTGTCTTTATTTCAATGCCCCTTTAAAACCTGTTCCCCTTTAACTCCTGCACCATGGGGAGCTCAAATTTTAAAAAAAAGCACTTCTTTCATACAAATACTGACAGAACCACCAAATGAATCAGATGGAAGTACATGCACATTTTCTCTGTTTTTCTAGCCAACCTGTGTCTTTACTGCCATTCCCCTTTAACTTCTGTTCCCCTTTAACTCCTGCACCATGGGGAGCTCAAATCCACACAAAAAAGCAATTCTTTCAAAGAAATACTGGCAGAACCACCAAATGAATCATGCAGATGGAAGTATGTGCACATTTTCTCTGTTTTTCCAGCCAACCTGTGTCTTTACCTCCATTCCCCACTGACTTCTGTTTCCTTTAACTCCTGCACCATGAGCTTAAATCCCAAACAAAAAAGCACACCTTTCATACAAACATTGACAGAACCACCAAATGAATCATGCAGAGATGGAAGTATGTGCACATCTTCTCTGCTTTCTACCCAACCTGTGTGTTTACTTCCGTTCCCCTTTCACACTTGTGTGAAAAACTTGCGGCTACACTTACACTCCGCCCTCGGTCTGTGGCCCCACTTTCTCGTACATCTTGATGAGGCGACTGCAGTTGTAGACAAACACGCCGTCATGACTGCGATTCTCCAGGTTGACACCAAAGATCAAGTTCAGCGTCTTGGGATCTTTCAAAGCTCTGCTGGCAGATGCACATATCTAAGATTACGGTTAAAGACATACTGACAAGGTGGGGGGGGGGGGGTAAAACACATGGGATCTTTCAAAGTTCTGCTGGCAGATACACATATCTAAGATTACGGTTAAAGACGTACTGACAAGGGGGGGGGGGGTTCCAGAACACACTGGATCTTTCAAAGCTCTGCAAACAGATACGCATATCTAAGATTACAGTTAAAGACATACTGAGGGGGGGGGGGGGTTCAGAACACATTGGATCTTTCAAAGCTCTGCAAACAGATACGCATATCAAGATTACAGTTAAAGACATACTTACGGGGAGTGGGGGGGGGGGGGGGGGGGGGGGGGGGGGGTTCAGAACACATGGGATCTTTCAAAGCTCTGCAAACAGATACGCATCTCTAAGATTACAGTTAAAGACATACTGACAAGGGTTGGGGGTGGGGGTGGGGGTGGGTTCAAAACACATGGGATCTTTCAAAGCTCTGCTGGCAGATACACAAACAATGATTAAGGAAACACTGATATGGGTTGAGGGCTGGGAGGGGAGAGGAGTTGTGAAACACGAGACCTCCCACTGTATAATGTTCATGTAACAGAAATACGGTACCTTCAAAACAGGACGGCACTGCAGAAGAAGACTAACCTGACTTTTCGGTCGGCAATCTGCCGCTTGATGTCTGCCTCCCGTCGGAACTCTGCTGCTGTCGTCTGCACCTTGCGCAATTCCGTCTGAAACAGCAACCAAAAAGATGGCTTCGATCACAGTGCTGACTTCTGAATATTTACCAATGACAGCATCATTTTCTTCTTCATTGTTTCATCCTACTTCACGAGAGCCTTAAAAGGGGACCTGTACTAATACAAGCAAGTTTTGCTTGCTGCACAGCCCAGCTGTTCTTTTGTTAATGTACAAATAGATAATGTACAAATAGATAATGTACAAATAGATACATAAAATGGATTCTATTTAAACCAAAAGGGGATCCTTGCAAAGAAGTATCATTGGATTTCTGAGGTTGTCGTTTTTGTTTGTTTGGACAAAATCAGCAAATCTGCATACAATTCCCACACTTGATGTATGTAATTTCTGCCCCTTCCCCCAGCCAAAACTATTGGACGATTCAGCGAAGCTGGTTTGCTAGAGTGAATGCGCTTTGTAATCTTTTGCGCAAGAAGTCGCGAGAGGTCGCAGCGCACTTCCGGGCTGATTTCTGAGTAGGCGTTGCTTCGCGCTGTGTATAACAGTGGAAGTTGAACCTAGAATCGCGAAGCAGTACAAATGCCAATACTGTTGCAGTTGCAAAAATTACCGTGGAAAGGGGGTGGAGGGTGGAAAAAGTGTCTGCGTTGTTTTTTGGCTGACCCGAGAAGATCGTGAATTCGTAGAAAAAATGCATTTTGGGGCATCCTATCGCATGAGCAACAAGTTATTGCTTATTGCCAAACACATTATGACTACAGGCCTCCAAAATGCCTTTAAAGTTGTCAGTGTAAAATTCGCAAATTCACTGTCACCACCTTCCATTGTGAAGAAAGTACACACCGGAAGTAAAAGCAGCCAAGGGACTTAAGCGATGCCAGGCAAAAGTCAAGGGAGTTAACAACCCCGCCTGAATCGCCCAATAGCTGCAAATCGTTTGCACCGGTTAAAAAACACACCAAAAAACAGTTCTGCCTTCATGGAAAGAAAATCACACAAACAACAACAAAATCAAACAAAACAACAAGGAAAAGAGAAGAAGAAGAAGAAAAAAGACAGCACCTGATTCGGACATCTTACCCTTTGTTCTTTGTTCAGCGTTGAGCCAAACTTTATCTCCAGGTTTCTGAAACAAAATCACAGTTGGTCAAGTGGAAGAAGGGGCAAACAATCCCACAGCATTCCCCAACACAGAAATAAGCCAACTAGACTCTGCCTTCCACTATGATCTGTTGACTTGTCAGAATAGCTGGGTTACAGCCCTGAGACTATACTAACCCAGTGCTGCATGAGAAGGCAACGTGAACAACCATTCCCCCCCCCCACATCTGTCCATACTGCCATATAATATATAAAAATAATAACAGGTACTTAGAGCACCTAATCCGCACAGGCCCCAAACTCTTACACATTTTTTTTAATGTAGTTCATGTACATGTTTTCAAGATTCTATGCATATAACACACACACACACACATGCATGCACACACACACACATGCATGCACACACACAGTTGTATATCAGGGCAATGGGACTGAAGAAAATGTTTTTGAAAAGAGAAAGGTTTTCAAGGAAGATTGAAAAGAACTGACAAGAGGCAAAATGATGGGCAAAAACAGGGAGTTGGTTCCAGATAGCTGGAGCCTGGTAATACATACATGCTACACGCTGTTCTTCAAACAGATCCTGTGAGATCCCAGGAGATGGGCAGGGGGAACTATACCTAACAGCTACCATGTCATCACCAGAATGATTCTGCATGAAGATGTGCAGTGAGGTGAGCCGTTTTAATGTTTGTTTAAATGTCACAAGACGCTGTCCATAAACCACAAATTTTGAAGAGAAAAGTGAGCAGAAGCCAAATCAAACTGACATCTGTCTGCTTACCAGCCTAGCACCTTACCAACAGACCAAATTAACTCACAGTCCTAACAGATGCACTCTGATTTTGGGGGTTTCAGGAAAGCAGTTTATCAAGTTGTGAAGACTGCTACAGCTGAAAAGTAATCCTGACACAACTCTAACACAACAAACTTGACAACCGTAATCCGACTAATTTCCATCAGTCAGTAAATTGACGATCCTGATCCTGCCAGTCAGTTTGCGAGATTTGTAAGATCAGTGAAAGCAATGCGACCTAGAAACAAAATACTTCGCGTCAAACTGATTAGTGAGCTGGACAGCGTGACTGCCATGGCTGACTTTGCTAAGGAGAAGCAATTCACGCATGTACACACACTCACATAAACCAAGACAGACTGGATAAAAACCATGACAACACTGGCGTTCTTTCGCGTTCACTTACTTCGCTTTGCTCTCTGCTTCCCTCGCCTTGTTGTCAGCCGCCAAAGCTTCGTCCTGAGCTCTCTTCGCTTCGCTCTCTGTGCGCGTCTTGAAGCGATTGGAGGAGTACTTGTAGAGGCGGGGCTTGTAGAGGCAGGAGGCCAGTCGCTTGGTGTGAACCTTCTTGCCCTGGATGTAGATCCTCATCCTCGGCTCCATGTACAGGATGGAGGCGTAGGCACGGAACGACTTGCGCTCTGGCATCAACCTGGTCACAAAGGCTTGGTTGATACTAAACACAGAAAAAGGATGCCTCATAACAGCCACGAGAAAGTGAGGCAAGGCTCACTGGACTCGCATTCGAAAAGAGCGAGATGCGCCCAAACTGACCCTTCTTCCAACAAACTCTGCGGCACAAGCAAAGGAGACGCTAACCCACTTTTACCCACTCTTCCCATAAGCAACCACTGTGTCGGACAGACACTGATCCATTCATACCCCTCTTTCCATGGGCATTGCAGCAGACAGACACTACAGACACTGCAACAGACAGACACTACACATACTGACCCACTCTTCCCACAAACGCTACAGACACTGACCCACTCTTGCCCCTCTTCCCACAAACACTCAGGCAGACAGACACTGCAACAGACACTGCAGCAGACAGACACTACAGACACTGCGGCAGACAGACACTACAGACACTGCAGCAGACAGACACTACAGCAGACAGACTGCAGCACAGACACTACAGCAGACAGACACTACAGACACTGCAACAGACAGACACTGCAGACACTGACCCATAAGCACTGCAGCAGCAGACAGACACTCCACTGACCCACTCCTGCCACAGGCAAACACTACATCAGACAGACACTGAACCACTCTCCGGACAAAGAAAATGGGGCAGAAAGACACTGACCTACTCTAGCCCCTCTCTTCCCATAAACAAAGGGGCAGACAGACCCTACAGTCACTGACCCATCATCTGAGTCGTAGTCCGACTCTGGGTTGGCCAGCAGGATGTCAAACTTGTCTGCATTGATGTCCAGCTCTGTGTGCCCGTCGTCCAGAAGCTTCAGGTTGAACACCACCACCAGCGTCCCCGAGTTGCCCTCGATGCGATCAAACTGCGAGAAGAAATGCTGCTCGGTCCGGAAGGGGGAGTACTTGTAGATCAAGTTCATCTCCGTCTCGGCCTATGATCAAAAACAAAATCCAACCAACATAGAGTCAAAAACACATTTTCAAAGAAAACTGATGCAGCTGTAAAGGACAGCTTGGATGTCATCTTGGGTGTAAGGCAGAACAGCACTTGTGTACAAACAGCAAAGATGTCTGAATGGCGACTGAAACGTGCATGTGGATGTAGCGCTGCAAAGCAGCAGGACATACAAACATCAGACTTTACATCTGCTCTCAAGCGCTGCTACAACAGGGTTTTGTCTTTCCCTTGATACTGGATTTTATCTTTCCCAGACTTAAAAGACCATTTTCCCAGATGACCTATTGATCTGAACCATGTCCAGGAACAGTTTCAAGTTTTAAGAAAATGAGCATTTTCCTTGCATCACCAGTTATTTCACCACCCATCTTTTTCCCCAAATCCGCCTTCTGTAGTTTATCTGCTGACCACTACCATAACGTTCCCCAAACTTTCCAAGGCATTGGTCAATTTTCCCCAAACTTTCCAGGCCTGGAAAAGGACACCTCAGTTTTCCCAAACATCACCAAATTTGTAAAGACTGTACAAACCCTGTACAATGGAATCACAAAAGACATGTGAAAAACAACAAGACCAAAAAACCCAACTACAAGCACAAAATTCAAGCACTGCCCACCGTGGCAATCGATGAAGAAGAGAAACACAACCACTCCTTACCCTTTCCTGCGCACGTGATCCTTTGGTCAGCGGTCGCCGTGTACCAGCCTCAAACGATGGCAACGGCACAATCACCTGGTGACAGAATGAAAACATGAAAGTTCCCTTCACTGCTCTCACACACCATTCTAACAAAACAATGAGTCTTATCATTTACTTATTTGAACGTTTGTGGAGTGCCTCATCTTGAAGTGAGCCCTATGTGCTTCACAGAGGTTTATGTAGCATTATTCTATGCCTCCAAGCGGACCCACTGTGCTCTAGTTGTATGTGACTCTGAATCAGAGACTGTAGCTTTACACAGTAGATTTGCATAGTGTGTTTTCAATATCCACTTAGCATGATGAGCCGTGCTGAAGAGGCAATATATAAAGATATCAACTTCATCAACACCACTGTGGACAGGAACAGCCTGACAACACTGCTGGTCTTATCTCCCTTTAACGAGTTGATTTCCTCCACTGTCTTAACCGCACTCCTACCCGCCCCTTCTCACGCCACACATTTATTTGTCCTAACACGGTGGAGTAAAAAGTGTCACCTCATCAATCCCTTCTTCCTCGTGGAATGTTCTGGACAGGAAGAGGCAGGACATGGTCAGTCCCTTCTTGGTGAACATGATCAGGTCATTACCCAAACGCATGGAACCCCTGAAAACATAAGCATGAGGTCATTATAGTACACACAACCCACACAGTGAACTGCTGAAAACATAAACATGAGGACATTACCCAAACACACTGAACTGCTGAAACATAAACAGGATCAGAATTAGTACCTCCCTGTTGAAAGCTATCTTATAATTTTGATGCACAGGGGAGAAAAAAAGAAAAAAAAGAACGAAAAAAGTACAGCAACTGGTAGTAAGTTGAGGAACACAACACAGGATATTCATTATGGAAAATGAACCAATCCACTCATAACCCCTCCCACCCCCTTATTATATACCATGATCAAGAACATTCCACTTACGATTTGAGTCCATTGCCATACATGCCTATGTGATGGCCATCCACAGCTCTCTTGGTTGATTTTCCAAATGTCACAATGTCTGCTGTTTCAGCTGAGAAGACACAAAACAAACAATAATAAGTATTCATCAAATGCTAAATCTTGCCCAGAAAGACCATTCTAAGAGCACACACACACACATGCGTGCCGGTACTCATGAGTACACTCATCTATAACAATTTACATACAACTTCAACAGATGTTCCTGTGAAAGTACCTTCCGTTGACTGCTTTCCACTGAACTGCAAGTTTGTTTGTCTGTTAGCATTCCTCAGATAAAAAAAACAAGATTCACCATTGTTGGGTGAGAAGGTAGTGTGTGTAACTGTAAGCCTCCCAGTGCTACCCCCCCCCCCCGCTTCTGCAAGATCTGTTAACAATTATCATGCAATTCCAAAAATGTCTACGGCACTGGCCAAAATGCATTTTTGTCCAAAATTGTCCAGGCACCTCAATTTCCCAAACTTTCTAAGACCATATCAACTCTGTTCTGCTTGAGAGGTGGTACACATCTAATTTATATACAGGCAGACACTCACTTGGGTCCATTCCTTCTCCATCATCAAGAAAGCACAAAGCGTAGCCACCTCTCAGAGAACTGTCGGCCACTGGAAATGAACAAGACTCCATATATACAGCCATCAAACTGAGAAGCAACAGTCTTGTCAAACAAGCTGGTAATAAATACTGTAACTGTATAACAGTCACAAGTTTAATGTTTCCAATTTACTAATACTGTAACTGTATAACAGTCACAAGTTTAATCCAATTCACCAAACCTGTTTTGGGATTAAAAACTGTTATCCTAACAAATAATTTCATAAACAGATTATATTATAAAGCAAGGAGTTTTAATAAATTGAATCTCATAAAGTGATTTTTAATCAATGATAAAAAAGAAATTTAAAAAAGGGAAATGAACGATGAACAAGTGAATGAACTGCTACACCCTTTCAATAAATAAACAGCACAAATAAACAAAGCAAACTTATAACAACTGGTCTCTTATTCTAGCACAACAGCCACTTCCAGGTATTTACGCTTCCAGACCAAAGGCCACTTTTGATATTCCTCTGCCAACTTGTCAAACTACCACTTGGTGAGGATGTCTTCTGTCACTTCCTGCCTGCCATCTGCTCTCAAATCTTTGACGATTTGCCACAGAAGCACATCACTTCGTTTGTTTCTATTTTAGCAACTGGGATCAGATGGGTCCCACAGCACCCGCTGATGCTTCGACTGGGCAATAAAAACTTAAACCTTTCTATCCTCTGTGGTGGCAGTTTCTTCTTCCACTGTCCACAGGTTGCTGCTGAAGAGTTGCTTTACGTCCACAGAAACCATAGGTTTATTTGGGATGGGAGCCCAGGACGTCCACCTCGACTTTCACACAGATCCTGGGCTCTGAAGCTAGGCTTGGTCTATTAGGTTTATTAGGGACAGAAGCCCAGGACGTCCACCTTGACTTTCACACAGATCCTGAGCTCTGCTGTCCACAGGTCCAGACACCTCACAGTAAGTAATGGCCGATGACCTGGTCATGTCTGATAAACTGACCAGCCAATCAGCAGTCAGCTTTGGCAACACGGCCAAGATCTCGCACAGCCTGACTAGAGATGATGAAGAAAAGGTAATGTCTTGGCTAACTGGTTGAAAGTATTTCATCAAGCGAACAGCCTTGAGGCACAAGCACAGATTCTTGGTGCCCTCTGCACTTCACATTCAGTAATGCACACACATGCATCATGGGACTATCTGCCGTAACACTCTGGCAGAATCATCATCACCATTTCAATTCAGATATATCAAAAGGTGTAAGTACCTGTGTAGATGTTGATTTTGGTTGCAGAAGCATCTCTGAAAAAATAATAAATTTTAAAAATTTGTATTATTCACACACAGAGAAGGGAGGGAGAAAAAAAGTTGGGGGGAAAGATAAATTAGCAAATTGATTTGAGTGTCCTGTCAACTGTGAATGATCAACTGCTGTCTGTTTGTTTAGGGGTGCTGGGATGTTGGGAGGAGGGGGAGGGGGTGTTGATGTTGTTTCTGTCTGGTCCTTTTTGATGGTGGGTGACTGTACTTCTCAGTGCTCCCCATAGAAATTTTAAGTGAGGGTTAAAATGACCCCCTGTCAAAAAATCTAAGGGTCAAGCAGCCTAAACTGGGGGTCACAACACTGAAGTAGCATATTTGAACATTCAGTAGCAACTGTTTTTGTATTAGAAAACAACCACAAAATCACACCACAAACGCTCCATCATAACTATCTTCACATTTACAGTCATTTAGTACATGATACATAAAAAATAGAAAAGTTTTTTTTTCCCCAGTCCTTTCAATTTGAGTCATTTTCTTTCAGATGCATAACAGAAAACAATCTGGCAAAGGTGGGAGATCACGTTTACCCCCCCCCCCCCCCCCCCTCTACTGTAGATCTGGCTGATTCTCGGTCGCAAAATGGCCCTACCCAGATCTCAGATTCTCACAGTTCCACACTGATTTTCACTTTCATCAAGTAGCCAAAAAATCAATCGTAATTACTGTTTTTGAGACAATTTTTTATTTTGCTTCCATCACCAACTTTTATTTTATTTCATCGGAACAGCCATGGAACAGCCTCAGTTTCGTTCGAGGTTTTTCCAATAGAATACAGCACATCAGTAAAGGAAGCAAGTACAAATGTAACTGTCACAAAAATGGTAATTATAATAAATCATTTGGCTGCCAGGATGAAGAGTGGATCACTGTGGAATTGCAAGATCCATTTTGCGACAGCAGTAGTAAAAATGAGGGAGGCTGTGTTCGCCTTTGCCAAAGTTCAGTCACACTTACACTACCTACTACAGTTGCACCAGTCAAATGTACGCTAGTGAGTACGGTTGTGCTAGTTATCTTTTTCAGCTGCTTTAATACTTCTCTTTTCCTCAACGATAATATTTTCATCAGACTTTGCCGCTGAGTGCTTCATCGCACATGTAAGCCAGGTAAAAGCAACACGTTTTCAGCCGAAGTGAAAACAAAGGCATAGAAAAGAAATGACAGTGTAGAAAGGAACTGAATTTCCCACCAATCAGCTTTGAAATACAATTGCTGGAAATGACATTTAAACCAATCAGCACCACGGACAGAAATGTGGTTAGACAAGCAAAGTTTTGTGTTCTGAATCTTGCCAATCCGGTTTCACTGATGCACTAATTTATGACCGCTGACTATCTTCAAGTGCTTTCTAGATATGTGCACGTCAAGATGATGCACAGATCTCTAATCCGTGCATCAAAATTCAAATTTGTGCATAATAGACCCGCAGTTGTGAGTTATCAGGAGCACTGCTTCTTTGTTTTACTTTCAGTCAGCATACTGCTACTGGAAATACAACTACCAAGTGAAATGAGTCCTTTTTTCAATAACTTTTTATAATAATATAATTTATAAAGCATCAACAGACTTATTGTGGAAACTCAGTCATGATGTACATATTTGTTTCGCATGGGGAACAACAGAAGAAGAAAAGCAATTACTGAACTAGTTATTAAAATAATTTAGTATCATTACAACAATATGTATTATATACATGGGCAGCCACAACATGAAAATATTTTCTACTTTTGGCTGAACATCACAATTCTACAGACACAGTAAGTAACACAGTAAGCGTAAGGAGGTTTCTGGTCAAGTCTTTAAACAAGCAGTGTCTAGCTATGGCTACCTGGCATTGTCCAAAAGTTCTGCCAGCGCGCCAAACAGGAACTCATGGGTAGTCCTGAAACAGCATCACATACACTGTACAGTAAACTGTAATACATTAAAGGACAAGTCCATGGTTAGGGGTGATTTTTGACACGATTTCCGAAAGCTCGCTGAGAACGATGATGTAGGTGAAACTGTGATATGAGGGTCATAAATGCACAAAAAAAGGCATTTTCTGTCGTACTGAAAGCGTCGCCATGACGCCCAAATCACGTGACCATATGCCTACTACGTCACTCTGGGGAGTCGCTGCAAAATGCCAACTCAAGCTCCGAAGACGAAACTGATACTTTGCCCGAGAGACCCACAAGGATACAGCCGTATCAGTTTGAGCTTGTCAGGCAGGATTTTGAAAGAGTACCGGAACATCATGTCAGCTTTGAAGCAAACCCCATGCGGTATTCCATGGGGTTTGCGAAATCGCACTCACTAAAGTGCTCGCTACACAAATGGGCGTGATGTGGCGCATCAAGAAAGTCAGCTCATTTGAATTGTATAAATTTAATCCACTTTCGCCTCACTGCGGGTCGATTGCGCGGGAGCTTGTGCATTGTTATACCTGGGGTCGTCTGTGAATTGTTACAGTTCGCGGCAACACAGTAGGCTGGCATAGTTAACTTTTTTGTCGACCACACGCATACACAGTTTACTGAAGAATCTAAGATGACAACCGCACTGACTCCCCAGACTGATGTCACTTCCGGGAAAGTCACGGGACTGATGAGGAACCCGAGACTGTAGTCTCAGCCAGCTTACAGAAAATAAAATCGATTAAAAACCCAATTAAACAACAACAAAATTTTAATTAAATCTGAAACTAGTGACTCATTTGTCAATCATTTCGATGGTCATTTTGCATACTTAAAAACCTTGGACTTTTACTTTAACCACTTCACTGCCATGATGTCACTTGAAAACAACCATTTTAAGTATGAAATCTGAAAACCATATCCTTTTTTTCTTCTTTTTCACACCAGCATGTCAAAGGATTTTCATCAAAGCATATAGCATTAAAAGTTGATGTGTTATAGGACCAGAAAATACACAGTTTGAGGACGCATCCATGCATCTTTCAGCCTGGAAATTTTACAGGCTGGGGCAGAGATGGAGTTAACAGCTGTACATGTGTATAACAAACTTGCACTTTTAGGTGACTGCTGCTACAGTGCTAGTGCTACTTACTACAGTATCAGCAACATTTGCATCCATGCACAATTTACTTGCTGTTTGTAACAAACTTTGTAGCTGTAGTAAAATTATATTGTTATTGCAATAATATTTTCCCCCGCATAGATTCAAGAACACATTTGTGGGGTCAGCCCTGCCCCTCTGTGTGGCAAACTTTGAGACGGTCCCTTCAGATCCATTTTGTGTCTGTCTGACTGACTATGTCAAAGCCATATGTGGGATGTCATAAAGGCCCCTGCTGAATGAATTAATGAGAGAGTTAATTGTTAAGCACTGACACTGGTGACTCTCAACCCTTTGTTTAGCCAGCATAAATATTTCCTGGTATTGTAACTTGCATATTTTCACTAAACAGCTTTCCCATTGTTATGTTCTGTGACAGTTTTTAATAGTAATAACACACAACTGTTTGTTCCATGTCAGCTGTAAAATTCAAAGGACTCTCTCTCTCTCTCTCTCACACACACACACACACACACACACACAGAGTCTATTCAGAAATCAAAAGCTTGTGACTAATATATGGCAAAGCAGTCATCATCAAAACAATGTGCAAACCAGTAACAATAAACAATCATCGCACACAGGATGCTGTCCAACAGCTGAGTGGTAAGAAAGGGTGGGACGCACTACTACCACTACCGGTCAGTCTGGTCAGTCACTCAATATCCAAATTCCAAAGCTCAAGTAGACAACAGAACACTGTTTCAACTTACGAGTTGGTGTGTAGATAGTCAAAGCTCAGCTGGGCTCTGCTCAGCGTGCTGTAGGCTGAGGAGTTGAACATGATGCCTGTGCAGCAAAGAGGGAGCACTCAGCAATCCCTCTGGACTGTCTGCCTGACCCCTTTTCACTCACCACACTGCTGACTGTGCGCACAAAATGACATAAAAACCTGAAAACCAAATAACACTCAGGTCTAGTGTCCAAACGCATAGAAAACTTTATTACAAGCAGGAAAAACTAAACAAACTATTACTGTATCAGCCAAACAAAGTTTTTATCTCGGATAATAAATCAGACAGTAACATAGTACTACTACTAGTAACTAGTATTGATCAGTGTATCATAATCCATAGGTCAGGGGTAAAGTTGTTTTTTGACCTCTACAATCTTGTCCTGAGGTGACCCTGTGTGGTTGACAAGACATAAAAATCTGATTACTAATTAGCTCTAGGCGGTCATTGACATAAAAATGCTGCCTCTCAATATTGTCCATGGTATTCTTGTCGTTTACCGCATCAAATTACAATACTTAGCATCATCTGCTGCATTTGCTAATTTGAACTTTTTAAGGAGTGTGGATGCTGTACAATCAGGTAATCTTTGTTTTTGAGGAGTGTGGATGCTGTACAATCAGGTAATCTTTGTTTGTTTGTTTTTAAAATCAGTGTTTTCACATCATTGTGATCGCCAGGGTGTTGCAGCTCATTAAAACAGGACGCACCACAAATTCACATTCAGAATCTGGGGCTGCCAGTGCCAGCAGCCATACCCTGCACCGATGGTGCATGTTTAAATCTTTGATCTATTGATTTCCTGAAAGACCTATTGCTTCTTCGCTGACGTGGTCATCTGACGTACAAAACACAAATGCTGAGATAATCCATGTTTATTATTGTTAGTGTTAATTACTAAATTAGATAAATTAAATTGGTCCGCGTCGACTCTAGTCTCCACTATGATACTATACTATAGCAGTTTCTGCATTTATATTACACTGCCGGTGGGGCCTTATTATTATCCCTAACTGACTGTTTTATATACACAAATCCTAATTAGAATGTGCACGATGGTACAAAATGAACCGAACAACAACAAAAGAAAAAAACTGCGTGTAAATTGCTGCAACATGACACACGTACTACAGGACCTAAAACGCGCGCTGCTAAGTGCGGCCTATACTGCCAAGTGTGGCGTAAAACTAAACCTACAGCTAGCATATATTGACAGGTTATTATGCCTGCACCAAACTTGTGGTTTTTAGTGCAAAGTTTTTCTTACCTGCAACCGAGTGTCACACTTGAAACGACGTGTTTTTATCGGTAGATCATGTGTTTGTTTCTCCTGTGACGCCGACCGTAGTCCGCCATGAATGGGTATTTCAAAACGTGGAGTGGAAAATGGAAATTCAAAGACGAAAATATAATGAAATTTTTCCACATCTTTATTTTGACCATGAGATACTGCTAAATTCAGCATTTGATTATCTGTCATTTGAAAAATTCAACATGAATTTATTGAATTATTTTTCGTTAAATATTATGATTCCACTTTTAGATTCAATATGGCAGCGTCCATGGAACGTGGAGAGGCCAGTGATGGTTTCAGTTCTGTATCTGATTCCAGCGACGACGAGGAATTGAAGCGACTTCAAGAGGCAGTTGTGACATCAGATTATTCCCCAATATCTAAATGTATGCACATTTAAGTGAAAATGTCCTAGGAACCCTTTGAATGCAACACACACACACACTCACACGCATGCACACACACACACACACACACACACACACACACACACACACACACACACACACACACACACACACACAGGCTTCCGGCAGCGGTGGGAGACTGCACAGGGCAGCTACCAGGGTTTGATGGCTGACCTAGCTGTCTTAAAGTTGAAGCTATCCACAGACTTGGACTGAACAGTTGTATTGTCAAGATGACTCCAGGCAATTTTGTCCTAACACAAGTTCTTATTCCTGTCAAGGACTGGGTTCTGTCAGAACATTGCAAGTTCTGCAGTTGTCCCCCAAAACACTAGAAACCGTCTGACCGTGAGTGTAACAGTAAGCTGTGTTATGTCCTCTCCCGTGCAGAGAATCAGGGAGCAGGGAAGAGACAGAGGGACGTGGAACGGGAAAAAGGTGGGAGCTTATCTACACACGTACCCTCAAGGGTTCCGGACTAGAACAGGCCCATGAAATCAGGCCTAACTGCCTTTGCTATATATATATATCATTGACTACTGGTTATAACATTAACAAGCTGAAAAAGAAGAAGAACAACGAAAGTGTTGCTGAACTGGCCCGTTTGGCAGGTCAGATAAGTTGTGAAGCATCTGTCATTATGTATGAAGTTGTTACAGTGCTAGCACTTGTAACTAATGGAAGTTACATAACTGAATGTCACAAACCAGACCCCACAGATTCACAACATTATACAAGTTATAGCTGCAGAATCTGTGGAGTCTGGTGTGTCTGCCAGTGCCAGGCTTCTGGTGCTGGAGGAAGTCAGGTGGCATTGCTGGCAATGGCACCAGTCCCAAAGCCACTCTGTAAAAAAAGAGCCAAGCAATGATCTGCTCTCATTGCTGGAGTGGTGGGTGATTGTGCTTGGTCAGGACTACTAGAGTGGATGAACGGTAGTCACCCAAGATGAAGTGTAGCACATTACGCTGGATCAGTAGATGCAGTTCATCTTCTCCGTGTCCTGTTTCAAGCACAGGGCCCAGGTGGACTCTGTGGACTCCATAACGGGGTGAACAAGAGCCAGGTAAGCACTGTGTAAACTTGCAGAACACTGGGCAGTGGCGGAGGTTTCTGCAAAGGAAGCCAGATGTGCAGTCTGCCTTCGTTGTGATGTTGCAAATGTTTTAGCTGCACTTGATCTTGAGGTTTTTGGTGAACAAGATTCCTCTACAGGTATTGGTCTTGTCGGAACTTTCTGGCAATGTAAGATGGTGTTGTCCAGGGAGTAAGAGAAGGTATACGTGATGGTTCTTGGTAGACACGTAATGTAGTACTTGCTTCTTAAGTTTTTTACATTATGTCACACACCCAACCTTTTTGCCCAAATCTCCAGCTGCTTTAAGTCATCTTGCAGGGTGTGGTATTAACTGAAACTGTTATTTCCTTGTACACCACGTCAACAGGCAGTTGTTGGTGAGAAGCCATATTTGGGAGGTCATTGTCTTTGGGAGGTCATTTACTTTATGTGGAAAGAGCAGGGGGCCCAGCACAGTGCCTTGAGGGGCGCTGGAGTCAGCTGATTTGGGCTTGGATGATGATCCCTCAGTCTGTGACAACTTGCTTTGTGCATTTTATCGAGAAGCTCTGAAGCCAGGAGTGCTGAGGGACAACGGTGCCATAGTTTTGGAGATTGTGAAGTTTTGTACCAATTGTAGTGTGGCACATGTTGAAGGATTTGGAAAAATCCAGTATGGCCATGTCAACTTGCTTTCCTTTGTTAAGGACAGGAGGTAATGAATAGTGGTGAGAAGTTGCATAACTTGAGAAACCTGATCCCACTGTAATCCCAAAGTGGATATATATATATTTATAATGTAGGGATTTTTTTAATAATTCTTTTTGTTCAACAGGCAGCAAATTGCAATGCAACTCTCCCTTGGTATCACCACAAGGCGGCCAGTCTCTTTCCAGACTTCCTTCCAGAAGGTAATGCCTCTTTAACTGGGTGCAGACAGGGTGTAACAAGTCAGGGACAGTGCCCAGATTTGACAGTTTTTGTATTACTTACCTGTTGTCATCGCTAACAACTAAGATTAGTGAGAGTCTAAAACTAAAAGTAGACTCCCTTTTGGCATGCTGTATATTTGTGGAGTAGTGGACAGATACAAGACAATACTTTATTGTCCTTGAAAGGAAATTTGCTTTGACACATACCAGCAATGTAACATGTCAATTTATGAATAAAATTTAAATTAAACATACAATAATTCAACATAAGACATATATAAAGAAAAAGAAAAAGTGTTCAAACAAATTATAATTATAGCTTAAAAACAAGTTAATAACAACATTTAAGCACACATGCATCTATATGTACCCTATTTCCAGTGACTGACATCCCTTTTAAAACTTACAGCCATACATAATATTTTGTAAGTTAAAATTTGGCTGCCTGACTGGCCTGTGTGGTTTGAAATTGAACTGCAGACCTTGCAAGAATAAAGACTTGTCTGCTACTTGTCTCCCTTTACAGAGCATGCATGACCTCTAGAACATCATTTTTTATTTGGTCGTGGCTGTACCTTTAAGCTTATCTGTTGCAGAGCTGTCATAGAAAATGAAGAAAAAAGCAACTTTGGCACGACCCCTGAGTTCAGGGCCTTTGTGGCCAAGAAACTGGCTGAAAAACTGGACAGGTTGTCTCTTCCCCCCCCCCCCCCCCCCCCCCCCCCCCCTTTTGTTTTGGTTTTATACTTGGACAGTTGTTTGTTTCTCCCTTTCTCTTTTTCTTTTCTTAACTTTTTGCTGGGGGTGGTGGTAGCACGGTTTCCGTCTTCAAAGTGAAATGGCTATATCTGAAACAGCTGCACAGCCAAATAAATGGCCTGCTCTTTATTGTTCAGTTCATGTTTTTTGTTCACAAATAGTTTTTTGTTTTTTTGTCAACTTTATTTTCTTATGAGGGGTGATTAAATGAGGACGGTTGGGGGGACATACCAAAATTCAAAACAGAAAATATAATTTTTTTGTAAAGTTTAAAAATACATCAGTGTGTGTGTGTGCATATTCTTGTGGTATCATTGCAGGGAAATCAAGTTTTGCATGATAGAAGCACCAGAATCTCGACATACCAACTGGGCTGGTCTCAGCAACGGACAAGAAGATGGTATCTCTCTCTCTCCCTCTCTCCCCCCTCTCCCTTTCTGGTTCACACACAGTGGACCACAATGGTATGCAGCTTTATAAATAGCAGCAACTGTTAAAGTAAGAGCTAATGTTGCATCATTTCACAAGCCATCAGAAACCAATGATTTGTTGACTTGAATTTAGAATGTCGACTGAATTTTTCAGCTGCCCAGCAGACAATGACTGCTGTAAGAAAGAAGAGGGTACCTTTTTTCTGTCAATCCGAGTATCTCTCTTGCGCAAAATAAGAATACATGCTGCATGATCACTTTTGTAAAGTTGTGTGCAAGGGAGTGAGTGAAACGGAACAATGCCCATACACATAAAAACTGCAGAGCAATATTTGAATGGACATGACGTGCATTCCAGAGATGATTTTCTTGTTGTACCCAGAACAGGGATCAAGTATACAGTGAACTAGTTTTCAGCCATCTTCTAAAAAAAAATGTTTTAAAATAAGACAACTTTCAAAAATCCTGTTTCATTCAAGACTCAAAGAAGAAGAAATCTGACTGCAAAATATGAAATTGAATTTGGACGATTTATTGGTCATGCATGTGCAGGTTATATATATAAATGTGTGTGAGAGAGAGAGAGAGAGAAAAAGTGGAAATGTAGCTGCGATGCTTTTTGTTTCTGTTTTTAACCATTTATTCTTTTAGTTGTCTGTAAATTTGTTTGGCTGCTTTCCCTCTCCCGTCCCATGCTGGCCCATGCACTTTGAACTTATTGTGCTTGGTTTTCACAGCTTTTTCATTGACATTGTGCAGGTGTTAGCCTGTTTTCTGACTCTGACCATCTTGTGTATTCTGCTGATGCTGCTCCACCAATGTCCCATCACCAGCGTCGCCACAAAGCCAGTACCAGTTCTTCCAACAGGTTGGTGATGCCATATGAAACACCAACTGAAGCCCTTGTAAAAAGAAACTGACACAGAAAAGTGAAGAAAAACCTGATGCAGAGTTGACCACTTTCAAGTCTTTGCACCGAGTTTACATACCTCACCATGCTAAAACTGACTAATAGTATATGATACTGTTCTGAATATTCATGAAGGTCAAGTCTTTGCACCGAGTTTACATATCTCATCATGTTGATAAAACTGACTGATAGTATATGATACTGTTCTGAATATTCATGAATGTCCTTTTGCCCTATTCATTTAGGTGTTCTGTTATGTGTGCACATATGTTTCAAGGTGGGGGGTAGGAGTTTTTTATGGGAATGTTGCATACAAATTTGTTTATTCATGCATGTAAAACATTACCCATGTGCCTCATCGCTATGACTATGACACAGGCAGGTAAAAAGCTTAAAATATTAAAATAACCCATGCCTATCGAAGTCCCTCAAAAGCACCCTTTGTTCAACTTCTGTACTTCCTTTCCGCAGTTCTGAAGACGAACGTCTGGCTTCAGCCGCAGTGACAGAGGATTTCCTCATTTGGGAGCGTGCCATGCTGGCTCGGCTGAACCCCAACCCACCCAACATCACTGTACAGGACAGCGAAGCAACTCCAGCCACCACAGGTGCCCACAGTGACAACTCTAGTCACAGTCTGCCCAAGAAGAAGAAGAAGAAAAAGAAGCACAAGAAAACCGAGGAGTGTTTTTCTGCAAGTGATGAAAGCACGAACAATACGGCAAAGCAGACCTCCAGCTGTGGCAGCAAAAGCCGGGCAGAGGCTTTCAACAAGAAGAGAGCCAGCGGTTCTGGACTGGCAGCAAGAGAAAGAAGCGTGGGCAGCAAGTCAAAGACAAGGGATAGATCTACCATGGAAGCAGAAGATGAAGTTGTGAAGAAGCAGAGGAGAAAAAAGACTGTGGATGTTTGCTCGTCAGCTGCAAATCAAAGCATTGGCAGCAAGTCAAAGACAAGTGCTAGGTGTACCATGGAAGCAGAAGATGAAGTTCTGAAGAAGAAGTGGAGAAAAAAGTCAGCGGGTGTTTGTCTGTCAGCTGCAAATCAAAGCGCTGGCAGCAAGTTGAAGACAAGCGCTATGTATATCAGTGGAGGGGACAATCAAATTGTGAAGAGGAGAAAAAAGAAGGACACACAAATGTAGGAGAAAAAAGAAACTGTGACCACTTTGTAAATATTATTTGTTGCTGGAGAGTGAACTTGCATATCAGATTTCACAGGGCTAGTGGCAATGTTGATAAAAGCCTACTCTTTAGTTTCTTCTTGTTCTTTTGTGCATGTCTGACATGGATTGTTGATATTTGTTGGTTGTACTAACCCTTCATAAAAGAAGTGCTGGCATGTAAACGAGTCATGCAACACATTCAACCTGGTTTGAGGGAAGAAATATATTGACAATGAAGGCACGCAGCTGAAAGCTGTGCACGTTCCTGTGCTAGGTGTGCTGCAGGAACTACCCTTCTCAGACTTTGCTGCGTCCAAAAAGAATGGCCGTACCCAACATGCCCTGTAAGAAGCCTGTGATATAAATGAAAGTGCCAGACAACGATGCTATTCTACGGTACCCTGTTAGAAGCTTGTGTCATCAATCAAAATACCAAAGGAATACCCCTTTAAATAACAATTCACCGAATGCATTTAATAATAATAATAATAATGTACATTTATCATGCGCTCATAAACACCCTGAGCACTCACATGATACATATTAACCTACATATGATATTCTATACACATGTAGAGCATAGTCCTACCAAAACAATTTACATAAAGTAACGCACTACAAACACACACACACTCTGACTGTAGCAGAAACTGGGTACTGATATTAGTTAGGATGGAAATACTGTGAGAAGAGGAAGGTTTTCAGTTTGGCTTTAAAAGATGACAGGGTTGAGCAGTGTCTAAGGTCTTGTGGGAGTGAATTCCAAATGTGGGGTCCAAAGCAAAAGAAGGTGTGGAAGCCATGAGTCTTGCATTTGTATTGTTGGATTTCCAGCATGTGGGTGTCAGAAGAAGAGTAGTAGTACGAGATGGAATGTAGACATGCAGACATTTGACTTTTGCATCTTTATTGATCTCCCACAACAAAACATGCGTATAGAACACAAGAACCATGGTGATTGCATTTACATATTCATGGTACACACAATGAACCAAGAAACAATTGTGGTTAAAAATTGTAAGTGATAAGCATACCAACATTTTATCAATTAGTTAGTAACTGGCTCTTAACGTCCTGCCAGCCACAAAGGATCAGCTCAGGACGATCAAACTCTGCCATAGGAAAGTGCACATTTCAAAACTCTTTTTATATGTAAACCCTTTTTCAAGCCAAATCCATGAAAATTAATCAACACGCAATATAAAACAAAATATACAGATATAAACATCAAACACAATTTTTTATGGAGTTAGTCCCTGTAATATTGCCCCTGTTATAAAAAAAAAGAAAAAAAGGCTAGGACATGCTGGTATCACTATTCCATCTGATGTATCAACACCAGATTAAACAAAAATATTATTTAAAAAAAGGAATGAACAGAAACAGTCATTTAAAAAAAAAAAGAAGCATAATGGCAAATGCCAGTCCCATCAGGCACACGCTGAACTTAATTGCAGACCAATTCCCAGATGCTGAGCAAGACAAGATGAAACGAAAACAAAGCCTACCTGTTGACAAAATATATTGGAAAAAAAATTGAGGAAAAAGTCAGAAGAATGGACCACTAGTACACACACACACAAAAAGAGAAGAAGAAACGAACAAGTCTGAAGAAGAAGAAAAAAAGAGTAACAGGACTAGGCAGAAGAACAAGATAGGAGAGGGGAATCAAATGACAGTCCTGAGATTCCAGACAGGAGGTTGACATCAGATATCCCCAGACTCCCTTTGCCGTCACATTTCATCAAAAACAAAACAGTATGTTGTGTGACCAAGCTAACAGTAACACTACCGTGATGTGTTTTTATGAGCATTCCATAAAACTGTTCACAGAGCTTTCAACAACAACAAAAACTGTAAACCCAGAGACAGGAATTCATTTAGTGAGCAGTTTTGAGTATCAAAACATTTCCTACAGTTCTGAGTATGAAACACTTCCTACATGCCCCCCCCCCCCCCCATGTTTTGTTTCTAAATTGATATAAAAAATAATAAAAGAATTCAGTATTAAAGGTAAATTTCTTAAATCATCTCTAAGACCAAACAGGTGAATGCTCATCAGAATGTTGCAACAGTTTTTAGCTTTATGTTTGTTCTAGCACAAGTGACAGTCCGTGCACATCGGGCAGAAGTCATCACAGTTTCACAACACACAAGAAATGACACAACAAAAGTACTGGTCCAGTGAAAGGCATTTATATATTGTGAACATCCACAGCCGGTAGTGTCGGCCACAGTGAGTACCAGAGTCGAACACCTGCCTATGCAGACATTGTACACATCTTTCAGTAGGTAGGACAAGTCATTTTTCATCAGGCAGGACATCTGATTTTTCAGTAAACAAAACATTTTCAGGAGGCAGAAGTGAAAACATCAGGTAAACAAAACATTTTCCTGTAGGCAGAAGTGAAAACACCTAAATTTACAGTGGGCACACCTTATTTTAGATAAACAGAACACCTCATTTTTCATAACAGTGCAAGCATTCAAGCCTAGACTGGTGGCCTGTACGTGGTTCAGATCACACAGCAGTTGAAAATCTTCCACAGAAGGCCAGTGCCTGCTTGTCCCAAAAACTGAACTCTGAATGTCATGCTTAAGCCCAGGAAATGACAACTCTCCACTTCAAGCTAAAAAACTCAAAAGAATAAGAAACATACTTCATCCTGCTCTTTCGAAAACAAATTATTTTGATTTGATTGTTGTCTTTAATTTAAAGACCACTAAAACTGCAAATAAGTGTGAATGGGGATTCTACAGCCAGGACCTTTGAAAGATCTCAATTGGACTGAACACAACATGCAGTTGTTCTGCAGTTAACTGCAGTTATGAACCAGTACTACAATGTACACAAGTGATGTAGACAGGATTTCCCATAAATTGGGATAAACATTGTTTTGTTTTTTTAAGGTTTAAAAAGAACACAGATTTGTTTCCCCACGGGCAAAGACACATGGTATCTGTCGCACGCCCAGAGTATGATGACCTTTCCTTGGACGAGGAGCAAGCTTACTTGCAAGCGCCATCCAACAAATACCTAAGGCAGTCTCAAAAAGTCAACCCTGACTCCGAAGCAAAAAGGTCTCGCACAAACAGCAGTTTGTTTCAACAGGTCTCAATGGGAGTCCATGCCTCCATCTGCTGCAATCCTCCAAAGAGTTCATCAGCAGCTGTGGCTTTTAATCACTACCTGCTCTGCACAAATACACTGGGCTGTTATCAGCAGGACTCTGCATGCTTCAAAACAAGCCACAGTCTCCATATGATGAAGAAAAACAGCCCATTCCTTCTAAATGCTCACAGAAAATCACATGATAATGTACAAATTATAACTGCTGGTGGAACAGGAGGGGGGATTGGGGGGGAGGGGGGTAATCAACAATCACATTTATTTGATAATTATTTGTCAACAGGTTAAGAGTGGTAAGAATACTCCTGAAACAACTGATTTTCAATGTACAATGAATCACGTACAGATGATTATCACAAAATGCTACATAACAACATATATTTCTCAACAATACGAGCAACATATACATATATACACATACACAACATGCACTTTTGTTCTATGTTTACTTCACATTCAAGCATCCAACTGATTTGGGTGGACATTGACAGACAACCTATTTCTTCCTCCCAGGCTAGTTTTAGAAGCCATCATTTTGGGCATTTCTCTTTCTCTCTCTGGGACACACAGGGGCAATGCTGAGGATTGTGTTCCCCCCAGAACAAATAAAAAAGATAACAAAAAAAGCAGTAGACGGAAGTTCTAACCAAGAGCACATGCAAAGAAACAAATCAGGTTTCACTGTGGAACTGCAGGTACATGTCCAGACCACCCTGACGAAAGACCACTGCTCTCTTAATACCACCTTATTCTGAGACTGCTTTTATTCATATTCCTATGTAAATGAACCTGCCACCAAGGTCACTGTCTCTCTTTAAGACCACTTTGGACTGGCTTCTTAGAGAGAGGTTCCAGTGTAATTAACTACATATTCCCATAGTGGTCAGTTTGCCTGCCAAAAAGTTAAACAAATCGTCTACATGAAATTTTTAAACTGGAGATCAAAACTGCACTTTTCTTATCCCCAATCCACTAAAAAAAAAAAAAAGGGAGAAAAAAAAAGAGAAGAGTTATCATCAAGGAAAGGATAATACCTTTAAAAAAAATCATTCATAACACACACATTTACTGGTGACAGAAAGTTGCCTACAAACTGAATGACAAAAACGAAAAATTGCACAAGTCAAGAAATGACCAACCATTTCACCTGTTCGTTTAGAAGTACAAACGACACATTTACGGTCAACAACTTGATGAACAAAAAGCGTACCTCTTAACAGTAAATATTTTTAATGGCTCTGGGTCTGTATTTATATCTATATATACAAACAGGTTCTCACACAGAGCAAACTGTCCCTCTGCATCTTTCACAACACAAACATGCTTGTTAAGATTGTCTAGGGTGCATTTAAAAAACAAAACAAACAGCACCTTTGCTAGAAAATGTGCACTACACCGACAGATTCAAACTGGCTGGGTGCAATCATCACATCTTCAAGACACAACACCCAAATCACTAATGATTTAAAAACCAAATGTTACACCACTTCTTTCATTCTAAATGGGTGGTCCTTGGAAAATCGGTGTTCATCAGACAAGGGGTGGCTCTACAGCCTGCAATCAAGTAAGAGCTGACTTGGTCATCTCAAAAGTATTGAGGAGCTCGAGACACTACCTGCCGGCACAAAGCCACGAGCATCACACCATCGACAGCCCAGTGGAGAGAAGTGAAGAGAGAGAAAGTGCTCGAAAATCAACCCCAAAAGGCCAAGAAAAAGCCATCAATCAGGCTGACACTGGAATCGTTTCAAAGGCAGTATCATGAACACCTCTGAGAAACAGGAGGGAGAAAATTTAAGCTTTCCTGAGCACATGGGTACCTTCTCGCTGTGACTTAAAGTGGCTGAACCACCAATTACCCTAACACTCTACTCCTGTGGAGAAAAAAAGATTGTTTTCACGACAGTATTATTCCTCCAAAGATGGTGTGTGGCTACCCATGTGGCAAGGTAATGAAAAACGGTCACCCAGGCAATCCTCTCACCCTATGGAATGCTTTTGTCAGTGTACAACTGCACATACTGAGTGACCCCCTGAGTGTTCAGTTGGGGAACATTACAAAAACAACTAAAGTATTAGAAGAAACTCTGAATGCTGCACTATGACTGATTGTCACTGAGTGTTGTAACCCCACCCTCTATGAAAATACGGATTGGTAATACTGGCAGAGAACCCTTCCTGCCCTCTCTGTCCCTTTCTTTCAACAAGACAAACAAAGTGATCTGACAGCAATGAAGACAAAACTGTAAAAGTACAAAAGCAAAACACACGTGTCACAAACAGCAAAAGATGCCACCCGGTTTGTAAGCAGGATCAAATGGAAAACTAACTACACACACCTACATACACCTGGCTTTGCCACCACATACACTAGCTTAGCAGAGAGTCAATCATACCACGTGTGCACACACACACCACAGCTGACAAGCTCCACCTGAACGGCATGCACACAATCTGCCTCACTCATTCTTCAGTTCAAGCACGTCACCAGGAAAATCCATCATCAATGCCAACGTCATCCACAGGCACACCGTCACATGGCGGCAGCAGTGACTGACAGTGACAAACCTCAGCTCAACTCCACGGTTCCCACAGGGATGCTCATGGACAGGACCCCAGATCCCTGAACACTGCCCAGTCCACAAAGCTGCCCAATGCCAGTGGGGGAGGAGGGGGGGACTGAGGGAGAGGCTGAAGACTGGAGAAGACAGTGGACTTCCACCAGCTGGGCTGGATTCAAATTTAGACACCATGTCCAAAGAGATTCAAATGCAGCAGAAGAAGAAGGTCCACAAAAGCCACAAGCATGCATACATGCTGAAGTTCCTGTCACCTTCAAAATGTCTTGGGTTTTTTGTTGAATTTTCAAAAAACAGCAAATCTGTGATATTTATAAAAAATATTTTAAAAAAAAGAAGAAGAAAAAAGACAGTGTGTCAAATTAAAAATAGAATCAGCACACAAAAAAGTGGAACTCATCCTCAGCAATTGCCAAGGAATATGACTGCTGTCACGGGAGATGACCCCTTGAAACATGCACATTCAGCCCTCATCACTTTAAAATTTATTCTGCACAAAACTACGTTGATGGACAAACTGCATCAGAGTTTCTGTTCACTCTGCACAAATTTCAGGACCACTGTACCCTGAAACCTTGGGGCAATCAAATACTGTTTATGAATACATCACGAATCAGTTTGAATTTAACTGGGAGCACACACAAAAAAAGGGGAAAAACACTGCTATTTATCTCTTTGCTGCTGTCCAAAACAATAATGAGTTATTTGATGAATCCTCACCAGCAAGCAACCCTCCCTTTGTGGTGGGCATGGACCATGCCCAAGGAATATTCACAAGGTGACATCACCAAGGTAACCAAGATTAACCACTGCAACCTCACCATTAAGAATGGTCTGCAGCAGACGAGTTAGTCATTAGGATGAAAGTGTGACTAGGTTAGGACTGAAAGCAAAGCTCAAGAAGTTATGAAGCACTCCTCGGGAGACTGGGTCCTGTAGAAACCCTCTGTCACTAATTCACACATTTACAATGCCAGACAAGCAAAGACCAACTCAAAACATCTTTCCAGCTCTCACTCACCACACAGCATGCACACCGGTTGATTCAAGTTACAGGCAAAACTGAGCAACCTTTGACGTTGGCAGGGAACTCTTTTACCATGGAGAACCCTTTTACTTTGTACAACTCTGAACTGATCAACAGAACAGTAACCAATGACAACTGTTCTGGCAGTATAAAAAATGAAAACCAAAGCGTATGTACATGCATGCAGTCAAAACCCTCGTTTTATGACAGTACTTCCTGCAGGATTTTCACGATTTCAGCTTGGTGGTTTGTGAAAGCACAAACATCGCTTTTGAAAACCACATCTACTACAAAACTCAATGATTTATAAAAAAAATGTAAAAAAGAGATGTACTCCATGACATTATCAACAACCCTGATAAACGATGAAAAATAATGAATAAATACAATGAAAAATGAATCCAATTAAATATCAAGAGGCACCCAAAGTTATGACAGTTTTTTTCACTCACTCACCAACTTTTGTTGTTGTTGCTGGGGTTTTGGCGAGTGCGGGGGTGTGGGGAGGGGGGCGTCCCTTGATGATAGTGTAGCAGAAGGGCGTGACCATCATGACAAATTGGTTTTAAGGAGCAAGTGCCATATATATATATATATATATATATATATATATATATATATATATATATACACATATATATACATATATATATATACACACACATTATATAGAGACTGATATTTCAACAACTGATTGACTGGATAAGGTTTATCCATACATGTCCTCACACCCAACCCATAAAAAGCACTGAGCAAGAAAATTCAGTCATGACCTGATGTAATGTGAAGCACAGTGCACCCTACAGCATGGCCAGGTGATTGTACCGCAGGTGATTCTGGCCTCTCTTGTTCTCAATCTTGTTACATGCAGTGTCCACCAAACGCTGTCACCCCTCTTTTCTTGATCCATGCACTGACATGATGGGAACCACAATCTTTACAGTGCTACAACCTTGACTAACCCTAGACCCCAAAAGCCAGCGTCAACCTCTTAAATCACTTGTGGCTCACATTAGACGGCAATACATAGACAAGCAACAGCTGGAGAAAAAAGCTTCTCCTCAAGGTGGCCAGTTTAAATCCACCTTGCTCCCTTAGTTCAAACAATGTTTTTTTTGGTTTTTCTTTCAATGAAATGGTTAGATAACTTAGACCAAACACTTTTTAGTTGTTTTTTTGCACAACTAGCAGAAGAAAAAAAAGCACCTGTACTTAATATGAAAGCAAAAATTTGACCAAAACAACACTGAACAGCTTAAATTATTCAAATAGAACGGAACAAATTTGCCCCGTGCTAACACTGAAATACCTAAACAATACGTAGATGGTGAAAATCATCAGTGACAACCACAATAAAATGGAACTGGGTTTCACTGGAACAGAAAATACTGAACTGATTCTTCCCATCATGTCAGCAACAGCCATGGGTCAGGAGGGTCAAGTGGAAGAGGGGGTGGGTGAAGGGGGAGGGGGCACATGGTGGAAAGGGATGCAAGTGTCTAGGGGCATTAGAGTTAGTGTAATGAGAATGAGCAGGAAAAAAAGTCAATGTTTTCATGCTTTAGAAATGTATGCCCACATACAATGTTCTCTGGCTTTTCATTCTGCTTCTTGTTTACTTTTACTTTTAAATTTTCCCTGTTTTTGTTGTTGTCGTTTTTCCTCCCTCTCTCTCTCTCTCACACACACACACACACAAAATAAACTTCAGCATCTTTCACACCGCACACATTATCCAAAATGAATTTAACACATACAAACTAGCAAGCACCCATTTGTTTCATTGTCACTTGGGTGTCAATATGAGTATCGAGGAATAAACCACTCTCGAACCACTTTCAAACAGTAAAATATTATTTGAGTCACAAGTGCCAACTTAGGCCACAAACAGCTTCTATCATCCAAAATTGTGTAGCACTTTTTGCAACCTTGTTTTTACTCTCTTTTTTTCCTTTCTTTTTTTTAAGCTATGGGCCTATGTCTTGTGTTAAACAGTATATGTGTTTTTGAAATCTTACTCATACTACAAACTGCATAATGTCCAGAACAGCAAATGGTCACAGTCCACCCTCGACCAATGCAGACTTGGTTGATGGAATGTTGACTGCAGCAGCATCGGTTGTTGCAAACATCTGAAGTGATGGACAGCCATTTTAAACCTGATTGGGGGCACTCTGAAACATAATGTATAACGCTTTTGCTAGAACACAGCAATTCAGAGCATAACACAGACGACTAACAGACCATTCCATCTAATTTATCAGTACCAGATAAAGGAAAGTATTAAGAAAGAACAGACAGAAGCAATTAAGAATACTCTTTTTTTTAAACATAAATCCATACAAGCAAATACTACTGGAACATAGAAGCAAGCTGCCCAACTATCATCTCCTAGCTGCTCAACAAGAGCCATACAAAAAAGCCTATTACAACTGTACATTCTAAAACATGCAAACAACACTTCTGCTGAAATTCAGCCATTACCATAATTCAACCACCAGGTAATCAATCAAATATATCTGTGCACTCTGAGACGTCATTTCAAAGACAGCAATCCAAACTTTCATGATGATGCACATTATACCAGTCTGAAACCCCCCTCCCCCCAATCCCAAAAGGTCAATATGTTTATATATGTGCAAACATGTGTAACAACCTGTAAAACCTTCACCGACTGTCATGAAAGGGAGACCAGTCTATAACCGCAGACCAAAATGACCTGGGAAAGCACAAGACTAAGATTAGTATTATTACACGAGAGCTTGGGCTCACCTTGTCTGTCGTGCACTGTGTGTAGACCACCTTGACCTTGGACGGGCGTCCCTTGATGATGGCGTAGCAGAAGAGCGTGACCATCATGACAAACAGGAAGTAACTGGTGTGCATCAGGTGGAGGTTGATCACAGAGCGATCCTGCTAAACAAACAGTCACAGGATACCCAAATTATAAAATAAACCAGATTTGTTCACTCATTTCAATTCATTCAGTCCATGACTAAATTATAACATAACCAGGCTTGTTCATTTGTCTTAACTCAATATGGTCCATGATGAAATTATAATGTAAACCAGACTTGTTCACTTGTCTGAACTCATTGGGTCCATGCCAAAATAATAACATAAACCAGACCTGTTCACTTAACTCATTACAGTCCATAACAAAATTATGACATAAACCAGACCTGTTCACACATCTGAACCCAAAATTATAACACAAACCAGACTTGCTCACTCATCTGCCCCTAAATTATGACATAAACCAGACTTATTCACTAATCTGAACCCACTGGTCCATTTACATTTGTGATCTGAGCAAGACTTCAGTCTAAAGTCACATCATTATCACTCCCAGTGAGTCATCTGTCTGCTATGCTTCCAGACCACAACTCATAATAGAATAATGCCCCAAAACACACATTGCCATGATTTATTGTACATGGACATTTAGCAAGTCAAAGTGAGTTGCAAAAGCGAACATGATGTCATCTGATTACCGCACGGTCCATCTTATAACACCACGTCACATTTCACCCCACCACTTTTTGCCCAAGCCAAACCATCTCCACTTGTTCACAGATTTTTCTAATACTGCCGTGTCCAACTTCACCACACATTGGTTAGCTTTACAGACTTCAAAACAAGAATTTAGCCAAGAGACTCATTTCAAACCAAAATGATCAACTGCAATGAAAATTCAACCAAAAACCTGGAATATACCAGTCAGTTAACACCCTTTCACATATATGCACACAGTCACACATTTACTACACACACCCGCACACATACACAAACTCACCATGGTGAGCATGACGGTGAGCGTAGGGTCATATTGGTGCTCCAGGCTGAGGATGGAGGCATTGGAGCAATGAAGGTAGCTGGGGGTCACTTCAAGGTGAAAGTGGTTCTCACCCCCAAGGTCAGGATCTTTCCGGCACATCTCCTCCACATCAGGTGGTCTGGCGCACAAAACAAGGAAGTGGCCACTCATGTCAAACGCACACAGCTCAAAACGCATGAAAACAATGATGTGAATGCTTTTAATTTGCATGTCACTGAGATTTGAGTGCCAGACCATAATTAACTGATCAGCAAATGCACACCATCATTTTATCCAATTTGATTTTGTTTCCACTCAGTGAACTCTCACTCACTGATGAGACCAGGTTGACTGAACAAGTGTAAGAGAGAAAAATATTCTGGTAAATTCTTAAAGAGCATACAAACCCTAGACACCACACACACTCATGACACTGCCACAGCCTCACACTACTCACTGTGTGTGTGGGAAGAACTGCGGAGGACCTGTCATGGTGACGCAGGCTGTCAGTTTATAACACTGGCCGTGCTGGCAGTGATGCGACCGGTTAGCAAAGGGAGGCAACACCACCGTCACATTGGCCTCCAGAGCTCGGCGATCTCCTGTTGAAAAAGCATACCATAAAGTAAAACTTATTCACATTGCAGTTCTGAGGCTTTGAAGCAAAACGTGGCAGTAGTCAAGGATTCAATGATGTATGTCATAATGCTGTGATACTATTCATGTTGAAAAAGCACACCATAATGTACAAACTATCCACACTGCAGTTTAGACACTTTGAGCAAAAAGCGACAGTAGTCAAGGATTTAATTATGTATGTGATAATGCTGTGATACTGAGTGTGTCTCACATCTATCATCTAGCCTCAAACAGCAAGAAAGACAGGCAGTCAGCTGAACAGAGAGTGAGGAGATTAAGACAGAGAAAGAGGATGGAAAGGAGAAGATGCTTTGACACTTTGATTGTTTATTGTGTGGAAGAGAGAAGGAGGAAGGAGGAGGGGGGGGGGGGAGAGAAAAAGAATTTATAACAATCCTCTAATCAAATTAGACCATCTACCGAATGTCACAGGAAGAATAAAATAATTACATACTGTCAGTTTCACACTTAAAAAGCTGGAGAGAGTAGAGGGAGGGAGGGAGAGAGGGAAAATCATTATCATAAAGTATCTGCCAGGACTGCTGTCAGCACAAAATACCAACAACAAAAAGACAGGCCAGCGGCCCCTCACCAGACAGCCCCAGCTGGATGCCACGCAGAGTGGTGGTGATGAAGGTGAAGTTGTGGCGGGCAGCAATGCGCTTGAGGTTCTCTGTGGCCATCAGCTCCAGATCCATGACCACTGACACATTCCTGTCAGCAACCAACAACAACAAACTGCTACAAGTACATGTACAGTGAGACTGCAAGGGATCCACTGCTTGCAAAGAATTAACAAAAAGAAGACCATATTATGTATTATATCAACAAGCAGACCACAGCTAAGAAAGGTGGCATGGGTCCAATGCCTGCCCATGGTGAATGCAACAGAATGCTGCAGTCTATACCCTGTTCATTCAGTTTCACAATGGTATTTATTCACTTGGAGAAGAAGGAAAAAACATGCACTCCGCCCCATCTCTATGAAGGTTAGCCAGCACTGCCTCTGCAACAGTACCAATATTGGTCTGACTGAAAATATCCCCAGCACTGCCTTCGCAATGGTTTTAATACTGGCCTGACTGGCAGTAGCCCCTTTTTCATTTCGGGGAAGATCCATTACTATTACTGATACTATTCATGTCAATACTAAAACTGCGAACTGAGGCAGGGCCTATGCCTAATATTTAACAGCAATGAACAAACAAAAAGCTTACATGGGGTTCTTTTTGTTGTGGTAACAAATCTTTTTTTAAACGGGGGTCTCTTCCTGAATAGTTAATACTAATACTAAATAATACAATAACAAAATAAAGCCAATACTTGATCCATCACAACACACACATGCAAAAGCTTGCAAAACTACTAAACTGGTACTTAATCCATCCAGAAAACAAAAACAAATTCTGCATAGCTTTTGAAACAATTTTGTGATGGCAGCAATAGTGTTAATGTTATCACTTGTGTTACCTCCCCTCTTCCACTACTACACAGTCATACCTCCACAGCCAAAAAACATTATTACACATCAATTTTTTTAAATAAAAGCCAAATCCAAACCGATATTAGTTTTATTACATTTCATATATGGTGGCAAAACTTGCAAGTTCCTCTTTTTAAAATGTTTACAATTATAATTTTACTAGTTATACATAAAACGAAAAGGAAACAAAAACATGTACAACTAAAGCAATGATCTACATTCAATATTTTAATTAATACTATTATGGAAAACTACATCAGGAGATGGAGAGAGAGAGAGACAACAACAAAACACACTTTTAAAAAGCAAAAACAAGGAGAAAAATATCAAGTGTACTGACACCAGGTTGGTGGCAGCAGTAGGGGTGACAGTAGTCGTGGAAGAGATGCCCAGTTTTGCTGCATCAGCATCACTCAAGATCTGACCAGCAAGCTGCTTCAGTCGGTCCTTGTAACCCTGCTCTGCAGCTGCTGCTGCCACCTGGGAGGCATTGCTGACTGTTGCCCCGGGCTCATTCACGACACAGTAGTCCAGGTCCGATAACCGCTCCAAAAATGTATTCCAGTCCTGCGGTTTAAAAACATAATTAAGTGAAAATAATCAGTTAAACCATTCTGTATTACACATACAGTATGTCATGCTGTAGGTATTGAGAGATTGTGTGGTCTGACTGCATATTATGGATCTATGTAATTCGCAAATTGCCTGTGCACAGATGATGGAATGGCTGCTAACTGCTATAGTTGGATGAGGCTGAATTTCTGTGTAAACAGGGATTGACTGCAGGTGTTAGAATACATTATTCACTGTACAACACTTAGTGCTGCTTAGTATATCAAAAATGTGCTTACTGCAGAACAAGTTTACAATATCATTATTGCAAATGTTAATGTATTACTATTATGTATTATAACTTGTATTTGTAATTAATAAAAACACAAAGGGCTCAGAGTAGCCCAAAATAATGATGTCTTCAGATTACATGCAACTCTTAAGTGTAAAGCAAACCAAAACACAAACTTTGGTCTTGGCAGATGTGAATATGTGCACATGTATATATATATATGCTAATTGCTATTCCATTGATGATCATATGAAACTGAAAATGTATGAAAAATAATAATTCATGACAGAATACAACCTCAAACAGATGTACACGTTTTCAACATGTTATATATTGTATTGTGTCATAATCTCATAGTCATATAATTAATTTATAAATTATATTGCATATATATATTACATTGTAATTTGTAATGTGACTTCTACTTCAAGTTGTAATCTTGTAAAATTATACTGATTCCAAATTTGTTCTTCAAGTTCTACTGTAGTTGGAAAATGTACTGTATTACAAACATTCAATTTCAGCACATAATAGTTCATACCATAATGCCATGAAAGGAAACTGTCTTACCTCTGTAACATCAGGATTGGGCATGTCCTTGACTTTGACAATGTAGGCAAAGGTAATGAGAGCAACGGCAAATGAACCAAGACAGATCATGAAGACCACAAGAGGGGGTCGAGAAATGAAGAAACCACGCACATTTTCCACAATCGTAAATGCCATAGTGCCCTGTAACAGCAAACACAATAATAAAGAAATAAAGAGATGAACTAGCCATGGTTCACCTTTAATATCATAACCTAGTAGTATAAGATTGTACTAAGTCATGTGTGAGAAATATACTAATTACACATGTATAAAAATTAAAATATATAATATATAAAAATATAAATAATCGTGAGGCCTAAAGCACTTGTTCAACAACGGGAAGTAATTCAGTGTTGAGAAAAGGTTAAGCTGACCAAAACTGGTGCTTAGTACACACACAAAGCCAACATGAAGAGTGGCTGTACATAATCTAAACGTGAGCAGATGAAAATGGTAAAAACAAAGCCTAACCATGCACATACAAAAACAGAAATGTTCAGTAAATTTGTCCATCACAAAAAGTTTAAATAGATCAGAACATAAAACATGGCATCACTTTCCGAAGATGAACTGTGCAGCAGTCGATCTATCACTGTCAGCAAACCCAGTTCTCATCTACCACAGGACTTGATAACGAGATGAAGTTAAAATCAAGGCTGCTGCCATTTTCTCTCATTTGTGTTTGGTGTAAATGCATTTTTGTTTTTACTATTTCAGTTTCATAATCTTACAACTTTGAGTAAATGCTGGTGTACACTGACAGGTTTACTGGGCATATTGGGTAGTTCCAAATCCAATTTCTGGGATCATGTAGGTAGTCCAAAGTGCTCTCAGCTGCGTTCCGCTTAACTAAGTTGGTCTAGTTTTAGCAATTTTCATTGACGGATTTCTAGTGTTTTGATCCAATCTCAATCAAAATTACTGTTGAGAAAAGCTTAATGTCTCGTCTTCCTAACTGTGTTGTTATGTTTATTACGCTTTGAAAAAGAATGTGAAAATTCACCCCGATCTCAGTACCCCTAAGTGCTGCCTTCTGTCAGCGATGCGCATAGGTTGCGAACACCACTTGCTGTAAGCAGCTTTCAGACGCGGAGTGTTGGATGTACGCTAGTCCAGCCATGATGAAATCTATATCAATCAAAAGTGCTGTTGCTAAGCTTTCTTTCCAATGTGAAATGTGTTTAACGGATTTTGTACTATTTTTAGACCACGGACACTCTCATAAAAAATATCAGTAGAAAGATAAAATTTTCTTCTTCAAAGTTATACTAAAATAAGAATTCAAAACTATTCATATGTCCAACACTCAGCTGCCAAAATGTGATAACAAAGAGATTTTATTACCAAAGCCGCACGGTCAGCTATGGCTGCTGAGGCGACCGCACAAGCAATCGTGCGTGCCAAGTTGGTGGATTCTCCACTATCAGAGTGTTCTACATTGCGTGTAAATGATCTTGTTGATGAGTAAAATTATTAACCTTTTTCTTGAAAGCCAGATTAAGCTGTCAAACGAATGCTTCTGTCAGTAAAAATGAAAAATGAAGCGGTCTGTGAACGATCGCAAACAGGGCGAGAACTGGTTTGGGTGTCAATGGGATGATCGACAAATTTATTTATAAACAGCAATTTTAGCAAACTTTTCTACTAATGACAGTCTAGGAGAAGCTTTATTGGTAATATCCAAGGAGACAGTCGGAAATTCCTGGGACATTTCAAGTGCCATTTTGGGCCATAAATATCATCAGAATCACTCAAACAGATCTAGCGAACGAAGCCAATATTTGCATTTTTTATGAATTTAGCAAGTTTGATGTGAAATATCTGGAAGAATAATCAAAATGAAGGTCTACAAAAAATTGGGCCTATTATTTGTACTGTGGAGAATGAGATTCCTAAATATTAGACAGGTTATATGCAAAATAACTTCCAGGTGGGACCTTAATCTGAGGATTTCTCTAATTTGCATTTTGTCACTTGTGGGCAAATTGGGGCAAAAAAAAAAAAAATTCAAAAATCATAACTTCGGAACTACTCAAGTGATCAACATAAAATTGGTATCACTGAAATCAGATAAAAAAGATCTATGCAAATATATAAAGTCTGATAGATAGTCAACTACTGATTTTCAAAATCATTTTGGACTACCTAGAATGCTAGATCATGTCCCCTGTCGATTGATCTATGCAAATATATAAAGTATGATAGATAGTCAACTACTGATTTTCAAAATCATTTTGGACTACCTGGATCATGTCCCCTGTCGATTGACTGGAAAATATCACTGATCAGTTTACTGAGATATGCAATTTCTGGTCAGTCTGATACAGAGTGTAACACTAACAGAGACTGACTGATTTTTCTTCCATTGTTCCAATATGCATTACATGGGTTCATTAGGATTTGGTTTCAAATTAATAATTAATCATTATTGCTTTTTATTCACAGACAGGGCGCTACCAATCAGAACTTAGTGTAAGGTGCAGGGATCTGATTAGAGGGGGGAAAGTACTGCCATATATATAATATATCGTGGTTCAATTATAAACTACACTTTGGGTAAGCCTGATTATTAGTATTACCAGTCTGATTAATGCCATGGTATTAGTAGTAAGACTAGGAGTAGTAATACTAACTATACTTCCATTATTTTTTTTCATAATAAAGTGTGCAATCCCAAAAATGGCCAAATCATCAACGTATTTTAGAATAAAAATATAACAGACACAATCGTTTTCGCATTGGACTGTTGTATTAGTAATCTTGTAATTAGTTGTATCGAATCATGTGACGCACAGAATTTTAAACTATTTTGTACCCCTAAAACTAATGGTTACCTCTCTTAGAGCAAATATTATGAATAACTAAACTAATAAACAAACAAATTAATTGAAAATAACCGTTTTAACATAATGAAAACAATCACAAAATAATTCGTAAACATCCAAAATTTATGTGTACACTGTAAGTATACGTGTACCGTCCTCCGTACAAGTCAACTATAAAATGCTTGGTCTTTTTATTCTTAATAAGAAAAGCAGATGAACTTACTCGTTGGCCAACAACAAACAATTAAAATGATTAATTCAGAGCAAAAACTGTGTTTTCTGGGAATAACTTAAATGAAAACTGTAAATTCGTCACGTAGGTCGGAATCCATCTTGCACGTCAATCTCGCGAGAGTATCGTTCGAGGTCACATGGTTCACCCGCCTTTGCGCTCAAAACACGAGCCTGTGCACTGGGCCTTGCTCTTGTTCGGCGATCAATGACGCAAGGGTGTGCGTGTGACTAGGAGTGTTTAGCTGTAACCTGCTACCTTCGTGTTTGGCAGAATGGCCGAGGTCCTTAACGTACGTGCTACTGCGGTAACTCGGGTGGATGAAATATAACCAAGAGTCAGCGCAAAAATCTTAAACAACTGAAACTGCACAAACCAAACCGGCTCAGGTCAGTCCGTCTGCTGCTGAGCCTATCCCAGCCCAACAGGCTTCTGTTTTGGTCCGCCGCGGAGTTAACATGAAACAACCGATAAAACAACGAAAACCGACCGTGAACTGTCGCAAAAACAACAAATATATATCATGTTATTTATATACATCATATTTACCATATATAGATCACTTAATTCATTGCTGCCGGTGCAACAAAAACGACCCCCCCTGACTGACTCATTCACCGCTGCGGAAGGCCGAGGTCGAAATACTCCCCGGCTGGGGACATTTTACTCGGCTTCTTCTTCCATTTTGCTTGTGTGTGTGCGTGCGTGTGTGCCGTTACAGTGTGTGTGTGTGTGTGTGGGTGGGTGTGTGTGTGTGTGTGTGTGGGTGTAGTGTGTGTGTGTGATTCAGTGAGTGTCAGTGTCAGTGTGCGTGTGTCACTGTTCTGTGTGTGTCAATTTTGGTGTGTCACAGTGTGTGTGTGCGCGTGTGTGTGTGTCAGTGTCAGTGCGCGCGCGCGGCGTCAGTGCGCGTGTGTGTGTATGTGTCAGTATGTGTGTGTGTCAGTGAGTGCGTGTGTGAGTGTGTCACTGTGCGTGCGTGCGTGCGTGCGTGCGTGTGTGTGTGTGTGTGTCAGTGTGTGTGTGTGTGTGTGTGTGTGTGTGGTGTGTGTGTGTGTGTGTGTGTGTGTGTGTGTACTAATAAATCAGTCCAGTTTCCTGTAGTTTCTTTCTTCTTTGGCTTTTTTTATGATGATAATGACGATGAGATGAGATGAAAAGGGAGGTGTATATATATATATATATATATATATATATATATATATATATATATATATATATATAATATATATATATATTGTAAAATACCGGCGGTACGTATGACCGGGTTGCCCCATAATAAGAGTTATTCAGTCGTAGGCCTACCGTACGACATTAGATTATCATTGAAACTGACGACATGCATCTCACCGTATCACATCTCGGTACGTGAGGCGGCGGTTGATCCTGACCTCCCCGAGGCCGCATGACTCGACTGAAACGCGGCGGTGCCTCACCGGCGACGCGGCCGGGTCAGCCCTAGGCCTAATCAGTTATGACATTCATTGAGTAACACTTAACCGCCGCCAAGATGATAAATACAAAGATTTGTATTTATAATCTTTGACCGCCGTGAGTGACTGACTGAGTACATGGCTGCCGCTCTTCATTAGTATTGACTCGAAGTTATTTTGGAGTTTACTTTGGCGCCATTTCAGGACCTAACATAGACTGAGTGCAGAACGTATAGTCGTTCAGTTTCCGACTTCTCAGTGTTTGTTATTCTGATCGAGCTCGGTCCGTCTGCCGATCATGCCAGTGACAGTCCGGCCGACTAACCATGGTAGGTAGGTAGTGTTGCTTAGTGTCCTCGGATGTCGCCGGGGTTGACATATTAGGCCGGACAAGCTGAGACCCGGCAATGCCGGATGGTTCAATATAGCTTTACGTCCACGGAAACCAGAAGGCTCGTTAGGACGGACAGCCAAGGACGGCCACCTCGACTCTCACACAGCTGCTGAACTAAGGGACTAACCATAGACAACTTGACTTGGCCCGCGCAGGCTCAGTCTCCCTCGACGCTATCGCGGCACCCCGCGACCGAAGACCGTGACTGATTCAGCCGGTCGGCATTGACTTCAGTGACTGGTGGGCAGCGATGAGTTCAGAGTGGCAGGAGCTGTGTGAAAGTCGAGGTGGACGTCCTGGGCTCCCCGTCCTAATGAGCCTTATGGTTTCTGTGGACGTAAAGCCGGCAACTTTGAATCATGCACATGCATTGGTCACAGTTTGTCCCTAATATGTCAATCCGACATCCGAGGACATTAAGCTCCACGTCATCACAAGCAGCGATCATCACAAGCAGCGATGTGAGCTCAAGATCAGTATTTCAGTTTTAACCTCGTACTGACTGAAACTGAAGTTAGACTGACGAACGGTGGATTCTGTAACTAGGCTCTAAGGTGGACGATGAGAGTCAGTAGGCTGTAAGTAAACACAGAAACCATAAGGCTTCTTAGGGACGGGGAGAAGGGGGCAAGGCGGTATGGAGGTGGGGGAAGAGGGAGATTATATACCTATCGCTACACTGTCACCACGAGAATGACTGCTGCATTAAGATGGGCAGCGATGAGAGTCAGTTTAAGTTTCACTAATTGTGAGGGACAAAGTCACACGACAGTGTCCACAAACCACAACCCTTTTGAAGAGAAAGGAGAGCCAAAGCGGTATCGAACCGAGGTCCTTCTGCTTCAGTTACCAACCCGAGACCAAACCGGCTGACCAATACAGCATCAGTCTCAGTCCTAGCTTATCAGTGCCACCGCCAGTGCACACAGTGAACCTCCTCTTCTGATGCTGTTACGCCCACACTGGCACTGAGAAACCGGCATAAGGACTATAAGTATTAGGAACGGGGAGTCCAGCACGGTCGTGGCCGTCCTGGGCTGTCCGTCCTAACGAGCCTTATGGTTTCTGTGGACGTAAAGCTATATTGAACCATGCTCATGAATTGGTCTCAGCTTGTCCCTAATATGTCAACTGACATCCGAGGACATTAAGCAACACCGGAAGAAGAAGTCCAGCACTGACGGCCACCTCGACTTTCACACAGTTCCTGAACTCTGAAGTGAACTCGAGCCTCCTTCTTCAATGATGTTGCTGTACCGTGCGTCCACAGAGACCGGCATGCGGATTCGCCGGGTCGAGTCCCCTAATAAGAGACGGGCTGCGTGAAGTGAACCTCCTGTGAACCGGTTTGGCCTAGCGGCAAGGTGAGATGAAAAAGGGAGGTATATATATATATATATATATATACTGTAAAATACCGGCGGTACCATGGTTCAGGAGCTGTGTGAGAGTCGAGGTGGACGTCCTGGACTGTCCGTCCTAACGAGCCTTCTGGTTTCCGTGGACGTAAAGATTTATTGCACCGTGCTTCGGCATTGGTCACAACTTGTCCCTAATATGTCAACTGACATCTGAGGACATAAAGCATCACTTCATCATCATCATACCGGCGGTACGTATGACCGGGTTGCCCCATAATAAGAGTTATTCAGTCGTAGGCCTACCGTACGACATTAGATTATCATTGAAACTGACGACATGCATCTCACCGTATCACGTCTCGGTACGTGAGGCGGCGGTTGATCCTGGCCTCCCCGAGGCCGCATGACTCGACTGAAACGCGGTGCCTCACCGGCGACGCGACCGGGTCAGCCCAAGACCTAATCAGTTGCTGGTACGCGGAAGGACTTCGGTTCGACTATACCGCTTCGGCTCTCCTTTCTCTTCAATAAGGTTGTGGTTTGTGGACACTGCACGGTCTTGTGACTTTGTCGAGTCCATCGACTTCCTACTGAAACATTAAAATGGCTCTCATCGCTGCCCACCTTAATGCAGAAGTCATTCTGGTGGTGACTGCAGCGATAGGTATATAATCTCCCCCACCTCCATAGCCCCTTTACCCCCTTCTCCCCGTCCCTAATAAGCCGTACGGTTTCTGTTAAGCACCATGTTTACTTACTTACTTACTTACTTACTTACTTACTTTACTTACTTACTTACTTACTTACTTACTTAGTGAGCCTCCGGAGCGATCGTAGCGCAAGTCGCCGTGTAACTAAGTGTATTTATAAAATATAGGAAATACGCCAGTGTGTAAAAACTTTGAACTATCATTTCTGTAAAAATCGTTTTTTATGATAGGCTTCGTCCTCATATAACCGAAATGACTGACGACGGTGTAAACTTGACGGCATGAGTCTCAGGCAGTAAGTAAAGTAAGTAAACATTGTGCTTAACGTCCACGGAAACCATGAGGCTTATTAGGGACGGGGAGAAGGGGGGGAAGGAGGTATGGTGGTGGGGGAAGAGTGAGATTATATACCTATCGCTACGCGGCTGTCACTACAAAAATGACTTCTGCACTAAGGTGGGGCAGCGATGAGAGCCATTTTAATGTTTCATAACTGTGAGGGACAAAGTCACAAGACAGTGTCCACAGACCACAATTTTTGAAGAGAAAGGAGAGCCGAAGCAGATTCGAACCGAGGTCTTTCTGCTTACCAGCCTAACGCCTTACCCGCTAGGCCAAACCGGCTCACGTCTCAGGCAGTCAGTGACTCGAGTACTGCTCAGTGAAGACTTATGAAGACTGAGAAAGGAGAGCAGAGAGTTGTGCCTGTTTCAGTGTTGTGGGATTACCGAGTGGCGGCTGAATAAACACCGAGTAGGCGTTAGCTCTGTCTTGTAAGTTGGGCCTTTGGCCGATCATCTTGACTTCAGTGAGAGACTGAGCTTGGAGAGCACTGAGGAATGAGAAAACACTGACTATTTTTAGCTGAGTAATTGATACGCAACGTTTACATGTTTTGTAGTCACTGGCTGACTCAGTCTGGCCGCGAGGGAGATACGGTGACCTTGGAAAGTTACAGTTACACAACTAGTGACATGATACTGTGGCCGCGTCCGTGTCGTTCTTGAATTCGTGATGATGAATTTCAGTGACGAAACTTGAATTAAAAGAGACTGACTCGGAAACGTGGTTATTGTGGACTTTGTCAGTAATAACGGCGGTTGAATTCGTGTGAGTCTCTTCTTCCTGATATGATTTTTTTGCCCACCTGTGCCGCATGACTGACCACGCATTTCAGTGAGTCGGCAGTATCAACTTCAGTATCCTTTTGAAGCCGATCGTCACTGAACCGACGTAGCTAGTCCGAGTTCTGCAGCACTGGTGTAGACGTCGTATGCCTACAAACAAACGGCTTTCCAAGTTTAGTACAGGAAACGTTTATGAACTCAAGGACACTCAAAAAGTCGCACGTACCCCAACCCCTACTCTCGGTCTCTCTCTTAACGTTCTACCCCTTAATTAACCACCTGTGGTTACACTGGTAAGTAATTTGATGTTTTGCGCCCAGTCAACCATTACGGTTAGATCAGGGCGACGCGGTTACAGAAGGGAAAGAAAATTGAATGAACTCAATTTCATTCCGTCATAGTTCAGGAGCTGTGAGAGTCGAGGTGGCCGTCCTGGGCTGTCCGTCCTAACGAGCCTTCTGGTTTCCGTGGACGTAAAGCTATATTGAACCATGCTTCGGCATTGGTCTCAGCTTGTCCCTAATATGTCAACTGACATCTGAGGACATTAAGCAACACTACCTGCCTACCTTTCATTCCGACTCTACAACTCAATTCAACGGGGCTGGCTTGGCCCGGAATCACTGTGCCTATAGTCTCCCTTTCCTATTCTTTGATCCCGCTGACAGCGGCCAAGCCGGATGGCGATTTTCCGGCCACGGTCCGGTTCACTTGGCCTACTCTCACGCGGCCTAAAAATGTCAGTGTCTCACGCTGCCAGAGTGCGTGAGACACACAGTCCGGGCATCGCTTTCCGGCACCTTCCTCCAAGGAAGGATGTCGTAAACCAGTGCTTGGTGCTTGATACATTGACCTTTTTCAAAGAATACAACAGCCGTTATTACTGACAAAGTCCGCAATAACCACGTTTCTTCAGTCTGACATTCCGGCGTGACATTCACAACTGAAACTGCAATGCAGGCATCATGCCAGCGTGATCGATCGTCATACTCATAGAACTGTTCGCGAAACAGCTACTCAGTGACAGCTACTGAAAATCTGAGACAGCTGCTTCCTTTAATATGAACTATCTGAAATTCACCCAGTCACATTTTTTTTTTTTTTTTCCCGACGACACGTGTCAGAGTAACCATCAGCTTTAGTTCAGTCAAGTCGTACTGGTAGTTGTCGTGGATCACGGGATAACACCGGCATACCCAGCAAAAGAACTTGTCGGCAAACTTCGTGACTGAGCGAATTTCAGATAGTTCATGTTAAAGGAACTAGCTGTATCAGATCTGACGAAAAGCCGATTTATGTTATTTTATATGAACTGTTATTTTGGTCATGTTTTGTCTGTTGCATTATTTTTTTCATTCAGTGCCGGCTAATTTTAACAACCCCCCCCCCCCCCCCCCCAAAAAAAGGGGGGGGGAATCATTGTGTTGGGATAACATCCAGACCGCATCTTCCCTCTTGGATTTACACTTCTTCTTTTTTAGAAAGCTGCAATACATCTTCAAAAGTTCATGCCACAGAGATAAAAACAGTCTGCGACAAAAATGATTACAACGCATTTCCTCCGTGACCTGTACGCAAAACCCAGACAGAGCTTCCTGATGTTCCGCTATCCCAGACGCCAAAGATAATCTGCTGACGTCAAGATGAAGTGATGGAAAAGAGCACGCAACGCGGTAATGAGCTGGTGAAACAAGTTAGTGACGGTCTCCAAAAAAGTCGCCTTATAAAACTGACATACAATCAACGGCACGTTCTCACAACTACTTATAACTACAGGGTTCCAGGCGAGATCAAGAGGAGGGAGGTGGAGCTGGACCCTCAAGTTAACCCAGAAGAGATCATGAGCAGGGAGGTGGAGCTGGACCCTCAAGTTAACCCAGAAGAGATCATGAGCAGGGAGGTGGAGCTGGACCCTCAAGTTAACCCAGAAGAGATCATGAGCAGGGAGGTGGAGCTGGACCCTCAAGTTACCCAGAAGAGATCATGAGCGAGGGTAGGTGAGCAGGAGGTGGCGCTGGCGCGAAAGTTGGACTCTTTCGCTTCGGTTGTTCCTCAACAGCAGTGCAACGGACATTGTCCTTGTGACTCTGCCCAGCACGGCAGTTGAAACAGCGGCAATTACGCAGTGCACTAGTCGCTGCCCAATGGCGAGGGGACACCGCCTTAACACTTCCATTGTTCTGGCGGCGGTTCACGATCTCTCCGGTCTTTTTCGGGCGGTGTCCGCGGTCGAGCCTTCACTCTCTCGTCGCGCCTAATAAGCAACCTCGCTTCTGTGGACGTAAAGCAATACGAGTGGTCACGGCACGTTCATGAGTTGTGTGAGAGTCGAGGTGGTCGTCCTGGGCTGTCCGTCCTAACGAGCCTTCTGGTTTCCGTGAACGTAAAGCTATATTGAACCATGCTTCGGCATTGGTCTCAACTTGTCCCTAATATATCAACCGACAGCAGCAACACAACAGCAGCAACGGCACGTTCAGTCGCGAAACGTTTACTGAAGATCATGTTCTTTTAACCATCTCTAAGCACACAAAAGGTTTAGCCTGCGACGGTAGTTCTTTAATATCACAGTTGCTCTGGGACTCCGAGGCTGTGAAACTAAACAAACTTGAGAAAACGTTAAGCAGGAGATATATACTTACTTTTAAATGACTCCTTACTGATCTGTAATTAGTCGAAAAGGCCGACACACAACATTCTGGCTTTGCGGCAAGGACACGGAAAAGTGTGTAATGCCGCCATCATGACCATGCAACTGACACGTGAAACGCGTGACTGGGAAATCGATGGTTTCTTTTTCATTCTGACACCATTTGCAGTTATTTCGTGTCTGCGCTTTTCCACTGTCCTAGTATAGGCAATACCCCACAAACACGATCATACAATGACAGTAAGCAACTAATGTGATACAAACACGATCATACAGTAGGCAATGCGGGTGAAATTAGACACAGTGAGCGTAGGCGGCCAAGTGAGAAAAGGCTTCAGCTGACTGTGATGTTTTCAGCGTGCCACACTTCCAGCGTAGCGAGTACTCCCTACGGCTGGGCCTTTTTTCTGTGACTCGTCGAAAGCAGAGTAGCTCATGTAGCTGCGTGCCAAATACCAGCCTGTCGTTCTCCCTCTGTTGTGCAGTTCAGATTCAGATTCAGATTCTTTATTCATCAAGTTTTACAATATGGAAAGTGTCTCGACAAGCCGTAAGCATACAAACATAAGCAAACAACAACACTGACATACATCAACTAGCATAGTTAAAGGTATACACCCATCCGTACCAACAAAATAATACTCACACACTGACACGCGCACACACACACACACACACACCGCAAGCACACATGCAGACACACTAGCTCTTGCATACACACGTGTACACACACACACACACACTGACACACACATACACAAAATGCTCCGCCAATGTAAAATATAGTCCTGCGTCTGAAACAGAGCTAAGTAAAAGCTACACACACACACACACACACACTGACACACACACATGCTCAGTAGTGCAGCATTGGTATAGGCCTACCACTGAAGATGGTGGTTCGGCTGAGTTTGTGTTGGTATTCGATATCAGCAAAGGACTGGCAAATTTGGTGCTCACAATTTGTGCGCCGGAATTTTAAAAAAAGAAAGAAAGACAAAAGACTGAAACTATGACACACACATAACCGAACAACAACAGCGAAAACTGAAGAACATGCATGTAACAATAATAATAATGGAAGCGCCCTACTTATCAAATAGTCTTAACAGCCTAAGGCCGCGTAAAAAAAGAAGAAAAAAAGAAGAAGGTAAGAATAGTAACAACATGCTACACATAACAACATAGAATAAAATTTAAAGAAGTTGCTCATTCATGTAGTAGTTACTCAGTGTCTCTCCCGCGAGGCCGTCGCCGGGCCGCTGACTCGAAACAATAAGTCAGTTTGCAGGTTCAGTCTTTTATTGTGACATTGACTAACACATATACCGTCAGTGTGCACTGATGCACACACACACACACCGTTAGTCAAGTCTGACACACACACACACCGTTAGTCCACACACACCCGTTACTCAGTAGTCCACACACACACTGACACACACACCGTTAGTCCACACACACACACACACACACCGTTAGTCTACACTTCACACACACACACACTCTCTCTCTCTCTCTCTCTCTCACCACAAACACGGTGACACACTGAAGTGAAGCGTAATACCGTCTGTCAGTCATCAAAGGTTAATCGAGCGAAACGAAAACGGCCGACTGAAGAGCCGGACAGCTTATAAGTGACGTAATTACCCGTCATTGTCAGCACGTCACAGTCGGTGGAAGGAACGGAACCCGTTAAAAGGCTCACGGGCCGACGAGAGTTACTAACGGGCGGCATTGGCCGGCTCTTATCGTCATGTAACCGGCACTTGGACGCGCCTATGAGCTCACAGACACTAACGGCACAATGACCCACCAACACAACACACAATGGAAGAGGATGTTCCGCTGTGACGCGCTCCGTGTCATGCACAGCTTGCCCCTTCTTGGTGGGTCAGAGTTCAGTGACCACGCCACTAAGAGGGCCGAGTAGGTGACGTTACTGAGTTGGTGAACTAGTCGTCACCGACGAAGGCAGCAACTCGTAACAAAACCTGCAAATCCGATGCCGGGATTGACTCGTAATGTTCGCTTACGTGGCATATAATTACTGCTCTTCTCCTGCATTTAATCTTTCTTCTGAGATCTATATCTAACACTGACACGTCACAGCACGGTACATCACTGAAAATATATAACGAAACGCCATTGGCAGCCATGAGAGTGATGTTTGGAAGGTGCCATTCTCATGGTGCACTACTACAGTCAGCATTTGCGACACTAAGCTTGTTCTCTGGATCTGGATCTGGATTTATACATTGCAGGGACCATTTCTAGCCATTTTTTGCAACGGAGCTGGGAGAGCGCAATGCAAATAAAGCTGGCTTATACTTAGAAGGCCATAGCCACGGTCTGTACAGTTTATCATTTCAATTCAATATAAAAAACAACAACACTTTAATTATCCCAGAAGGGGCAATTTTACAGTCACATTTTTGCTCTGCCTATGTGTGGGCGGCAGCCCCTTGTAGCACTCTGCCCACTGCAGAAACGTTGAATATAGCATGCCAGTCACAGAAATTCTAGCTCGGTGCAAAAGCTAGGGGGGTCCGGATGCATCACAGGACCAAATGCCCTTATTATGTGATATCTACCACAAGCCGTCAGCTTCAGTTCCTATGATCAGCATTCTAGTCATTGCTTACGCGACCTCAGAAACGGACAGATGAGAAAAAAAGAACAGAAAACACGTGTTTCGTCTCGCTGATAATATTCACGCAGTGATGTTTGTACACAAAAGAAATCACGCATGCGCATGAACGTCCAGCGCTACGATTGGTCGACTCGGCCCAGACACACGTTGTCGCCGGACTGCAACACAAGCGCGCAGCACCCCTCGTGTTTATTTCGCAACCGCCATATTAGTGTCACAGAGACAGGCGGATCCACATTTTTCACGGAAGCTTTTTTGCCCAAAAGCGAGGACCGTGTTGGGGAATCCTCGAAGTCCTTATGCAGAGATATCAAGAAGGACATGACGAGCGGAGTTGATATTATTTTGCAAGCAGCACATTTACTCGATGGACCATACGCAGCACGTGGTGAGGAAAATAGATCGCACATGGCCGGGTCGGCCGACATGCGGACTATTTTTTTCCTGTTCATTTTGCCGAACATTTCTCCGTCGGTTTACAATACTAAAATTCAGGAAACGTAGAAGTGCACATATTTCGATCACGTGTTTTAAAACATCTCAGAGCACGAAAAGCTACCGGCGAATTTACCATGATTATAACGATTTTGTGGAGTTAAATGTACGTATGAATCATAAGTTGGTTGTCCTTGCTGGATCTTTCTCTATTTGGATTCCCGTATTGCTTTGTTGCAGCATTTGACAGACACAATTTACATGGCTATGCAAAAGCGCCAAATGTAGCAGATGGGGACGGAGACAGAGACACCGATAGTAATAGTGGAACTGATAGCCCAAGGGAAAGGCGACGAAATGGTGGGTGAGTACACTAGTTACACACGCACGTATCCGGGTACACCTGTGAACAAGGTTTGTTATTTTGTTGTCACTTCACCTTCTTCTGTCACAGCAGTTGTGGAGACCACGATATATCACATAACTGTAGGAATATATAACACTGTCGTTCATGAATATATGGTTTATTACTTCCACTATTCTAGAATATTTGAACATTGATTACTAAATTCACATTACATGCACAAAAGAAATCATGCATAGCACATAGTATTAGTAAAGAAAATGATTAAAAGATAACAAGAAGAAAGAGATTGTAGGGATGTCTTAATTACCACTGTTTGTCGTTCATGAATATGCAGTTTTAGTTTTTATCACTTGAACTGTTCAATACAATACAACTTTATTGCCAAGTGTCAATACACTGATTGCACGAGGAATGTTTTGTTGTGCGAAGTACACTCATCACACATTCACTCCAATCATAAAACATTTAAGTGCAACAACACCAAAAAAAATATATATTCCAGAATATTTGAACATTAGTAAACTTGCATTATACACATAAAGAAAGCATGCATAGCACATACATGTATAGAAAACAAAATGATCTAAGAGATAATGATATGAGAAATAATATTCCAATATCTGATCAGGATTATGCTGTTTTATATAACAAGTCCAGTAAGGCATCTTATAAGTTATACTGATCACAATGAACACAACTGATAAGAATCTATTATATATAATTATAAACATAATTTAGAATCTTTTACAATCCCATCCATAATTTTGCACCATATTTTGTTTGGTCACTGTTCTTCCTATCTGGAACCAGCTGCCACTCACAGTTAATCCTGTCTTCCCTGAAAGTGAAACCCTGTCTGTTCTGACTGTCACTAGTTTCAGTGTTTCAACATTTAGAGCTTTATGTTTAAGGTTAGAATTTGGATGCATTGTGTATTATTTACATCTTCATGGTTATTATTGACCACCCTACAACTTGTACAAGTACAGTTATACAATTAAAAGGTGATGACATTTTGAAATGATTTATTTGGTTTCTGGTTGTCTTTCTTGCAGGAGAGAAGTGCACAATGCATTGGAGAAGAACAGGTTAGTAATACTAATAATAATTAATATTGACAATGTGTCCTTTGATTTTCTTGTTGGAGTTTTTTTCCTTTCTTTTTCCCTTGCACTTTTTACAATTTCACTTCACCTAGACTACACAAAGTTTTATCACATCATAACTTTAATGATGCAATGAAACCTATTTTACTTTTAAGAACATCCAGAAAATCATGCAAGGATGGTCTTAACACTAGCAGAGGGGTGGTCTTTTGTCAAGAGGTTATTTAGAGAATGCAGATATGAAGGGGAGGTTGTTGTTTTTAACCTCTCATCAGGGTGGTCTTCCATCAGGAGTTCCATTGTATAATAACATAAATTGTAAATTATGTAATGATGGAAATCTTAACACAGGAGCCCCTGCTAAAAGAAACAAAAAACTAATGCCAGAACCTGAGAAAGTGGTACAGATTACAGAACTGCCAAATGGTCTTTGAGAAGTGGTAGAGAAAGAAGGAAAACAAAGATGCTGATGTGCCTCTTGTGAGTCTATGCATAGGTATGTGTTATTTTGTCTAGATTCATTCTTTTGTCAGATATACTGATGTATACAAAGACATATGTTCTGATGAGCAGAGACATGCTTCTGATGGACATATAGTCTGGTGTATGCAGACATATGATAAACTCTTGAGTGTTTCATGTGATCTTGGTATAATATGGTTTCCTTGTGTTTGACAGATGCTGCTGTAAATAAAGTAATTAAAACAAAAATTGTTGACATTATTTTTGACAATGGGTCAGATTGAACAGTAATTTAATACTAGCGTTAGTAGTAAGTAAGTAATTTGGTGTTTTATGCTCAGTCAACCATTACGGTTATATCAGGGCAAGCAGTTTGATACAGTACCCTCTCTCCTTCATCGGGGTCGTGGACTAACATAATACAGTTGGATTTTATTTTTAGAGAAACCTGCCGTCTCAAGTCTTGCCTTTTTCAAGAAAGATTGAAAGAACAGCAGTTTGCCAACAGATAGAAGAAATAAAAATGTTAATTTTGTTTTACTTTTAGTTATAAACTTACTTTATATGTTGATTTTATTTTCCAAATCCTCAATTTTATTTTTGACTCAAGGATTTTGTTTAAACATGTTCTGTTGATTTTATTTGTAATTTATAATCCTCTTGCATTAGTGACACTGACAGCTGGCAGGACTCATCTGTCGAAAACACTGTTAAGAGTGACAGCTTTCCATGGTTTCATTTGATCTTGTTCCTCGGGTAACATGAGCAAGGAGCTCTCTTGTATGATATTGAAGAGGCAACTACAATGTACGTGTGCAACAGGGGCAAGCTGAGACACTCGTCATTGTGTGCAGCCAGTTCCAGTATGCGTCTCTAATGAAAAATAAGTTTAGAAAATGAATGAACTTGTAAAACCAAGAGAGTGTTTCAAAGCAAAATGCTTGATTTTTCCATTTTTATTTTGATCTCAAGTTTAGTATTTTATTCTTTACTTAGACAAAACTTGTTTTGAGAAGGCTAGTTCCTTTAAGGAGGGCTTTATACTCAAATACCCTTTGTGTGTGTCACCAAACTGACACACAGACGTCAACAGCTGAAGGACTGCTTCAACATTCTAAGAGGTGTGGTCCCTAGCTTGCAGCAGAAGAAACACTCCAACCAAGCCATCCTTAAGGGGAGTCAAAAGTACATTCAGGTGGGTATCCTAGTTCAGTTGTTGTGTTTTGGTTTTTCTTGCTTCGTATTTCTCTGCCTGCTGCTTCACTCTGTGTTCGACTGGTGCAAGAAATGCATGTAATAGTAATAATATTTTTATAAACAATAATATTTATGGCTCCTCATCTTGAAAGAGCCTGGGGCACTTCCAAAGGCCTGCTGATGTGCATATGCATCACTTCCAACACACACACAGCTTTTTTGAATTATTATTACTTTCTTTTTTATGTTCATTTGGCATGTTTTTATGGTTCATTGGTTGTGGTATGGAGTTCTCTTTTCTTCTTTGCTGAATGTTTTATACAAAGTGTTTTTTTTTTTATGGAGGCAGGGGGGGTCTCCTTTCTCTCAATAATGGCATTACTTGCCATTTACTGAGCCCTGGCTAAATAGCTAACACTCAGTGCTGAGTTTTTAGAATATCCAAACTTGCCCATGTAAATGTAAAGTTATTAAGATTTGTGTGTGACGAGTTCAGGAAGTTTCATCACAGGAGAGATTTTTGTTCAGTTCAAGTCCATTTTGTTTGTTGTTTTGTTCATTGCTAGTGAAACTTGTTTTGCATCATGCTTTGTTGCAGCTAAGCACAATACTAGGAAGTATATTTCTAGTATATTCAACACATGTGTAGTGTCCAAGTTGTATTATTAATGATACTTTTCCAGGTACAATATTAGGAACTATATTCCAACAATATGCTCTACAAAATTGTATTATTCATGATACAGTCTTGTTGCTGTTTTGGTTGCATTTGTCATCTAGCAAATTAGTGCTAAAAGTTCAGAAATGCAGTATTTATTGATTCACCACATGCAAGTTATCCGGCTTGCAAATCAGATCCACGATTAATGTAATACCTATAATAGTGTTATCTCGTGGCCGGGTCAACATGGGTTATCTTCAATCTTTACTGTCTGCATGTGGGCGAATATGGCATCTCCTTTCATTTTTATCCCAGTACGCCTTCCAACACTAGCGTGACCTTGCAACATTACACGCGTGACTATGTAGGGCGATTACCCAAATTAATTTGGACCGCTAGTTGGATTGGGGGAGTGCAGACTAAAAACATGCCACATAGCTGTTATGGCGGATGGCGGTCCGTGTCAACGACTCGCAACTGAACGGTGCGAACAGCATGCAAATTGGAAGCTCACTTTTCCGAAATCAGTGTTGGATACTATAGTGACCGTAAAACAGCATTGACCGAGTTATTTACGTGGCGGGTTCAGCGAGTTGGATTAAAACGTTGAGGCTAGACCTTGCTAATGAATCGAGTCAATGTCAGGGGCTCGGGGCTATTTTGGTAGGCCATGTTCAACGTTGTTGTTGATCAGTCCACGTGACACTGAACACGTTTGTTCGGTGCACATGCTGCCAACAACAGGGGTGTATTACTACGCGCAATGGCATCTGGCGAAAAGAACGGTCAAAACATCGCTAATCTTGCGGAGATGGCAGACGGTATTGATGGTTAATAGTGAAAGAGCTAAGCAGAAAGCTCAGACAGGTTTTTGACCAGCTTTAATGCTGATGAGCTCTTTCGCCGTTGCGTCGCATTACCGAGAGTGAAACCTTCCGCTGAAAATCAGGCCATGCGGTCCAGTAGCAAGGGGCGGGGTTTATGTAAGCACATGGTTGAACTCGTTTGTTCATTGGCGGAGGGAGGATATAAACACATTTTTACGCATGCGTCGTCAAGGGATGTTTGCGTGAGGGAGACAGCCATGTGGCTTTTAGAACACGTGTACCGGATACCAAACAAAATGTCGGCTCGACCGGCAAGATAATATCTCGTACCCCTTTACTACTACTAGGCGTTTGACAACACTCATGAAACAGATAATTAAAAGAAGAACAAAGGTGATTGTTTCACGAAAGAACCAAAGGGAAAAAAGAGTCCAGTTGAAATTAATACGCATCATTGAGCGAGGAGAGGGAGAGGAAAATCGGTCGTTTCAGAAGGGGTGGGGGCCTTCTTGAATACCAACTTTGAGCTGCATGCTTTCCTTTAAGCAGAGAAGCAGACTGCCAGTGTAAGTTTAGGTGTAGCGTTGGAAAAAAAACTCGACTATATTCATGCCGTGCTGCCTAATACTGCCGTTTTATTCATTCTGCTTATAAATGTCTTCTTTTTCTGGAACTCCGCCACAATGTTCATGCCAAATGTGTCAGATAATAATTATGAGATTAATTGTGGCTGAGCATTGGTGAATCATTCTGACATGAACATACATGTATTTTTGCATTGCTTTTAACTAAAATAAAGAAAGAAAGAAAAATCAAAAACTTTATAAATGTTTTTGGAGACAAAGTAATTGCTTACAGGTTTGCCAGATAAATACAGTACCTCATTTGAAGAAAAGTAGCTATATTAAAAGTAAAAAAGAAAAAGGTTGATTAGTGTTGTTTACTGTAGTTCTTTTCCCAGTTGTGAGGTGTTCTTGTTCCTGTTTATTTATTTGTCTTGATAGAGAAATGAAGTTGATTTATTGCTCATCAAATAATGTCCAACTCTGTGTCTGACTTGAAGATCACTTTGTCGGTCAGGTATGGCAGTGAAAACGTGTGCATGCGTAGTAGCACACACACTCATGGAACTCAAACATGCTAATGCTCTCAAACATGCTAATGCTCACAATCCACCCACCCACCCACACACCCACCCACACACACACAGAACTAAGTTATTAACACCATAGGGTAAATAAATTATGCTTTTTTATTTCTTATGTATTATTATTAACTGCATATGCACATGCTGAGGTGACTGAATGTTGTATATTTGACATGATTTTGTGAAGAGTGATATGCTCAACCCATGTTGGTGAGATAAAGTACTCAGGAAATTACAGCTGTTGTTAATCGTATTTGCTGTTGCCTTTACAGAGCATCACACTGAAAGAGCGGAAGTATCAGCAGGAGCTTCAGGATCTGGCAAGACAACGAGCTGTTCTGACAGAACGGTTGAAGAAAATATCTGATGAGTTTGAGCAGAAGCACAACTTCTCCGCCAGGCACTTCCTGCAGCATGTGTACGGCAATGCTGATGAAGGTGGAAGTGAGAATGAATCTGATGCAACGGAGTCAGCCACAGGTTTGTCATTGTAGACTTCCACTCTCTTTGATTTTGATTGAATTGGTGATGAATGAAATATTTTGATGAAGTATAATTTACACAGTTGAACAGAAGATGAATCATATATTTCAATGCAGCACAATCTACACTATTGAACAGAGGATGCATAAAAGATGTTGGTGCAGTACATCATTAAACAGACAGTATCATTAAACAGACAATAAATGAAATATTTTGACAAAGCAAAATTTATTTATTTAGACTCTTGAGAAGAGAATATGAATGAAATACTTTGATGCAGAATAGTTTACACCTTTGAACAGGAAAGGAATCAAATATTCTATTGCTGTTTACCAGTTACCATTAAATGTAATGAAGATGGATGAAATATTTTGAGGCAGCATAGTTAAACCATTGAACACACACACACACACACATGTATGCATGCACCAAACAATATCATCATCAGTGAAACGGCACATAACCAGTCTGCAGAAGTTGTTGAAGCCAGTGTCTGTTGCAGAGGGCCCAGACAATGCCCATGATTTTGATGATGAAGTTGAAGAGGTCCCTGATGCACCACCTGCAGCATCTCAAAGCTCGGCTGGAGGTGACCGTCTCTCTGCCATTCCAACTTCAGCGTCCCAGAGCACTGCCCGGGGAATCCCCCACTCAGGTAAACAAGCACTGGTCCATCAGCACTGAGTGCAGAGCTGCCAACCACTACATTTTGGCTGTAGTTTGCTACGGCCACGGGCACTGCACTATGCTGCTATGCTCATGATCATATCACTACGCTCTCCTTCAGAAAAACAAAAATTGTTTATTTTCGATCCCATGGGTTCGTGTGGGCATCAAATTCGCCAGCAACCTGTTGTGCGTGTGCCTTTTTGTGTCTGAGATGTTGGTTGTGCCACAGCCAATCGGCGTTCGCGTTTTAACCAGCTGACCAATCGTAGCGTTCGGTTCAATTCCCGCTTTTATGCGTCACTTCCTGGTGAGACGACTTCCGTTTTCAGTCATTTCAAATCGCCATTGCAAAGCGAGAAGCTGAAAGCGAACTCCCGGGTGATGAATCTCGCCAAAAAAACGCACACCAAAATTTCAGGGAAGAGTATTATACAGAACAGTTTCTGTGCGTTGTACGATCTACGCAGAGCGCCAAGCATGTGAAGTGCAGCGCCTACTTCTTCAGTTCTTGGGACTTTTCTGTCGCCTATGGCGGAATGTACGACGTCGAACAACACGTCAACTTGAAGAAGCGTCACATCAACAAAGGAAAAGCGATAGGAAGTACGCTGAAGATTTCCCATTAATTTTTATGGGTTGTGACGTAGTTCGAGCGGAGACGCTTTTCACAAATTTCTTTGTAGAGCACAACATCGCTCTCTCTGCAGCCGATCATGACATCTGTTCTGGCACACATTTCCACAAAAGCGAATTGCAAAGGAGGACCATATAGGTACGCTACGCTCAAAATCTAATTACTACGCTTAAAATGTGACTTTGCTACGCTAAAGTCTAGTGAAGGGTTGGCAGCTCTGTGAGTGGTACACTTGTGGCCAGTTGGCTGGTGCGCTGGACTGTAAAAGCAGTGGCCATGGGTTTGCAAACCAGTTTACTCGTGCAATGTGTACGTATTTTGTTAACCTAAATCTTCAGCTTATGAAAGTACAAAAATTAAGGGGAAGAATGTGATCATAAATATTTCTAGACATGTTTTGCGGTTGGTTTGTTTTCCATTCTGGAATTGCCTCGTTCAGAGTTTTGGGTGCCTTGTATGTAAGTCTCACGACATTGCACTGCTCTAGCGTTGGTTTCTGTACTGCACTTCGTTTGCTTAGTGTTGGCGCTAAATTCTTGGGCAGTTCAAAGCAAGGCTTGTATTTCTGCTGCAAAGTGTATGAGTGTTTTCCATCAGAATTGGTTTTATACATGATAGTGTAGGCCATGATGCACCAAGCACTGCCCCTGAAAATACTCTAACTTTTCTAAACATGTTACAATTTGTTTCAAATGTACTTTTCTCTTTATTTGAGTGTAAACAGGTCTGGGTTTGACTCGGGTCACTTCCTAGGCTCGGCATGGCATGGTGAAGGATGGTTTTTCATGCGGTTCTTCCCAGTCAAAACTTACACAGACTCGTCAGTGCCTGCCTTGTCTTTGTGTGCACAGCATGCACTAAGTCAAAGAGTGTTGTGCATGTTCAAGATTCAGACTGCCAGGGGCACAGAAAGCCCCACACATAATGGTATAGAGCTATGATTTTGGTTTGCATTTCCTCTTTCAACTCGCCCTGATATAACTGTAATGGCTGACTGGGCGTAAAAGACCAAGTTACTTACTCCTCTTTCAAGGGAGATAATTAACATTTCTTGATTTGATGAAAAATTATTGTTCTTGAACCCAGATAGAGATAAAAGTGATAATTCTAATGACCTTCACTAAATGTTCAGCCAGCCTTTAGTCCAATTGAATTTGTTTTTGTGTGTGTGTGTCTGTGTGTGTGTGTTTTTTTTTCTCACATGTTTCCTTTCTAACATGTAATGCTTCTGGAATGGTGATTTTCCAGTGATCCGTGAAACCCCCTTAGTGAGCCAAAGACAGCATCAGAGTTCAGACAGTATGGATGGCCCTCAGCATGCAACTATGGCGAGCAGCCAAGCAGCAGCCAGCAAGCCCACTCTACAGGCCACTGACGTCAAGCAGCAGCTGCTGGCCAAGTTGGCCACCAAACAGGCACACCCTGTGCAAGGTACCTACTTACTTTTCACTTCATCCAGGTTACTGCATCTTCAGTTCAACCAAGGTGCTTACTTGCTTTTCACTTCATCCAGGGTACTCCATTTTCAGTTCAACCAAGGTACTTACTTTTCACTTCATCCAGGCTACTGCATTTTCAGTTCAACCAAGGTACCTACTTACTTTTCACTTCATCCAAGGGTACTGCATTTTCAGTTCAACCAGGGTACTTACTTTTTACTGCATCTTCAGTTCAACCAAGACACTTACTACTTACTTCATTCTCATTTTGAGGTGACCCAGTGCAGTTGATATGACACTAAAATCGGATCGCTAACTTGTTTCATTTTCAATTCATCCAGGGTCCAAATACTTTATTTTCAGTGCAACCAGCTCTGTTTTTCCTCCTTCCATTTACAGTGGACCAACACATTGGGCTGAAGTTCAAACTTTGCATGATTGTTTAAAAAAAAACACCTTCAGCTTCATGTTATTGTTACATAATAAACATGATTATGAACATCATGCCTTGAGGAACAGAAGGGAGATAATTAGGGTGTTTTATTGCCTCTGGAAAACCACCATGTTGACATTTTTTCAGATGTTGTTTAAGTAATGTCTTTAAAATTCTGCATGATGGTAGCCTCTGTCCTGCTATGCAGGTTCATTCTTGTTTGATGACTTTGAACCCCTTAGAAAGTCACAGGAGAATTTGGAGGACAAAAAATACAGTTAGGGATTTTTCATCATGAATTGTCTAAACATTTGCTGTGCCTTGATGCTTTGACCCCAGCCTGTACAACAGGGGCGGGGCCAAGCTCTTGTATGTCTGAGTGTAATTTCAGATGTTCAAACATGCCCTGTTGCAACCTTGCATGTTGCGTATTTGGTTCTACATCTTGCAGTAAATGATATCTTCTTTTCTCTTTCATTCAGTTGGATATGTAGTAACTGATTTCTCCAATGGTTTGCCATGTAGCTGGATCCACAGTCATCAACAACCCACAGAACATGGTCAGCTTGCCAGACGGAAAGCTGCAGATCATCGACATGATGGGTGCGGGCCGAGCGAGAGTTCCTATCCCGTCCCAGCCCCGGCAGGTGGTGCAGTCACTCCTGAGCAGCAGCCTCACTCGACCCCAGATCGGCAGGGTCATCAACGCTCTCACCACCGCAGGCAGCACACTGGTCACCTCTGCAGTGCCCACCAGCAGTGCCATCCTCTCCGCAGTGCCCCCCATTCACCAGATCAACCTGCAGGCCCCTGTGCAGAGACCGAACGGGGCGCAGCAGATGCTGGCCAGGCCGTACGGCACGTTCCCGCAGGGCCTCTACAGCACCCCGACCATCATCGTCAGTGCCAGCAGCACGGGGCAGCTGATGATCCCCGTGGCCCAGCCCAGCTTGTTGCCGCAGGTGCAGCCCAACCTGCTGTCTCAGGTCCCCCCCAGTTTGTTTGTCATGTCAAACTACACCCAGAACCCCATCATCGCGCAGAACCCTGTGGTCACCCAGAACCCCGTCATCACCCAAAACCCCGTCATCACCCAGAACCCCGGCGTCACCCAGAACACTGTCGTCACCCAAAACCCCGTTGTCACCCAGAACACCGGTGTCGCCCAGAACCCCGGCGTCCCCAAGTCCACCTCATAACGTCGGCCACCACAAAGACAGTTTCCTGCACATTCTTTTTTTGTGGGGTTTATGGTCTTTGAACTTTTGTGTCCTCTGTGTGTGTGTGTTTGTTGGGTGGGTGTTAGTATGCATCTGTTTGTTATCATTATGTGTGTGTGTGTGTGTTCTTTGTGGAAGTACTTCAGATGAAAAAGTGCATGCCAGGCTTTCATTTGTGACACTGACACATGAAATCCAAGTGATTCTCTCGACTTCACCAGGCAGGAAGAGGGCTGCAGATGCATCTTTTGAGGCTGTATAAAAGTTGTCTTCAGATACCAACGTTGTTTATAGCAAATGTGAATTTTCTTCTTGTTGAAACCTGGTGGAATACCCATTATGAGGAAAAGATCAGATGACTGTGTAAAGTAGTCCAACAGGGCACTGACTTAAAATTCGCTACAAAGCAAACAGATGTAAAAAATAAAAAAAAGGGGGGGGGGGGCGTCAGAGAAAGTTTGATACAGTACACACAGGTGTTGACATACACCCCGACCCTTGCTGAGTTTGTTTCCTCAAACAAAAGTTCCATCATCAGTGTGTGACACAGCACTTGTCAGGAGAAGCTTCCTCTGGTGTTCCCCAGCTTGTGACGTCAGACATGAAATGGTGTCGTTCAACACCTTTTTCAGAGGCCATAGTGGCAGGATGCTGTTGATTTGGTGCTGGTATTCCGAGTGGCAGTGATCAGTAGAAAGCTGTGCCAGAGAACTGATTCAGTGCCCCCCTCCACCCACATGGGACTGCAGTTAGCCGTGGCCATCTTGGAACAGAGGTGAGCTGTGCTCAGCTCAGCTCTGCAGTAGAGTTGAGCACAGCATGCATTCCATTGTACATCACCTTGTGCCTGGAACACAGAACTGTGCGCTATGGTCTTGGGTAGGTTGGGAAAAACAGGCTCCCTCTTTTCTGTGTTGCAATTTCTTGTGATCTGTTTTGTCAGTGACATAATTTTGTGATGCCACAAAAAGGTTTCAGCAGATATGATGACAAGTTTTAGAGGTGTCTTGTTTGAAGGTACAGTGTCTTAACCCTACATTTTTGGAAGAAGGTATAACTGTAATGCTTTGTGCAGGATGCCAGCCCTCAAAGCAACTTCAGTCAGACAGTTAGATGGGTGATTTTGAATGCCCACAGTTCTGTCAGGGCAAATGAATCAGTCAGACCATCACAAATAATGATCAGTGTGAAAAGCCCAGGGAGTGTGGATGCTGTGCCTGGCCTTAAAGCTGAAGCTTAGCAATAGAGTTAAGCTGATAGTTCTGGGGCAAACCTTTCAAAACAAGTAATAATAATAATAATAGTGGGGTCTTGGAGCACATGTAATGGCACGTGTACATTGATGACAAGAGATATCACTGCAACCATGAGTCAAATAAAAAAAAAATGGAATGCTGGAATCACTCAAATTACCATGTGTTCTTTCAGTAAATGCAGTACAACGTTGTTGGCAGATAGAAAACTTGTGGGACCATAACTACAGGTGGGGCTTAGAGCTCAGCATGGAACCCACTAGTCCATTCCAGAATGGTTCAGAAATGATACCTTAAGCTTTTGATGACAGTTTGCCTGGCGTGTCACAAATACGTCATCTACAATGGCCACCAGGCTGTCAAACAAGAAACACTGAAACCCACAGCGTTGGATGTAAAACATCTGATTTTGGTGGTCGTGTACACAGAACAATGGTTTTGCGCAGAGAATGTGTGCCAGATCTGAGATGGCCGTAGTTTTGCGTGGCATGAGCCTTGTAATGACCAAGCAGGGCTGTAAGGACACCACTTGGTGGGTATAAAAAAAAACATGCTGTGTAAAGCTACAATTACTCTTTCTGAGTCAGATGCAACTAGAGCACAGTGAGTCAGCTTGGATGCAGAGGATAGCAGTGCGATATGAAAATGATCAGTCAGTCAATCAGTTATTGTACAATGTTCTTTTATATGGAGATAGTTGTGTGAGTGTCAATACTTTGTAAATCCAGTGTCAGTTGTGACTGATGGCATGAGAATGGAGCACCCACCTGGTGAGAATGGTCTGTACTTCATATGCATACCTGGCTATGATTATTTTAGCATGTGCACAAACACTAACGTGTCAATGAAACTTTATCGTCATCTTAGATAATTCATACATTTTGTGGACATCATTTATTATCATCATCTTCATTATCAATATCATTCATTTGTATTTGCAATTTTTGACTGTGATGTTTTGTAATTTGCAGCTAAGAAATTTGAGAAGATGTGAACAGCTACTTAATTGATGATGTCATGCAGTTTATTGTTGTTGTTTCTTTTCATTGCTGCACTGTTTTTCATTTAGTTTTTTAGTTTTATTTCTGACATTTGTTTCACTCCTTCTCAAGAGTGACAAAGAACCATTTGTAAATATGTGGACTTTATGGTGGTGCATTGGTCAGTGTAAAAACTGTTTGTAAATGTAATACTGTAGCAAAATCCCCAAGTGTTTTGCCATGAGAAATTGATCAACAAAATGTACTGGTACGTGTACCAGAAGTATACCACTTTTCTAAGACATTGCATTTTACCATGCGTAAATGTTTCTCATTTGTGGAATTGGTGTACTCACCTGTATATACTGCACAGTAACAGTTGCTGTATGATAAATGAATGATGCTTGATGAATAGATGACAGATTTTTTATTTTTTTTAAAAAGATGTGTGCCATTGGTGAAACTAGAAACAAAAGGCAGTATTTCCTGGTGTGGTGCACATTGTGCACGTGCATGTCAGTCTGAGTGTATGAATGATACAAGCGTGGGTAGTGACCTTAAAAGACATTGGGCATTGAAACATAGTGGTTACTGTCAAACTCGTGACGAAAGACCCTAATGAGAGACCGCCCCTCTGTGGAGACAATTTTTTGTTGTTGTTTGTTTTTTGAAGCCTTTCATATTTGCATGTAAATGAAACACTCTTCCTGGACTTCCCCTCTTTGAACTTGAGACCACCTGTGCTTGGTTTTTAACATTAGTGTTGCTGTAAGAGGATGGCTCCACTGTATAGGAACACAGCAGCACTGAGCTTGTGTTGCAGCCTGGTAATCCTAGTGCAGGGAAGCAGCTTGCTTAAAGGTGCAGAGGTCCCCTCTTTTAAAACCACCTGGTTACTGCTTGTGTAGGGGGTTGATTTTTGTGGATTTGACTGTCAAAGAGAAAAGGTTTACATGGTTTACATGAGAAGAGTTTTGAAATGTGCGTTGGTTTGTGACAGTTTGCTCGCCCTGAAGTGACCCAGGGTGGTTGGCAGGACATGAAACTCCAACCATTAACTAACTAAGGCCACCTGAAAAAAACAGGCAAAGAGGTCTTAATTAAGAAAGAACAACGACAAAGAACAACATGAAATAAAGCAGGTAGTTCTTGGTCAGGGGTTCATGTACAAAGAGACTCTCAAAAAACAGGGTTTTGAAAATTAGGGCAGTCTTTAATAAGGGGAACCCCCACTGTCGTGCAGTGTAACGTTTGCTGCTGTGTGAACAGCTGACATCAGGCTTTGCATGAGATGCCTATGAGTTTGCAGTACAGTGGAAACCCTGGTGAGAGACCACCCTGATGAGACCACCCCTCACGAAGACCCTTTTTCTAAAACCTTCCTGTCATACTTCTTTATAATTGAACCTGTGACCAAGGACCAGCCCTCTTGTAAGACCACATTTGTTTGATTTCTAAGGTGATCTTAAACTAGGGGTTCCTCTGGTGTCTTCAGCATCACACCTTGCAACTCTGGGTTTGCTGTAAGGAGAGTGCCAGCCTCCAGAGGATGACTATTGCATGAGATTTGCGTGTGTTACCATTTGGAAACAAAATGTGCGGGAGTATGGTGCCTTGCACATGGTTGTACTTTATCATGTTTCTTGTACATACAATGCTTGTCATCTTTTTTCATGGTATATTAGTGCACATCGTGGAGAACCAGTATGTTTGATCTGTTGTTGTAACTTGTATGTTAAAGGTACTGCCAAGTTAGCATTCTTAGTGAAAAGAGCCCATTATTCCATATTATCTCTCATCTTGATCCCTGATATTGTTGATTTCAGTTCCCGCTGTACTTCGTTTGTGGTAGCAATGTTGGCTGACACTTTTTTTTTAATAGCATCAAGTGATCAACCTCATTTCATCGAAAGGGATGATATACCACAGTATGTACTGAGATGCATATATCATCTGTAGAAGTCATACCTTTTTCCGCTAATCATATTCATTCAAGCTAAGCTGTCCCTGGCATACGTTCTAATTAACACTGTAAGATTCCTTCACAGCAGATGGATGTACTAGTGTTGTTTAAAAAAAATAATCTTTTACTAGTTTTAGTTCTTTGCTAAAGTTTGCAGTAGAAGCAGCTGTCATCTTCTCTTTTTGACACTAAGGTGGCGTTATGTATTTGTGATGTGCTGACCTTTCAGTTCTGTCTTTCAGAACAACAGTTTTTTTTTATTAAGCTTACTGGAGCTAAACGGTTAGCGCCAGAGCTAGACATGATAGTCTTTATGCTACTGGCTGTACTCAGATTATATTGAGAGGGAGCTTGTTCAGAGGAGGTGAAAACCTGCAAGGCCTGTTTTTCTGATGTGTCAAAGATATTTTTGATGGTTTCAGCCTGTTTCACAGTCACACAGTTGTACTTTTGTGTCTGTACACAGCATGGGCATGGAGACTGTCAGCTAATCGGTGGAATTCCTTTTTTAAAGATACGTACTCTCCTACAAAAATGACTGGCTTTCATTCAAATGAAATCAGAAAGAAGAAATAGGCCAAACACAAAAAAGTATGCAGTGCTCCAGTGTAAACACTCATGAAAACTTCACATCCCACTTTTCAAGTTGTTTCTGGGGATGTTGTGCTTTTTGCTTTTGTTAGCCAATTCTCATGTCTAACCACGTGACGATGGTGACCTGTGCTTGCTTTCAGCATTTGTGAAGGAATGACAGCATGGCTGTTCTTACAGTACATAATTATATGCTTTTTAGCTATTTTTTCAGGCTAGTCTAATTTTGCTCCTGTTTTTCTTGCACTCCGTCTTTCATTGCGTATGCATGTATGTATTTTGCTCGATTTTGTGTGTGAGTGAACTGGAGATGTGAGAGAGAAATTTGTTGTATGGCAAAGGTGAAGGTGTTTTCTGATTCTCAATTAACGACAGTGGAATGGGAATATGTCAGACCTTGTCCAACATTGTCAGTGGGATGACAAAGATAACTATACAGTAGGAATATTTTTGCTAAGATAATAACCGTTGGACCCATGGTCAGAATTTGATACTCAGTTACAAGTACAACAGATCAGGAGTGTTGTATGTGTTTGTGCAAGAGTAGTGCTGAAAAGTATGTATCACTTTATCAGTTACATACGTTTTTTGGATTTGTTTTCAACCATCTGCCTTTGCAGCGGTTTGTTGCAGTTGATAGGTATTGTTATTTTAATTGGTCAGCAGACTGCTTGATTTCAATGTAAACTAGACAGGGAGGCCTCCATCCCTAGATTGAACAATCTATCTCACCAGCCACCAGCCACCCCTCTTCCTTCCCCCCCCCCTTCGGGTCAGACTGACCTCTCTGAACAGAACCTGTCCCCTCGCCCCAGCTACAATTTTTGCTTTTTCTAGATGGTTATGACCCTCATCCGCAATGCGTAGGGGTACACACACACTGCTCCTCATGGTGGGAGCCAGGTTTAGTAATAAATAAGTCGCTGATGTGATGAAGACGTCTCCTCCTGGGTGACCTGTTCTGACCCCCTGACCCTTACAACTCCTCCTGTTGCCCTAACCCCACACCCTTACCTGCAGTGAGATACCCATAAATACTGGTCTAAGCAGTGGCAGTCTGCTTCACCCTCTTAGTGCAATACTGCCGACATATACTCACATACACACTCACAAACAAACCAAAAACAACAACAACTGTCACACGTAGTGGACATCTGATGAGAGACCACACCTCTTATTAAGACCACTTTTTGTTTTGATGAAATTCTTCCTTTTACATAATCAAGAATTTATTGGTCCATTTATTCTTTTTTCATCTACCGGTAGAGTTCAACATGACTTCTTGCTTGGCAGGAAACGGTTCTTTTCTTCTTTCAGTAATGTTTGTGACTGGTGTGAACACTTCTCATCCCACAGTAGTGCAAAAATTACATGCATATAATTTTTGGGGGTTTGGGGGGTCACTCCTGCATATAAATACAAGCAATGCAGTGAATGTACCGGTTTACTTCAGAAGTCAGCATAGCGTTAACCCTTTCCTGCCCCTGATGACATCATACGATGTCCTTGACAAAGCATATCGTACCTATATGTAAGATGTCATGGGACCTCCTGCTCAGACTTTTACTTTTTTGAACCAAACAACTGGAGAAGCAAAGCTGAGGAAAAAGAAAGGTTCTGGTTGGCTGAACCTCTCTGCAAACAGCAAAAAATCCCTGGCAAGGAAAGGGTTAAGTGCAACACTGAAACGGGAACTGAAGCGAGAAAGCATCACAGGCCTTACTTTCTCTCTCTCTCTCACTTGATTTCTGGTCGCGTGTGTTAAAAAATTATGTTTGAAAGTTTCAAAAACACAACATTTTGTGTCCAGCAGTCTCCAGCAGTGGTTTCATGGACAAGAGCTGAATGTGTGGCAAAAAAAGTATCAAGTATGTCAAATGCCAACTTTTTGTTGTTGGTAATGAGTGAAATATAGCCATACCCTGAGAGGCGCAGATCTAAAGTGGGGGAAAAAAAGATTTTTTTTGGTATGAATACTGATGAATAACCGAATGACACGTGCAGATGGAAGTATTTGCATGTTTTCTACATTTTGGGGGCAACTCGCCCTGATATAACCGCACTGGTTGACTGGGTGTAAAACACCAACTTACTTACTGGGCCAACTTTCACCTTCAGGTCCCCTTTAATGTTTGTTTTGCATTATGGTTCTAGGGGTTATCAATTAATTGACACAATACAATACTAGTGAGGATAGTATTTTTAAATCATTTTGCGAGAGGAGATTTTGATCAGGAACAGTGTGAACTCTTTAACCTGTTCACAAGAATGAGTGCAGGTTAAGCTGTATGGTGACATTTCTACCAACATGCTCTCACAATTGTGTGTAGGTATCACTGCTGTTAGACATTGGCAGGGTAAAACATGGCTGTTCAATGGAACAGAAAAAGTTATCAGTGGGAAATGCTTTGTCCTGCGATTATTTCACTGACCAAATGCTTGTGCCAAGTGTGTTATTATTGTCATGCGTGTGCTGTTGCTTTGGATGTTTTTGTTTTTGTGGTGGTTTTGACAACAGTTCCTCCCACATTTTCTCCTTGGTTTTGTGAAGTCTTTTCATTCTTAGTGTATGTGCCAGCTTTATTTTGTTCTTACACACACACATGGAAGTGAGCAACTTCATTTTTTTAAGACTATAAATATGTTCTGAAAACACACACACAGATGCTTGTCAGCATATGGTGGAGTATATGTATACAGATATTTAATCAGGGCGGAATGCAGAACTGCAAATAGTTTAAAAGCCAAAAGTACTGTCGTGGGCAAGCCAAATAGTTCTGTCGTGGGCACTTACACAGATCATTTGATGCCACACTTTTTGTCAAAGCAGAGGAAAGCAAAATTCAAAATACAACGGTACCTGACATCAGCACACAGTTTTTACAAATGTCTGTATGCAGATACAACTCTGTGTATTTGTTTCTGTAAATACAATCTCCACTGGCACTTGATAATTAAGTAATGACTCAGTAGTTTTTGTAAACATGCCGCTTACATTCAGGATAGTATTAACTGGCTTTTTTCCATGCCAGACCTAGTATACTGGTTTGGTTTAATTTTTCCAAACGACGCTATTCTGCTGTGCATGTGTGTGGTCAGTTACAAGTCCTATGTCAAAACGTTACGGTCCAGTCTTTATGGGATTTGGGATATGGCTCGCCCTGGTATAACCGTACAAGTTGACTGGGTGTAAAACACCAAATTACTTACTTGGGATGTGGGTGGCAACTTCGCTCTAGGTGATGGGCAGGCTTCATGAGACTGTTGTCTGGTTGAATTCGCTCACAGATTATTTTGCTCCTTGGGTTAAGTTCTGTGCAGGATTGCCAGTATTTTGCGTGTGCACCATGTGCACTTCGGCGCCAATCACCAGCTTCTGTGCGCAAGAGTGGCTGGCTAAGACGAGCTGTGTTTTACTGGCATGAGCCAGTGACTTCCCCTTGGTCCAGCCAGTGACTCGAGATCACAAATCTTGCACACATCTGAATTTTCAAAACCTGTCTTAAACATTGTAGTGTTTTTATTGATAATACATAATAGCTTTTGCAGAGTGCACTTTCAGTGGTTATATTGGCACTGCTCTATGCACTTTGCATAAAAATGGGGCAGGGGGAGAATTTACAGAGAGCACTATGCTGTGCTAGCACAGAAGTGGACATAAGTATTTCAATTTTGTTGTGGTGAATCTAAGACTTGGAGATTAAGTTAGCACAGTACAGTACTGAAACTACCACAAAAAAGTGTGACAGTGAAACGTGTTGCCATTCTGAAAGGTCACATGTAGAACAAGTATAGTTTGAATGATTATATTTACCATCATATTGCTCTTCTGTGTCGGTGTATTCATTTTTAGTTTCTTTTGATACATTGTTGTTAAGTGGACTGTGTTACTGACTGGGAATTAATCACTGGTGACTACAAAATATTTTGCACTAACTGGGAACACAATGCAGCATATTTTGCAGTTGCTCCATACACACTTCGGTATTGCTTGGTGGTTGCCATTTTTCCTAGTGTCTACATGCTTTAATTCACCCGTAGACCAGTGGCAGGGGTTAGGTCAGTGTCTGGGATTGCCTGGGTAATGGCACGTTTTGATTGGACACAGATGCTCCTTGTGATATGTAGATGTATGTAATGTGCACTTGTGTAGTGTTGTCATCCGCTTAAGGCCTTTTTTGTTGTTGTTGTTTGTACATTGGCCACTCACCCACTGTAATATTTTGATAACGACTGAACTGGCGGAAGGTTGATATATATGTGAGAAGAGTTTAGAACTTTGTATTTCCTTATGACCTGAATTTGACTGTCCTGAGGTGACCCTGTGTGGTTGACAGGACATTAAAATCCATTACTACTAGTACTACCACTACTGAACAGGCGGTCTGAACAAAGTACGTAATAAATTGTGTACAAAATTCATACAAATTTCTGGCAGTGACAATTTCACATTTTCTCGAGAACTGTTCCTCTCCACCTGTTAGTGGAAGCAGGAACCCCTCTTGCAAGATGAAGTGGGTGATGTTAAGAGCAGGATGGTTGTTGGTTGTCTGGGTGTATTCAGAAAAAAGTTTCAGAAAAGAAAAAGTTTAAAAAGAGGAGTGGTCTCTCACCAGGGGTTTTCCACTGTATTTATTGTTACGTGTTGATTTTGACATTTCTCATATACATACCAACATGAAGTAGTGTACAGCATGTATGTATGTTGGTATGCTTCCTAAGTTTGCTGGTGCTTGCAAATAGAAGCAATTGATTGATTCTAGAAAAAGATTGAAGAAATATTACTTTCTAAATTTAAAAACAGATTGAAGGGACACTAAATTCTGTCACTGTTGTCATGGTGATTAAATTCCACACTTTCAGAATTGATTAAAAAAAAAATCTGTTGGGACTTCTTCTTTTTTATCCCAGTCTGGGAGAGGTTTGAACATTTTCCCACATGTTGAAAACTGCGCAGGCTGTCCACTTTTTTTTTCGGAAGGGGGTGGAGGAGGACAGCAGGTAACTAGATTCACTGTGATAGTAACTTGGAATCTTAAGTCAGCTGTTAATGTTAGGATGGAAAATGTTGAGAACCTGAACGCTATCTTTGTTACCATATAATGTGTAAATACAGTATCTCCCTCTCCCCTCCACTATTAAACATTTCAGCTTTGTAAAGAGCGATGAGTATGCTTGCGAAGCTTTTTGTGTTAATCATGGTCAGTTTGCAGTTTTATATATTTATAAGATTTGTGGCAAACGCATTTATAAGATTACTTGCTTCTCTATGCTACGAAAAATGACAACTTATTATTGGTTCTTCCTCAAAGTACCTATCTCTTTTACTCAGTATCCCTGCAAATAAAATTTAAAAAATTGTTCTGCTTCACACATTAGCCATATTTTTTCAAAGGTCGTATTGCGGGATTTTAAAAAAACTCGTTTTATTACACTGTTTGTTGTAAAGCTACTTGTGCTTTTTGAAGGCTTGATGGTCTTGAAATTTCCTATAATTATTATTGTGAATTATTATTTTAGACTGTTAATATGACTTGTAAAGTTGTTATGAAATCTCTAAACAGAGACAACAGGCTATACAAGTGCACATTACATTTTTTCTCAATGATTAAGCTATGGTCAGGGGTTGATCGTGAAAATGCCTGTTTTGTTATGGTTTGCTCTCCACTGTCCAGTGTCTGAATGTGTTGGTCAGTCTTTGCAGATATGACATGTCACTAGGTATACGGAATATACCACTTCCTGCAAAAATCGTTTGGTCGTTTTGGGTAACTTGTTTTGTGCTTTCATGCGTGTGTGTGCGCGACACAAATGAAGAGTGAATTTACCAGGTTTACACAGACCCAACAAAGCCAAAAGATAAAAGGATGGGCCCTGACAGACCGCAGGAAACTGTTGCTCAAGCAAAGTCTGGTAAAGTTTAAACAAAACAAACAAAATCATAATTATAGTCTGTACCAAAACTATTTTACATCTGAAATATATTTACAGGCATCCATGCATAGTGACAACACCAAAATAGCAGGTTATTTATACACAGGTAACATTACTTGTAGTCCTGCAAGAATCCCTGCCTTAAACACTTCATTTAAACATTTTGTTTAAACTGATCCTAAAAGCTGTAAAATGATGGGGGGTTTTCTGTTCTTTTTTCTAAAAGCTGCCAAGTACCAGTCATAAAAGGGCGGCACTTAACCACTGAAGCATATTTATTGCCTCTGAAGCAGTTTCTGGGTTTTCACGTTCACGCCTTACATTGACATCATCCAACAAGCAAAACAAACTGGAGCCAACATAAAGAAGACTTGACATCACAAGTGGATGACATGAAAACTACCATGCAAAGCATCTGCAAGAACATCTAATAACAAAGACTATATATAATGAACTTTATAGTCTTCACTAATGTTACCAGTAAGTGGAAGAGTTAACGATGATACAAACTTTAAAAAAAATCATTTATTCATTGATTTCATACAATATATATATTTACATGATACAAACTGAATGATATACAGCAGTATATGTGACCCTACCTTCCAAAATGAGTCACACTGCTACTGTTTGTCATTTTCAGTTACGGTCACAGTAGACAGCACACAATTCTCTTTGAGATGATGCAAAAATTATCAACATTGGTTCACTGGTTTTGTTGTTATAACAATTTGAAGTCGCAGCCACCACAGCATCTCATTCTGAGAAACTGGCAAACAAAGTTTTCAATACAGTGCTTAGCAACAAGTGGATGCATGTTTAAAACACATTTTAAGGACATTGATATTCTTTTTCTGTACCCAAGAAGCATAATGTCTGATGCGAAGAAGGGCAGTCTCATTTTGCTGAAAATCCAAAGTCTGTGAAATGGAAGCACCCTTCAAAAATAAGCCACAATGAAATGGTGGCCTAGCATCCATTCAACTCATCTTGAAAGGCAGCGTCGCATGTTACATGTATGCTGATGATGTTCACATTGAGAAAAATCACCTGCAATAAAAGCTGTTAAAACGAATGCCAATCGAAGACGCTTCATGGGCCTATTTAGAGAAACAATTAAAAAAAGAGTAGTTCTTCATTTCATATATGGTCTAGACTGGGTCAAATAAATGTTAGAAAGTCACAAAAACATGGCCCTGAGCACTGCCATTTTGTGTTTGGCAGTCGGGGAGCAAGGATAGCTAAGTGGTAGAGTGACACACTCATGATTGAAAGGTCACAGGCTCCAGTTCCGGCAGGAGAGGCCAGAACATTTCCTTCTCCAGGGTCAACTTTCAGTACTGACTCTTATTTCAGTATCTGATCCACCCCCATATTAGCGCAACAGCACATAAAAGTTCCTGGTCATTCTGCCAAAAGTGCAGGTGGCAAGTTACAGCTAAATACATGCGTGACTTTAAATAAAGTGACATTGTAAACTGGTGCATCGTTCAATGGTGCACACAGAGAACTTGCGCTGAGACAGCAGCAGTTTCATGTGGCACCAGCCACATAACAACTAAACAGTGCTGTAACAACTTCAGTGGATATTCAAAAATGTGCTGTGTAAAGCTACAGTCACTCACTAACAGTCACAGACAACCAGAGCACAGGTGCAGAGAATAGCGCTATAGCTGCCATTGCAAAGCCCTTAGAGCTCATCTCAAGATGAGATGAGATGCTCTACAAGTGTTCATATTTAAATTTAAGAAATCTGTGTGAGTGAGTCATTAACAAGGTTGGCATGTGTGACAGAATGGTCAAATACATCACAAGCAAACCTTTTTCTGATCTTCACTGGTACACATCACGCCGATATGGCTTTGTGCTAAAGAGGACAAATGCATAAACATAGATGAAACCAAATGACCCGGAAAGTAAAACGTTTGCACACTTTCATGCCAGCTTGCATCTTTGCTTAGTGTCCCCTTTAAATGTATTACAAGAATGACTGAATCTGCTGATCAGTGTGTGACTAAGTTTGTTACTGTAAGCTTACCAACAGCCACAATGAAGCGAGAATTGTTCCATGGTTCTTTATAATTGCAAGATACACTTTGGCCAGTGAAATGAACCTTTGTCAATGTTCATGGAATAGATGCACAGCATCAAGTAATGATTGATCACTGGATCAGAGCATGAAATGGCTGCCAAAAAATTGACAAACTGTCCACATATGGATATTCCACTTGATAAAAGATAAAGAGGCATGTTTTCTAAAAGGGGGAAGGGGTGTCATGCACTGTGGTGTACGACAAACTGTAAAGCTACAGGATCAAAAGCTGTGTCTTTATTTGCACATCAATCCCATGCGATCACCTGTGCAGACAGTTCACAAACTGTTTGAATATATATATATTATAAATATAACTTAACCTCCTAAAAAACAACAGCACAGACATGTATACATGTGCAGTCTCCATTCAAAATGGGTAAAGTAGCTTTATGAAGTTGCATCACCGGATTTTTTATGCATATGAACCACCAGAATGCCAGACAAGATTTTACTTTGGTTTTAAGTAAAAATTGCAAAATAGGCTACAAAGACTATGACAATAGCCTCAGAAGTTTTTTGATCACTACATTTCTGTATGATTTAAATTAAACAAAAACTATTCTAGTGTTCTAACACAAGCATGGAAGCCTGCCTTTAAAAAAAAAAAAAAGGTGGATCAAGTAGCAGAGGCTCGTAAAAATGCCACTAATCTGAGCAAATTTATCTAGGCTAAATTCATAAAGTCCTCCTAAATGGACACTTCGCAGGTAGGCGTCAGCCTCCATGAAGATCAAATCATCTTTGTTACCAGGAAGCCTTTCAGTCCCGGAAGTTTCCCCTGAGTATAGCAGATCTGCCATAACAATCAGCTCTCTCAACACTCCTCTTCGTCATAAAATGCACAAGCATGTAATCCAAGATCCACAAAACAATTCCTCTTTCTCTATAACACATACAGACACAAATGCACACACACACACACACACACACACATATATATTATATATACACCCACACCCCCTCTGTTGCATGTACACCCACCCACGCATATATATACATGCTGCATAGAAGCAAAATCAAATAAGTCCCAGCTTGGCAGAGAAGAATCTCCCATCTCCTTGTGTTGCAACCTGGAAGAGAATAACAGAGGCAATGACCAGTCTGATCAAATGCAAATAACAAAACAACCAACAAAGCAAACAAGACAGAAGAAATAAATCATTAACCCTCAGAGACCCAAGCACCCCTCCAGTTGAGATAAAAATTCTAAAACTTGGTGTGTGTACGTCTGTGTGTGCATGCACAGGTGTGTGTATCTGTGTGTTGTTTTGTCGGTGCAGATGGGCGTATACCTCTAACTATGCTAGTTGATGTATGTCAGTCTTGTCATTTTTTTTAATGCTTTTCAAGACTTTCCTTGTTGTAAAACATGGTGAATAAAGAATCTGAAGCAGGGGCAAAGTCCAAGTCAAAATAATTGTCCGTCACAGGGCAATTCAACTATTACCTAAAGGCTCATTAATTTAAAAAAAAAAATGTAAAAAGCATAACTTAGTCCCAATACCACAAGTGATCCTGAAACGTAGATGTTATTAGCGTTCTGCCTGTGACCCACTGGGGATGAAAACTGTAAGTTTTTCTCCCTTCGGTTATTGATAACATGTGGTTTTCTGCAGTGGGTCTGCAGTGGCCCATTGTGTCTCTGAGAGGTGCAACGTAATATTTTTTTAAATAATAATAGTCACCTTATTTATCTCCTTGTGTTTCTGTTTGCTCACAATCTCCTTTCCATGATTTCCCCGCCACCTCTGATCAACCTGCACAATACAAACACAATGTTTAATGGAGGGTTCTGGGCTGTCAATCACCCAAGCATCTTCAGCCAATCAGAATGTCACAACTGATATCCTGCAAGAAAATTCTGTAGAGTGGCTGCCAAGCTTTCCTAACTTTAAATTTTGTTTGTTTGTTTGTCAGTACTTCTTTGTCCCTTGTGGGGAATTTGGATCGCCTTGCAGGAGCAACATTACCTATTCCTATCAGTGTGTGTAGTATTTTTGTGTCTAAACAATGGTATGACCACCAGGGTTTGGAATTTTTAACATACGCACATATATATACTGATGCATGCAATTGCACACAGGGATTGCACCAACACCATAAGAGTCTGTGCTGGAAGCTGACTCTGGGGAAAAAAGTCCCTTGCAGTGCCTGGGACTCGAACCCGCTTCAGCATTGCACCTGGCTTTTCAGTTGTACCAAGCTATCCTCACCCCTAACAACTTAGAGCATAGCAACGGAGTTAAAGACTAGTGTGTTTTGAACAAAACTTTCAAAAGGGTTGATAGTAAACACTCACTGGTGACAAAAATGCATCGGCCACAATGAAATGAAAAAACCTAATTACATTCATCTAAACACTGGAATCAGACTCAAAAATAATTATGCGTTCCACCAGTCAACACAGCACAACACAGTGCTCAGCAAGTCTGAAAAAGCTTGTGGGACCATAACCATGGGAGTCAAAGCTCAGAGCTCAGGACAAAAACCTCATTAATGAATAGGCTGTGCAGTATGGCATTGATCACCTGGAGGAGAGAGGCTAAGAAAGAAGAAGTGCCCAACAATCTTCCTTGAAAGGGCCATCGTCAATCAGACTAACACTGGAACTAGTTCAAAAGCAGCTCTGCCCTGGGGAATCTCCTGTCAGATGGGGTGGAGCACACATATGGACTTTCCCGAGCACACAGATACATAACAACCTGAACTGAACTCAGCAGCCAATAGCTTGAGTGGTGGGATGAACCATAGCCAGTTATGTCACTGCACACAAGAGGTGCAGAAATCACAGGATTATCCTTTTCAACGCTGTACCTGATCTCTCTCTCTCTCTCTCACACACACACACACATTATGCAAACAACTGTGTGCACAATTTAATCTGACTATACAGATCAGCAGACATGCCGACTACAATCCTCCTTCTTAGACGGTTCTTTCACGTACCTGGTTCGTCCAGATTCCTCATCATAAACATGTCGCATGACACTCTGTTGTTTTTCCCACTCATCCTTCGTCATTGGCTTCATCACTCGGGGCGAAGGACCAACAGAAGGTCCTGAATCTGAGCATTGCAGAACAGTTATGTGACCATCCTCTCAGAACAATAGATAAAATAGTCCCATAGGACACAATATTAAAAAAATATATATATATTTATATTATATATATATATCAACACCAAAAAGTCACATAAAGCATACAATTACATTTTCTACAATGCATTCTAAATTTTCACTCTTGTTTTTGTTTATAATTGTTAAAAATCACAGGCAGATGGGGGGGGGGGGGGGGGGGGGGGGGACAAGCAGAGGTACAGAGAGAGTGAGAGTGAGATACTGAGACAGACATACAGAAGGACACAACTGCATCTCATTCTCAGTTTAGTTTTATGACAACAAAACATTTACTACCTGTAGACTTTCGGGAAGTGTTGACTGGGGGCTGACAGGAGTTTTGTGATCCTCCTGGGTGTGGAGTAACCTCCCCTAGGATTGAGGTCTCCTCCCCTGGCAGACTTTGCCGCTTCGATAGCTTTTTCCTTTCTTTGCTTTTCTCCTTTTTCTTCTTTTTCTCTTTCTTGTGCTTTTTCTTCTTCTTCTTTTCCTTTGTTTTCTTCTTGGGTTTATAAGACGATGGAGATGAGGAAGATGATGATGATGGTGACCGTTGTCTGCAAACCAGAACATGTAAAAACTTTATTGTATATATATAAATAGTAAATAAATAGCTTGGTGTGCCACCATAAAACTATCAGAAAACAAGGAGACAATGACAACGACAATTCTTTAATGATTTCAGGCCATCTGCCCAGTCTCATAGGGGTAACAATAGTTATCAACATGTGTACATTTTCACATTTTGTATTAGTCGTGTTGAGCCTGGGGGCACACACGCCCTCACACACGCACCACACTGCACACACACACACACACCACACAAGAAAACAAGGAGAGAGAGGGAGAGAGAGAGAGATGATCCCCTACACGCTAGTGGTTGAGCAAAAGTAAGGATGATTTACTGTACAGTGCACAATCCGATTTCCACAACCCATGGGTTATCAGACTGATTGCTCCCAAAATCAGTCACAATACATGATGATGATGATGTTGCAGGCTTGTACAGTGCTTCCTAAGATTAGTAAGAATCCATGCCAACGCATCATGCTCAATGAGCCTGAAAAGTGCATATATATATATATATATATATATATACACACCAGTGTTAATTGTCATGCAAACATGCACATCTATCTGAGTATACTGACACACTAAAAAAAAATGGTTGAGGTGACCAACTTCATCAGTTTGAAGAGAAGTTTATACTCCATTTTACTGCCAGAAGACAACAACAAAAACAAAAATGCACACACACACACACTCTCTCTCTCTCTCTCACACACACACGTATGCAGAGTACATGAAAGCAGATTAGGCAAACACATGGATAAACCAGGAGTGCAAGTAGGGGAGCGGTCTCACTCCCATCCTCTCTGTTCTTCCACAATTTTTTCTTCCAATGACTGAATGAGTGGCCACAATCAATTGATCAGTTAATCATTTTGCCACAATGCAGCTTGCAGATGTGTTTGGAACAATGTGAGTTACCTGACCCCACTGTTGTTCTTATCCGATAATTATAATAAAACTAATAATATCCAAGGAGGCTGTCAGAAATTCCTGGGGCATTTTAAATGCCATTTTTGGTCCCAAATATTATTAAAATCAGACAGGTTCATATGTAGTGAATGTAGCCAAAATTTGTGACAAAAATGAGTTCAGTTACACTCTGTAAAAGGTGAGTTGTCGGTACATCACTACATGATAACAAGTTTTGCTGACATCAGCACTGAGGAAGCGTGCACATCATCACCTGGAAATCGGATCTAGATCAAACGTTAATGGCACATAGGCATACTGAAAGAGACAAATGTGAAAACTCACTTTTAGGTTGCAAATTTGGTCTTATTTGCTTAATATGTCTGTTTGGATGATTTACTGCCAGAAAACAAAACAAAAAACAGCACGCACACACACACACTAGTGGAGTACATGAAAGCAGATTAGGCAAACACATCACATGGATAAACCAGTGGAGTGCGAGTAAGGGAGTGGTCTCACTCCCATCCTCCCTGTTCTTTCACAGTTTTTTCTTCCAATGACTGAATGAGCGGCCACAATCAATTGATCAGTTCATTATTTTGCCGCAGTGCAGCTCGCAGAATGTGTTTGGAACAATGTGAGAAAATATCTGATATTTCATTCGAATCACTGTAACCCAAAATGGCGTTTAAATGTCCAAGAACTTCCGACCGCCTCCCTCCTTGGATATTACCGTAAAACTAAATTACCTTTTCTTTTGCTTTTTAGATACGCTGCTAGAAGAACTGGATCTTTTTCTGGAGCTGCTTGGTTTTAGTTTGCTCTTGGTCTTTCGGTCTGCGCTGCTAGCAGACGAAGAGCTACTGCTGCTGCTCGACTCAGACCTTCGCCGTCGATCTCGTTTGCTTTTCTTTGACCTTCCTCTAGATCTCTTTTCAGATTCATCCGAGGACGAAGACTGAGACATCGTTGGGTACGCCAAGCGTATAAAAGTGCACAATATTTAATTGTTTTTAGGCTGGTTTACCGCCTTGTTTCGATTCCAAGGCGTAGCCATATTGGTTACTTACAAATGATAGATTGAAATGTTCTGCATGACATAACACAAAAGTATTGTGTATGTTTTCTGAATTCTGCCGAAAAAGAAATTACTATTATTTTGAATCATACCTT